>CM076580.1:129932684-130375155 GCA_034641835.2 Pinus albicaulis | reverse complement strand
AATTAATTGTAATTTTTCTCATTGGCCTTGATGCCATCCTGTACAGCTCCATTCTTATTTTAATACCCAAGAGGTGATTTTTGAAATACTTTCATATCTAGTTTTCATATCTGGATTTCACATTTCAAGTTGACAATATAACAGATAAGTTGACAATTTTTTCAAATGCAAATCTAGATAAAAGCATGGCTGTCTTTGTCAATGATTTTTGGAATACCTCTTATCGTCTAAATTATTAAAATATGAGTTCTGATTTGTTGCATTGTTTGTCAAACCACCTTTTTTGTTGCAGTATTTGTAAAAACCAAAGTTTGATAATATAAGTTTATTAATGTCCAGCAAATGATCAAAGGAGTATGTCAATGGGAAGACCAAGGGTTAGCTCAACTGGTTTTTTTTCATGTTGTTGGGCATCTGCCTAGTTCAACCCTCCTGGTTAGGCACACTAGTCTATGACTTTAGCGAACAGGGTTACTAGGGATGCCATCCACAAACATGAGGAAGCATCTCTTGGGTTTCCCCACAAGGTTTTCCTTGGGGAAAATGTTAGGTCAATGGGATTATAAGAGTACATCACTAGCCAAAATACAATGTGGAAGTGTGGAAGTGTGGACTATAAAGATGCTAAAAATCATATCAAAACAGATTTTTAATTGTGCTAGAAGCAGAACAACAAGAGAAGATAAGAAAGTACATGACTCGGAGTGGAGATAAAGTAATTACAAGAAAAAGATAATATGTATGATATCTGAGGACCAAAGGAACTTTAGTTTGAACTAGTCATGGTATGCTAGTGCTGACAGGTGAGGACGAGCAATTAGATCAAGGGGGGTCTCCCTGCTAGAGTCCTCAATGACCGCAAAATTTTTTTTGGACTAGTGGATGATGTCCTTTGGAGTGTGTCTGGGACTGATAGGGCTCTACAGTATGATCCTTGTGGGAAGCCCAAATTTGAGCAAGCTCTCCTAACATCCAGGCATGGAAAAATTCTCCTGATGGATGGTTGGCTGTGTGGATTTGGGGGCACCCAGCTCCAAGGCCTTGTCGAGTTGTCTACTAAATTGTCTTGTTGGTAAAATGGTGTGCACGTGTGGCCTGGAACAACAACTCCATAAGGACCTTGTGAGGTAAGTGACTAGTCCACTCCTTTCCCATATGGGAAGGGGATATTGAGAAATATATGCACAGATCGACAAAATAATTGTATTAGCGCTGAGAACTCTATTATCACAGTGGTTTGTGAAGCTTTCCAATGAATGAACAAAATGTATTTCATTCTGAAAGTACCCTATAATATATTCTACTATCCTATTATCAACTATATAATTTAGTTTAACTAATTATATAAATGGATGCAAATTAATGCTTATTTAGAGTCTTGTTGATCAAAATAATAGTTTATTGCACCTATATTTTATAGTATTATAGTATTTTGGTATTAAAAATAATATCTTCTAAAATTTGGGTTTCGAAAATTGTTGATAACTTCTTGACTGAAGTGCTTGAGTCTCTCCAAGGAGATGCAATGAGTCACAAATCAATCAAAGTAAGGCAGCAAGCTTCACATTAACAAATCAGCCATATCTTCATCTTCTACTAGCTTCTTAACAACCTCAAGCTGGATCTAGGGCTAAACCTCCAGATCTGCAACATACAAGACTAGATCTGCAAGTATCTGCTCAGATCTACCCTTTTCAAGGTTGGATCTAACAATGGGCCTTCAGATCTGCAACCCTTTCCTTCAGAAATAGACAGCGTCCTCACTCCAGGCTAGACAGCGTTCTTCTCCTCCTGAACAGCGTTCTCCCTTGCTAGATCTGGACTGCGTCCTTCCTGGGACAGCGTCCTCACCCTCCTGAATAGAACAGCGTCCTCTCTCCTGATGAGACAGCGTCCTCTCCTCCCTGAACTGCGCAGCCACAAGAGGGCTTTCTCCTCCTCAGATTTGCTTCAGAAACTGCTGCTGCTTTGCTACTGGAACTGAAAAGTGTACTCAGAACAAACCTTACTAGGGCGGGCACTCGAAGTCCCCCGAAGCTAAGGGTGAAACCAGAAATAACCTTACCAGGGCAGGCACTTGTAGTCCCCCGAGGCTAAGGGTGAGATCTCCGACCGGAGACACTCGTGCACTAAACAGTGCTGCAGACCGACTAAACAACCGGCGTGCTGAAGCAGACAAAGTCTAGCTATCAAGAATAATATCAAATCATGGATGATCCAAATGAGGTGAGAACCTCTCCTTTTATAATGTCAAACTCCCTCCAAAACTTAACTCTCCCTGGATCTGCGCAGTTTACCTTGGGTTAGCCTGATGCCTCCCCCATCATACTCAAGTGGACCCCCAAGGCCCCCCTCTCTAAGTTACAACGTCAATCTACTAGGAAAAAGAACACTTTATTATAAAGTGAGGTGACTAAGGTGAGGTGACCCCTCTTATTTCTCACTTTATTTATTATTTCTAGCTAAAGCGGCAAAATAAAGCAAAAATGCAATATTCCAATTAGCAAGGCTAATTGGGAATATTACAGTCTCCCCCGGCAAACCGTTGCTTGTCCTCAAGCAACTGAAGTGAGGGATGCTGTAAGATCTTCTCATCTTCCCAAGTGGCATCCTCATCTGGCAGATTCTTCCATCTCACCAAGAACTCTCTGATCTTCCTGCTCCGCAGCTGTCTCTCCCTGGTGTCAATAATGGCCTCCGGCTGTAATACCAAGTGCCCCTCATCATCAGTCGGTGGTAGCTCCCCGGTGACTGTCACGTGCTGGCCCAGTGCCTTCTTCAGGCATGATAGATGGAAAATGTTATGAATCCGGCTGCCTTGGGGCAGCTCCAACTCATATGCAACCTGTCCGATCCTACGAATCACCCTGTACGGTCCATAAAAGCGAGGCTTAAGCTTCTCTGCCCCCTTCTGTTTGAGTGAAGACTGGCGGTATGGCTGTAACCGTAGGTAGACCAGATCCCCTACCTCAAAGTGTCTCTCCACTCAGCCCCTATCTGCATACAATTTCTGCTGATTTTGTGCGGTGGCTATGTTGTCCTTGAGAGCCCGGAGGATATCTTGGCTCTCTTGGATCCATAATTTGGCTCGTGGAGCCCTGCTAACACCAAACATCACGTCCACAAAAGATAAGGAATGGTATCCATACAACGCATAGAAAGGTGTCATGCCAATAGTCATGTGGTGGGTTGTGTTGTAGCAGTACTCGCCCAGATGTAGCCATTTCAACCATGCTCTCTGCTGCCCACTGACGTAGTTACGCAAGTAGCCTTCCAGCCACTTGTTAACTATCTCTGTCTGCCCATCTGTCTGGGGATGATAGCTAGTGCTCGGTGTTAGCTCAGTCCCTACTAGTCGAAAGAGCTCCTGCCAAAAACCACCCATAAAACGGCTGTCCCTGTCACTAACGATGGTCTTGGGCAGACCATGTAATCTGAAAATCTCCCGGAAAAACAGCTCTGCCACCTGCGCTGCTGTATAATGTGCCGAAATGGCGAAAAAATGAGCATACTTCGTTAGCCGGTCAACTACTACGAAGATGCAGTCCTTGCCCTGTACTGTGGGCAAACCCGTGATGAAGTCCATCGAAACACTCTCCCACTTCCCCTCTGGGATGGGAAGCGGCTGCAACAACCCTGCGGGATGGTTCATCTCCCCTTTGTTCCGCTGGCAAACCTCACACTCCCGAACATGCTGGAGTACGTCCTCCTTGAGGCCCTTCCATGCAAATCTCTCCCGGATGGCCCTGTACATATTGGTGAACCCTTGATGGCCCGCCAATGGTGAATCATGCGAGGCATGGAGTATCTTCTCCTTGAGCTGAGATCCCTCAGTCAAGAAGATCCTATCCCTGTAATAGATGACCTCATCGGCCACCCTGTATCTGCTATCTGCTACCTGTCCATCCAGCACCTCACATGCAAATCTATCCTTGGAATACTCAACCAGTAGTCGAGCCTTCCAATCAGCGTCCAAGCTCATGAGGGATAACGTGGCTTGTCTACGGGAAAGGGCATCTGCTACCACGTTGTTCTTCCCCTTGACATACTCTATGTCAAAGTCGTAAGCCTGGATCTTGCTGATCCACTTCTGCAGCCTCTCCTGTAACTGCTTCTGCTCCAGAAAGTACTTCAGGCTGTTATGATCTGTCCTGACCCTGAATCTGCCACCTACCAAGTACTGCCGGAATTTGGCCAATGCATGCATGATGGCCAACATCTCCTTGTCATAGATGGGATAAAGTCTCTCATGTGGAAGGAGCTTCCGGCTCTCGAACGCAATCGGGTGACCCTCCTGCATCAAAACTGCTCCAATCCCTTCCCCTGATGCATCGCACTCTAGGACAAAGGGCTGAGTGAAATCGGGCAATGCCAGCACCGGACAACTACTCATCACCTCCTTGAGCTTATCAAAAGCTCGCTGGGCGGTATCCGTCCAACTGAATGCCCCCTTCCTCGTCAGCTCTGTGAGGGGTGCAGCAAGCCGTGAGAAACCCTTGACGAACTTCCTGTAGTAAGTACAGATACCAATGAACCCTCTAAGCTCTGTCACATTCCGCGGCTCTGGCCAGTCCCTGATAGCCCGGATCTTCTCGTCATGGACTCTCACCCCGTCCACTCCTATGATGTGTCCCAAATACAACATCTCTGTCAATCCAAACTCACACTTGGAGAGTTTGGCAAAGAACTGTTGCTCCTCCAGAATGCGCAAGACCGTCTCAATGTGCTGGAGGTGCTCCTCCCAGGTCCTGCTGTATATGAGAATATCATCAAAGAAAACTAGCACGAACTTCCTCAGATGATCCCTGAAGATATGGTTCATGCAAGACTGGAAAGTGGCAGGTGCATTGGTCAGCCCAAATGGCATAACCAGAAACTCAAAGTGCCCATAATGACACCTGAAAGCAGTCTTGGGAATGTCCTGTTCCCTCATGCGTATCTGATGGTACCCGGACCTCAAATCAATCTTTGAGAAGAACCGTGCTCCTCTCAACTCATCCATCAACTCATCGATCCTGGGAATGGGGTACCTGTTTTTCAGTGTCTTCTTGTTCAGAGCCCTGTAATCAATGCACATGCGTAGCGTGCCGTCCTTCTTCTTCACCAGCACTACTGAAGAAGCGAAAGGACTGGTGCTGGGTCGAATGTGCCCAAGGGCCAGCAGCTCCTGAATGGCCCGCTCTATCTCATCCCGATAGGCCTTGGGATGCCTATATGGGGTGGTGATCACTGCCTGTATCCCCTGCTCCAACTCGATCGTGTGCTCAAACCCCCGGTCTGGTGGCTGTCCTGGTGGAATGTCTCCAAAAACTACTGCATACCTGTCGAGAAGAGTCTGTAGATCAGGGTGCACCGCCCTTCCCGTATCTACTATCTCTGAAGCCCGCAACTCGACTGCCCACTCTATATCTCCCCTGCGGAATGTCGCCTCCATGCTGTGTGCCGATACTGTCTGGGGCGGATATGTGTTCTGTCCTCGGATCTTCTCGTGCCTCCCCGTCTTGGGATCATCCCACTCCATTTCCAAGGCCTTCCAATCTGTTGTGACCTTCCCCAGAGTAATAAGCCACTGAACTCCCAATATCACATTGGTGTCCGGAATGTCCACCACAAAGAAGTGATCGGTCAATGTATAGGTGCCCATCGTCACCGATAACTCTGGTACATATCGAGCACAAGCCATGGTCTGATCTCCTGGAACCAAAACTGAAAACCCATCAAAGCTCTCCGTGGGTATGCCTCTCCGTGCGACCATCTGGGCATCGATGAAGTTGTGGGTGGCCCCACTGTCGACTAGAACTGAAACACGCTGTCCGCGCACTGTCCCTCGTACGCGCAATGTCAGATACTTGGGGACTCCTCGTAATGCTGCTAGAGCTCCCCCCGTAGGTGCGAATGATGCCCCCCCTGCATCGGGTGGTGGAGGTGGTAAGGTACTCTGCGCTGCATAACATTCTCCTGCCTCCTCATCATCCATCTCATCCTCTTCCCCGCTGCCCTCGGAGAAGACCTCTATGAAATGTGCCTTCCCTGCCGTACACTTGTGTCCCGGTGCCCACGGCTCCTGGCAGGTGAAGCATAATCGCTTCCGTCTCAGCTCTCTCCTAGCCTCATCATCATACTGTCCTCGTCCGGGATTCGCCTTGGGAGGCGGAACCCTCGTGTCCTTACCCTTAGGCTGGAAAGCCTGTCGCTGGGGATAAGGTGGCCGAGTCCTAGGCAAGACATCTTGTAGGTCACGGGCCCTACTGATAGCATCCTGAAGTGTAGCCGGTTTGTTCGACCGGACTAGACCACGAAGTGGTTCTGACAGCCCCTCTACAAACATCGTGATCAACCGAGCTGCTGATATGTCAGGTACCATCACTGAAACCCTCAAGAAGTCTGAGATGTATGCCTCTGCACTCCCTGTCTGTCTGAACTTGGTCAGCTCGAGGAAAGGCTGATCCGGGTCCTTCTGGTCAAAACGTTCCACCACTCTCCTGGTGAACTCAGCATATGTAGTCACTGCGGAATGCCCCAGTGTTGTCAACCCATGAAACCACCAGTTCTGGGCCTCACCCTCTAGATGTAAGGCAGCCATCTTAATGGCCTCCCTCTCTGGCATCTGGTTAAGCTGAAAATAGAGGTCTAGTTTCTCCACCCAAGACTTGGTTGTAGTCTTCGGTGAACCATCAAACATCGGCAAGTGAAATTTGCTGGCTGCACGGTTACTATCACGGTGGGAGCCCCGTCCCTTATTTCGATCATGAGACTTGCCGCCACATCGGAACTGGATATATTGATTAAAAGGAAAAGCATCCATGAACTCCTGTCCCATGCTCCGCCAATCTGCAAACAGAGTCGCATGCTGAGCTAGATTCCCATCTCGTGGTGTTGTCGGCTCCTCTTCCTCTACCAGAAAAGTAGGCATGGTAGGTCGTGTGGGTGCGGAATCGACCCTCTGTGCTGTCACAATGGGAATAGCATCCGCTATGTAGCTAGACACGCCCGATCCTTCCCCCACTTGGAAAACCCTAGGGGGTTCCTTCTGCGTTCCCTCTGCAATCTTCTTCACATCCTGCATGAATGCATCCATCTTCTCAGTAAACTTTGCAAACATGGCCTCCATTGGATTCCGCTGTTCTGCCTCTGAATCAGAATCACTCCCCCCAAAGAAACGGGGGTTACCCCTGGATGTCATAGACTGCTAGCACCACAGGCTGAGCCAGAAATATGCTCTGATACCACTGTAATATCCCCAAAGGGAAATAACCAGTAATAAACAGAAATATGCCAAGCAGATAAAGAAAATATAACGCTGAACCAGATCACTGAATCATGACACATAGGATACCAGAAACTGAGCCATTTTATTAATCAAAAAGTACATAGAGAGGAGTACAAGTAAATCAGAGTAAGTGCACCTATCCTTGCCCTAGGCAAGTGGAGACCCTCTCAACAGTTAATGGCTGCAACAAGGACAGCGTCCTAGCTGCTCTGAATGCTGAAGATGAACTGCGCTGGTACTAGGGCTGAAGACTGATAAATAACTGATCTCCCACTGCAAACCCTCTCCAATGAAAAACGCTGTCTCTGCTAGTGACAGCGCAGAAACAGATGGAGCACCAGTCACCCAAACCTCCAGACAGATAGATCACCTGAAGGCTAGAAAACGTTGTTGAGCCTACCTCACCCAAGCCTGCTCATCAGATCAGCGTCCTACCAAGTGGATCTGCTCCTGAATGCTCAGATCTGCTGGATCTGAAGCCTCCAAACCAGATCTGCGTCCTTCCCTTCCCCGGACCAAGGCCCTCCACTATCGATTCGCTACTCAAACTCGCATCTATGCCGGATCCGACACACTCTTCAGACGGCGCCCTGTGGCCGGATCCGATGTTATCCCTTCCAGATCCGGACTAGATCTCGCCAATATCTCCTCGTATCCGCAACTCCAAGCCGGACCTAGGGCTAAACCTCCAGATTCGCAACATACAAGACTAGATCTCGCAAGTATCCGCTCGCATCTACCCTTCTCAAGGTTGGATCTAACAATGGCCTTCAGATCTTCAGATCCGCAACCCTTTCCTTCGTAACAGATGTCGTCCTCACTCCAGGCTAGACAAATGCTCTTATCCTCCCCACCGTTCTCCCTCGTTAGATCCGGACCGCGTCCTTCCCGGGACGCGTCCACCCCCCCCCGCCGACCGCCGTCCTCTCTCCTGATGAGACATCGTCCTCTCCTCTCTGAACTGCGCAGCCACAAGAGGGCTTCCTCCTCCTCAGATTTGCTTCAGAAACTGCTGCTGCTTTGCTACTGGAACTGAAAAGTGTACTCAGAACAAACCTTACTAGGGCGGGCACTCGAAGTCCCCCGAAGCTAAGGGTGAAACCAGAAATAACCTTACCAGGGCAGGCACTCGAAGTCCCCCGAGGCTAAGGATGAGATCTCCGACCGGAGACACTCGTGCACTCAACAGTGCTGCAGACCGACTAAACAACCGGCGTGCTGAAGCAGACAAAGTCTAGCTATCAAGAAGAATATCAAATCATGAATGATCCAAATGAGGTGAGAACCTCTCCTTTTATAATGTCAAACTCCCTCCAAAACTTAACTCTCCCTGGATCTGCGCAGTTTACCTTGGGTTAGCCTGATGCCTCCCCCATCATACTCAAGTGGACCCCCAAGGCCCCCCTCTCTAAGTTACACCGTCAATCTACTAGGAAAAAGAACACTTTATTATAAAGTGAGGTGACTAAAGTGAGGTGACCCCTCTTATTTCTCACTTTATTTATTATTTCTAGCTAAAGCGGCAAAATAAAGCAAAAATGCAATATTCCAATTAGCAAGGCTAATTGGGAATATTACAGGATACTAGAGCTCAATTATGTATCTTTAGTTATTTCTAATCATAGTAAAGAACATAAGTTCAAGATTTCCATAGAGTACTAAGCTAAAGGCTTTTGCCCACATCATAATCTTTGGTAAATCGTCACCTTCTTCCTAATGCCACCTCCATCATGGTAGAAACAATGTCTCCAATGCCTATAGATAACTTGGTTACTCTACTTTAGCTCACATTGTATATTTCATGTAATTGAATATTTCAATGCCCTTGTTACATACTTACCTATGGGGTTTTATTGTTGTAACATGCTTACCCACCCATAGGAATACAGTGAGTCTCCTCCTTTGAAGCATGGTTTGCCTACTATTTTGTTAAGGAAAACCCAATATGTTGGGTGGGTAGAATGAGTATGCAATGCAAAATTAAAATTGAGATGGCAGCCACTGCACACAAAAAACATACGAATAATATATATTTCTATTACTCTATATTTCATCACACAAATACATCACAATATTTATAGTGCTGCTGAAATCCAACCACTTCTAAATATGAATAGGGAGGTTGAGATATTCTCTCAACATCCACCTACATATCTGCAACTAATTCTAATATGAGTATGGAAGAATTATGTTCCAATAATACATAGTAAGATGTGGGTGCAATGTAGTGATCCATAGTTCCATAACTAAAGTGTGACACCCACCCCATGACGTGGTAGTGAAAGTTTTGTAAGGTATTAAAGGATTGTCTTACCTTGAATGCAAGCTTAGTTACAGCATATCTTCAGCTTAATAATTAATTTTTTCTCCCTCGAGCAATGCCACACGATGGAAGGGCCTCTGGTTGATGTACGTAAATGCATGAACCTTGACGAAAAACCTAGCTCAGACACCTTTCTCAACCCTTATTAACGCTCTTTAATTTTTTATAGTTGTTTCTCTCCCCGCTATGCCACTTTATTTGCCTTCATTCAGTGATGCCCACATCGATTCATTCAGTCTCACAATCTCATCTTATTCAACAACACGGATTCATTCATTCATTCTCACAATTTCATCTTTATTCAACAACAACTGTGAGAACATGAAAGTTATGGCAATGTTGAGATTCAATGCCAGTTTCTCCGCTCATAAAAATGTTGAGCAAGGCAGACTCTCAAGTCTATTTTTCTTCATTTCCAAGTTGTCTCATCCAGCTATCACGGACATGTTTCATGGTTATTTATAAAGAATGATTAACTCCCAACTATTACGTTTGTTTTATATTCTCTTTACTATTATTAGTCCCAGCAATTCGTATAGTCATTGGATCCTGCGGCCTCTAGTTAATTTCTAGAGCCAAATGTTCATGGTCAATAGAGCTTTGCATCTTCACTGTTATTTCGGCTATCGTACCTCTGCAATTTATTTGAACTTAAGCGTAAATTCCATTAAGAGTAAATTGCGTGGCCTTGAAAAGTTTTAGTTGCATCATAAGCTACATAGGTTTCATGTGCAATACAATAGATAATAAATAAATTGCGTGGTGTCTTCAAAATTTTGAATTTCACATGAATGATGTTGAAGCGAAATGCCCATACCATGCATGCATCTCAGTCGCTTGAACTATCAGTCTCAAATCTCTGGTGTATGGCCTACTGTTAAAATTTTGTTTCGAGGCACTACTCGTATGATGAGACTTGTCTGCTTTTGTTCGAGACCCTATAGTCTGAAAAAAATGCCTTGCATATTTGCGTGAGATGTAAAACGCAAGACACACAAATGATCTGGCAGGCAGAGGTGAACGTCAAATCTAGGGCTGAAGCTAAGTTAATGCCTGCAGCATGATTTATCAGTAATCGATATTCTTAAAAAAACTTCAAATCATTTCTGCTAAACATTTTGGGTTGGTCTCTATCAAAATCCCATTGCAATGTGAAGATTCGAATCCTGTGTAGCTAATCTACTCTAGCCTATTGAATCTAAGAGTGTAAATCAACCCTAATTTATTGATTTTCAGTAATCGAGCTAAGGAACTTATTCAGAAAAGTAGTACGCTGGTCAGTTATAAACTTAATGGATTAAATCCCTGTGATGTGATTTCATTTCACATAATTATCCTCCTTAGCCCTTTTTCGAGACCAAAAAGCCTCTTAATCTGTCTAGACAACTTGAATCGATGAACTTGGTACATTGCGCATTCACCGCTAAATCACTGAAGCATTTCTTCCAAGTGACCAACACACTAGTAATCACAAGTTTCGGCGATATCATCACTCAATGTAATTTCTGTACACCGGTATTACCAGAACTGACGGTTTTTACCTGTATTGGCAGGTCATACCCTATGGCTCGCCAGAACAAGAATATCGAACCCGTCCACTAGCGAATTTGACACGTCCGGAACGAGTTTGACCTGCCAGTACTCGACGAGTCAACAAATTCGACTCCTGGACGTGGACCATATGAAAAACTTGGCCCCCACTTATATATATATATATATATATATATATATATATATATATATATAACCCAGAAAGTCCTTGTTGGCTCATTTACTACCGCTTTTCATTATTTCTGCTCAGCTGATTTTTGTAGTAGCTGGGTTATCACCAAGACGAGTATACTCTTTGGTGCGCACAACCCCAAAGTCTTGGAGATATCTAGACAATCCGTCTCACATTCCAACTAGTAATACCACATCATTGGCACAAACACTAAGGTGGTGTACTCGAGCGAAACACTACTCAATAACTGGGTGCTTATTGAACAGAAATATTCATTTTCGCACTTATACCACAAGTTTAAGCCGTAGTCTTAAAAAAATCCCACAAAATAACCCATAAAGTATGTCAGGTTCCAAATCAATTAAATTAATAAAAGAAAAAGAAAAATAACTAAAAACGAGATATTGTAAAAGACAAAATACAAATTAAGATGAAGATAATTATCACTAGCAGAGTGTTGGTATTGACTTTATATAAGAAATGAAGAAATAAGAAGAGACTATATTTTGTGGTCGAGGGGAAATAATAGCCAATCTAACAACAATTGATTGACGCTCAAGCGTGGCTCGTTGGTGATTTGAGCCTATGGTTAGTAGGGGAGTGGTTCTCATATAATCATTTTTGAATTGTTGAAGCAACAAGGAGTCAAATTCCAATTCTTTCAATACAATTTATGCATCTGAGTATTCTTCAATCTTTTTTTTCTAAGTATTACATATTCATAAACGGATAGTTCAAATGCTAATGATCATGTTATAATTTTTGTTTTAAACTATTATATAAAGCACTTGATCTAAGGTTTAAATCTAGCCAATTAGTTCATTGTCTAAGGGAGCATGTAACTTACCTAAGATTATTAAAAATAACAATTGAAATCAAATTAATTTTAATTATAGTTTAATATTCATAATCAAATATAAAATGTGAGATTCAAATAAACACTAAAACATCTATAAAAAAATGGTTAATAATGTTAAAATGAAATGGAAGAATCTTTAATCAAATTTTAAATTTAAACAATATTTTTTATATTAATATATAATTTTATAAATTAATTTGTATTTCTAAATTTATAAAATATCTATAATTTAAAAGTAAACACTTTAAATATATAATTTAGAAATAAGTGTTTAAATGGATAAAAGGAAAAAATAAATATATATAAAATAATTTTTTTTGTTATTAATTGAGCTTATCTTAAATGATAGGAGGAATAAGTTTTATTCTCTCTCTTCAAATTTAATTTCCAAAAATCTAATTATTATAATTAAATTCATTGCGTTTTAAAAAAATTAAAATTTATACTTAACAAAAATCTTTTGAACTTACACAAGAACCCAAAAATTATAAGCATGTGGTCCAAACTTCAAATATGCCAATTAACTTTTGAACCATGTAGAGGGTGTAGAAATTTTAATACAATTATATATTGTCGGATTCTTCTGATCTAACAATTATATGCCACTTTTAAATACATAATCCTTCTACTTAAATTCTTGCAGAAATTTAATCGCCAATTGCAAGCACAAGAAGAAAGATCAATCACACATAACACAGATGTTTTTAACGGGAAAGCATAAAGCTAAAAACCCCACTATCATATATCATGTATATATCATGGATCATGAAACAATCTCATACAAAACTTTAATCCAAGAGCTCTAAGTACAATATACAATTGTCTCACACTGTCATACAAAAATTGGCTCACACATGCACCAATCTACTGCCTCCTGACAGCTTGCCTCCACTGTGCAATCCCTGTTGATCACAATCCCTGAATGAATTCGATCTTGCCTTGCCTTGCCTTGACTGCACAATCCTCATTGGCATCTCCAATGTGTGTGTGGTTGCATTGATTGCACCACTAATGTCACAACAAATAGTCAAATTGTCCCTTTCACCTATCTCTCAACTGGGTCTCCATTGGATCTTACATGCATGTAGTTAACAGTATTAAATCTTCAGTTGCATGTGAGATCACTCCATTTGAATTAATTTAATATTTAATTCATTGATCTCTCACTAGTGTATCTTTAGTTACAACTAGCACAACTGAGTTTAACTCACTTAACTGAGTTAAACTACTTTACAACTCACATAACTACACATCCAACTCTGTTACAACTTTGTATCACTCAGTTACAACGAAGTGCACTTGCATGTCCCACCAACCAACCTTAGAACTCATAATTCCTTCAGTCAACTGGTTTGCCACATCAGTTAACTGAAATCAAGTGCTTCAAGAGAATAGATGATTGTTTATTGTCTAATTATTATTAAGAGATAATAATAATCGACATGCATTCTATTTTTAGACATGCAATCTATAAATAGACTTTGCCCATATATCTAAAAATAGAAACTCATCTAAAAATAAAATTTTCTCAACCATCTAAAATTAGACTCCTGCTAATTTTAGAATATGTTTATCATTCTAAAAATAGACATACACCTAAAAATAGCCTGTGGGCCCCACCTAGTGAAGGTGCTTAATTTTCACTAGGATCATCATCTTGTTGAATCTCAACACTCCCTCTCAACAAGAAAGGGATTATCCTTCACCCTGATCCTGCCTCTATGGTATTTGAATTTGCTCCTAGTGAGCGCCTTCGTCAGAATATCTGCATCCTGATCCTCCGTAGGAATGTACTGAAGCAACATGATATTCTGCTACACACAATATCTGATATGATGATATCAGATATCTATATGCTTAGATCTATCATGAAACACAGGATTAATCGAGAGTTTAATGCAACTCTGATTATCACAATGAATTACTGTAGGATCTAAATGAGAACCAAACAAACCAACTAGGATCTTTCTAATCCAGATAGCCTTACATGTAGCTTGACTTGCTGCCATGTATTCCGCTTCCGCTGAACTGAGTGCCACGGATCTCTGTTTCCTGTTGCACCAAGAAACAGTTGTAGATCCAATATTTAAAACCCCTCCAGATGTGCTCTTTCTATCGATTGGGTTGCCCGCCCAATCTACATCTGCGAAGCCATGCAACTTCACCTCATCCATCTGTCTGTACCATAAGCCATACTCAGATGTGCCCCTGAGATATCTCAGGACATGCTTACCCACCTTCCAAAAGAACTTGGTAGGCTTAACCATCTCTTGACTAAGCTAGTTCACCGCATAGCATATGTCCGGTCTTGTATTTACTAAATACATTAGCGAACCCACTAACTGTTGATAGACAGTAGCATCCACTACCTCTCCATATGTAGCGTCCTCTTCCATCCAGTTTCCTGGAAGAGGAGTATCCATGGGTTTGCAGCCCTCCATGTGAAACTTACCGAGTATCTCCCTTGCATACTTGCCTTGAGACATAAAAAGTTCACCATCTCGCTGCCATATTTCCAATCTAAGGAATTAATGAAGGAGGCCCATATCCTTCATCTCAAACTCCTTTGAAAGGTCTTCCTTGCATGAGTGTATCAGCTGCTCATCACCAGTTAGTGTTAAATCATCAAAATAAAGAACAATGATTAAAATATTACCCTCCACCACAATCTGGTATAGGTTTGCATCCGCCTCACTCTTGGTGAAGCCAAGTTCGGTGAAATAGCTGTCGATCCAAGTGTACCAAGCACAAGGTGCTTGCTTCAGCCCATAAAACGCACTTTTGAGTCTGCACACATGCAACTCGCTGTTGAAGATCTCAAATCCTTAAAGATTCTTAATGTACACTTATTCCTCAATGATCCCATTAAGGAACGCAGTCTTCACATCCATCTGATGAATGTGCCAACCCATCTGCACTAAGAGAGCAAGGATGGTCCTTATGGAAGAATACCGTGTGACAGGTGCAAAGGTTTCTTCATAATCAATCCCCTCAATCTATGAGAAGCCCTGAGCCACAAATCTGGCCTTGTATTTCTCAACATTCCCATCACCAACTTGCTTTACCTTGTAGATCCGTCTTGAACCTACCACTGATTTATCAACTAGCCTTGGAACAATTTCCCAAGCATTGTTTATGACAATGGAATCATACTCCACCATCACATCTACCCATGTGGGCTCGTGCGCTGCTTCCTGAAAGGAAGATGGCTCTGTCAAAATACATTTTCTCATGAGAGCCATGTATCCAGTGAATCGGTCGGGAGACTGTCTTTTTCTACACTGTGAAGTAGGGACTCCTACATTCTGTACCACATCAAGCTTTAGCCTTTCGGCTTCTGTAATACGCCTTCTACCAATTTTGATGTTTGGCCATGCATGAGTGGACTCCTCCACTCCATGATCCTCCTCCTGTGGCTAATCCACATCTAGAGGCTCATCTTCAGGAACCAAAAGTTCCTCCTCTGCATGTAATTATAGCTCCCTTTCAAGTGACAACTTCATGGCTTTCTCCTCATTGAATTTTATATCCTGTTGCACCAAAGTCATTCGACTATTTGGAAAATACACATGATAATTATGGGGTGTTTATGTGTACCCCACAAATATCCCAACTTCAGCAGTCGCCTCTAGCTTCTTCCTGGCATTCTTGGTCACATGCACATAAACAGATGAGCCAAAAATCTTAATGTGTGAAACATCCGGTTTCTTACCAGTAAAAGATTCTTCAGGTGTACTCATGCCATGTACTCTATGAGGACAACGATTTTGCACATAAACCGCAGTTTTGCATGCTTCCGCCCACAGACGCAATGGTAGGCCCTGATCATGCATCATCGCTCTTGCAGCACCCATGATCATTCTGTTCTTCCTCTCCGCGACCCCATTTTGTTGTGGGTTATGAGGCGCTATGAGTTCTCTTTGAATTCCTTCTTTGCTACAGAAGTATTTGAATTCATTCGAGATGTATTCACCACCATTATCGCTCCGCAGAGCCTTCATTTGCTTCCCGGACTCTTTCTCCACCAATGCTTTAAACTCACAGAACTTTGAGAATGTTTGATCCTTCCTCTGCATGAAGAAGATCCAACATCTACGAGAATAGTCATCAACAAAAATAACATAATACCTATGTTTTGCTATTGAAGCAACTGAGAATGGTCCACACATGTCTGTGTGAACTCTCTCGAGGATCACCGAAGCACGGTTCTCCTTTTCATGAAAGGTGGTCTTCACAAACTTACCCATACTACATCCCTTGCACTGATCTAACTGCGCAAGTGTACCCTTGCGAAGTCTAGTAGAAATATGCTACAATATTTTCAGGGTGCCATGGTGAAGATGGCCCAATCGCCTGTGCCATAATTCGCCCTCGTCCCGACTCCCCACTTCTTCTGCTTTGCCCACCATTGCAACGCAGCCATCTACCTACAGCTTGTAGAGATTCTTAACTCAAATCCATATCCTCTTGTTTTGACCCATTGTTTATGTTGCAGGAAAGCTTTTCCATCGCTGAAAACAACGTCATAACCTCTGTCCTCCAACATTGCGACTGAGACCAAGTTTTTCTTCATACATGGAACATGCATAACATCTTTCAATAGAAATGGTTTACCTAACTCCCTCTCAAAGGTAATGGTGCCAATGCCAATTGCACTGTATCGTCCATCGTCACCCATCTCAATATGCATTTGGAGATCTTTCTCCTCCAAGTCACTAAAAAGCTCCTTATCTCCCGTCATGTGGAAGGAAGCACCACTATCAAGATACCACACCAATCCCATTGCGCTTGAAACCAAGCATGTGATCAAGGATAAGTCAAGTTCAAATTGCGAGGCAAGGGCCTCACCAGCTGCAGCTCCAACAGCCTTCTTGTTCTTCTTTTTCTGTGGGCAGTTAGTGGCGAGATGTCCATGTTCGTGACATTGAAAACACTTCACCTTGGACAAATCCAGCTTCTCTCCTTTAGCCTCATATTTTGAGTGGAATTTCTTCCCCTTCCCTTTTGTTGCCTTGGTAGCCAAAGCACAATCCCCTTCATCATCATGCTTCGATGAAGATCCATCCCTGGTGTTCCGCCTGAACTCCTCCTGCACTAGATCCAACCACAGTCATTCCCAATCTGATAGCTTTTCCCGTCCATTGATAGAGTCTTGATAACTGTGCCAACTCTTAGGAAGTCCCAAGAGAGCCAAGCTCACCAAATAATCATCAACAACCGTGATTCCCAAACTCCCCAGTTCATCCTGACATTCGACAAACTTTGTGAGATACTTTGGAATATTGTCGCTTTCTCCATCTTGATCTTTCTGAGTTTATCCTTCAACGCCAATTTCCTATGGTCGCTGCTACTTTGGAAAATATCTGTCAAAGCCTTCCACATTGCAAATGGAGTGGCTTTCCCATGAAGGCTTGAGACAATATGGTCTCTCACACCATCCAACAGAATCCTTCTCGTCTTCGCTACTTTATTTTGCCATGTGTCAAGTAATGCAACATCCGTCGAAGTGGGCTTAGGAACATCACTGTCGATGAATTCCTTCAAGCCAGTATCTTCAAGCACTACCTCCATCCTGTCCTTCTAGGCTATGTAGTTCGAGCTTCCATCGAGTGCATACTCTAGCCGCAAACCATTGAAATCCATTTCGATGTTTACTCAACTGTCGCACGAAGAAATTCTTGCAGCAAATTCGAATTGTTTCCACCAACAAAACTCAACTACTGCTTCAAAATTGAAATTTTCTTCGCTTTGATACCATGTAGAAATTTTAATACAACTATGATTTCTGGATTCTCCTGATCTAACAATTATATGCCACTTCTAAATACATAATCCTTCTACTTAAATTCTTGCGGAAATTTAATCGCCAATTGCAAACACATGAAGAAAGATCAATCACACATAACACATATGTTTTTACTACGAAAGTATCAAGCTAAAAACCCCAGTATCATATATTATGTATATATCATGGATCATGAAACAATCTCATACAAAAATCTAATCCAAGAGCTCTCAGTACAATAAACAATCGTCTCACACTGTCATACAAAAATTGGCTCACACATGCACCAATTTACTGCCTCCTGAAAGCCTGCCTCCACTGCGCAATCCCTGTTGATCACAATCCCTTAATGAATTCGATCTTGCCTTGCCTTGACTGTGCAATCCTCATTGGCATCTCCAATGTGTGTGTGGTTGCATTAATTGCACCACTAATGTCACAATAGATAGTCAAACTATCCCTTTCACCTATCTCTCAACTGGGACTCCACTGGATCTGACATGCATGTAGTTAACAGTATTAAATATTTAGTTGCATATGAGATCACTCCATATGAATTAATTTAATATTTAATTCACTGATCTCTCACTAGTGTATCTCTAGTTACAACTAGTTACAACTAGCACAACTGAGTTTAACTCACTTAACTGAGTTAAACTACTTTACAACTCACATAACTACACATCCAACTCTGTTACAACTTTGTATCACTCAGTTACAACGAAGTCCACTTGCATGTTCCACCAGCCAACCTTAGAACTCGTAATTCCTTCAGTCAATTGGTTTGCCACATCAGTTAACTGAAATCAAGTGCTTCAAGAGAATAAATTGTTATTTATTGTCTAATTATTATTAAGAGATAATAATAATCAACATGCATTCTATTTTTAGATATGAGATCTATAAATAGACTTCGCCCATATATCTAAAAATAGAAACTCATCTAAAAATAGAATTTTCTCAACCATTTAAAATTAGATTCCTGCTAATTTTAGAATGTGCTCACCATTCTAAAAAATAGACATACACCTAAACATAGCCTGTGGGCCCCACCTAGTGAAGGTGCTTAATTTTCACTAGGATCATAATCTTGTTGAATGTCAACAGAGGGGAGCATGTAACTTACCTAAAGTTAATAGGAATAACAATTAAAATCAAATTAAGTTTAATTATAACTTATTGTTCATAATCAATATAAAATGTGAAATTTAAATAAACACTAAAACATTTATAGAAAAAAGGCTAATAATATTAAAATGAAATGGAAAAATATTTAACAAAATTTTATATTTAAACAATATTTTGTATGTTATTATATAATTCTATAAATTAATTCACATTTTTAAATTTATAATATATTTATAATATAAAAATAAATATTTTAAATATCTAATTTAGAAAAAAATGTTTAAATGGATAAAAAAAAAATTAAAAAATATATAAAATATAAATTATGTTGTTAATTGAGTTTGTCTTAAATGATATGGAAATACATTTTATTCTCTTTATTCAAATTTAAATTCCACAAATCTAATTATTATAGTTAAATTCATTGTGTTTCAAAAAAATATTAAAATTTATACAAAAAAAAATTATTATTCCTCAAACTTATAACTAGGAAATGGAACATAACTACTATTCATTAAAAAAACATAAAAATAAATAACTAATTAATATTCATTCAAACATAAACATAAATATAAGTATAAATATATATTCATTCAAACATATACATATACATATACATATAAAACTAAAATATTTATTAGAATAAAATACTATAAGATTTATCCAAGAAAACACATGATAGTGACACATCCCTGAGATTTAGATTAGTCAACTCTTATTTCTTAAGAGGCACGTGAAGGACTTGTCACCTAATAAACATAAAATTCATGCCTTTCTTTTCATGATTATAGCCCAATAAGATTTTAAAAAAATCAAAATCCACAAAGGAGCAACTGAAAGTAACGGATTTACATGTCGTTTCAAGAGAGTCCATTGATATACATTCTGAAAGGAACAATGATCCATTTAGCAGAAGCAGTTTTATTATATTTAAGAAAAATGAAATTGTGAATTATATATTATGGTGTATATTTTTTGTCATAGTTTTATTATATTTTTTGTATGTTTGGTAGGATTACATTTTCATCATCTTCAATATATTACTTCTATTAGGATGTGATCCATTTGTAGTATCCACGTTATCGGATCCTTTCCATCAAAATTCCTCATATCTATATTTGGAATATGATGGGTCTTAATTCCAACATTACAGTCTATGAAATCATGATTAACATTTCTTTTGTTCTCATCATGAGTTTCCCCTACTACGTTTTCGCCATTAGGAAGCTTTTCTTGTAGCAACTTTGCCAACCCTTCTTTCAAACCTTCCATGTTTTTCTTCAAATATTCCATGTTTCCTTCTATCTTAGCTTCCATGCCATCCATCTTAGCTTCTATGTCATTCTTCAAACCATCCATCTCCACTTCCACATCTTTCTTCAACCATCCATGTTGCCTTATATACCATCCATATTAGCTTCCATGTCATTCTTCAAACCATCCATATCATCTTCCACATATTTCTTCAAACCATCCATATTATAGCTTCCATGCCTTTCTTCAAACCATCCATTTCATTTTTTGTTACTTTTTGCGAGAGCGAAATTTGTTGCACTTGGTCTTGTAATTTGGATATATCATGTTGCACTTCTTCCTCTTCATGAGTCATAGTAGAGCCTTCTGAGGGATTAATGGGTGCTTAATTCTTTTTAGGAGGCATTTTAGAACCCAATACTGACATGTATTCTTCAAAATGCCCTTGGAATCACTTCAAACTAATTTTTCAAACAAGACTTATGCAATTTTAAAAATAACTACACACCTTTTTCTTGCTTTTTAGGAGCTCAATATTGAAATTGAAGTATCTGTGTAATTTCGAATCCTCAAGATTTTATCTTCGGTCCTTTAGTAGCCCTCTAAATTTTCTTTCCAATGCCACAGTTCAGACCTGATTTGGATTCTTCAAGGCAAAGTTATACCCAATCTCCCACAATGACCTAATTATGGACTGTTCAGTAGAGAGAACTTGTATGGCATGCCACATGTCATTTTTTTCCTCCATTGGCTCTAAAATTGATACACAAGAAACTAAAGGCCATCTGATTTCGGCTAATTTTTACAGAATTCCAATCCGATGCTCAGAGAGATAGTTATGACGATTTTATCAAGGTCACATATTTGAGATGAAATTTGGGAGAATGCAAAAAATCTAACTTCCACAAATCATATCTCTGAAAATATTGCGAACCAATATTTGAAAATTTTCCACAAAGTTCCTCCGGATGTCAACACAAATGGTTTTTTTTTAGCTTCTGAACCTTCATATAAAAAAATTATAGTGAAAATTCCACAATGATCTGTTTGAAGCAGCGAAATCCTAAAATCCAAAGTTCTAACACCAAATGTTATGAAACTAGCTCCCAAAATAGAACAAAAGAGAGATCAACACCTTATAAATTAGCCACTTCGAGGGGGAAACCTCCTTTACATTACATAAATGAATAATTCTTGAATGAAACAAATGAAAAAACCTTCTTTCTATATATAGGAGTCCATGTGGTCACAATATAATCCTAGCCGACCTAACAATAATAATGTAAGGGCACAATAATAACAATATGGGGACTACAGGGGTATAACAATAACAATAAGTGGATACACTAACAACAATAAGGGCTACACTAGTAATATAGGGCCCTAAAAGATGTCTTGTTGCGGCATGCGGAAAACGTCATGAATATTACACCAACGGTCAAGTAAGTATTATCGTGTTTTGTATGTCTCTAACCTCTGACAATATGTCTTCAGTTAAGAAAAGAGAACAATAAATTCAATAGAGAACAAAGAGGTACGTGACATTGAAATATCATTTGGTTTAGCATAAAAATGTTTTAGGTTACTTGTATGCTCTTAGGATGGGCTTGAATACTGTTAATATATACTCTTGTTTCTAATTCATGAAATCTAGGGCTTGTAAGTAGGACACTGTCCATAGAGCAAATAAAAGTGTGTAATCCACTCAAGACAATCGAAATATTAGCTAGACTTTATGTTATTTACATGTATATTTTATTTGTACTTGTCAATAAGTATTGCAAGCATAAAGATTAAGAGAGAGCACTTCAAAAGAAACACTACAACGTTTGTAGAAGGAGAAACTTCATGGATGTCTTTAACTATAAAATTTTCAAACGAAACTTTTTTTAAAATTTGTCTTGTATTACTAACTATCTTATGTTTAGGATTTTGAATCTTAAAGATTCTTGTTAGGGTTAATTAATCATTAGATTAAATCTACCCTATTATATTATCATTTAATCATCCTTGTGGAACCGTAAAAGGTTCAATGTAAAACCCTAACCTAGCAAGGGTGTGTCAATATGGATTATTAAGCCCTGGTCTACTTAGGGTTTTTTATAAAATCTAGAAACCTATTCATTTTATGTTTAGGGTTTTGGTATTGTTATGACAGAAACCCTATTCCTTTAGGGTTTTCTATTTTTTTTTGGTCAAGTGATCTGCGTTTATCCACGCTTGACTTGTGGCTTCAGAAACCATGACCCAGGGGCATCTAAGCTATCAAAATCACCTGGGGATCGAACTCAGCTTGGGCCACACCTGCCCTAAAATGACTAGATTTTAGTGTGTCTCCTCCCCCTAGCACGAGCACCACAACCTCCGTGAAGTTTAATCCTAGGTCGCCTTGCTAACGAGGCCTATCCTCAACTGGTTGTGCTAGTGGGACTTGACCCTTTAGGGTTTGTTGTTAATGTCTAAATTATGTATTAAAACCCTATAACTTTAGGGTTTGTCAAATTAGATTTTATAAGAAAGACCCTTATATTAGCTAAAATAAGGTCCTATGATCGAAACCGTAGGTATATATTCATGTATATGATCGAAACCCTAGTCTAAATGAAATTTTTGTATATCTAACTTTGATGTATTGATTTTACCTAGTAGATATTGATGTGAAATGCATCCTAGATATGTATGTGTGTGTATGCTAACTTAATTGTTGATGCTTATAGTTTTTGAATTCTAGGGTTTGTAATAAAACCCTAGAAAATATTGATATTCTAGGATATGAATATAGTGTTTTATGATATGATTTAGCTTTGATGATAAAATTTAGGGTTTTCAAAAAACCCTAGTAGATTATACCATGTAAATTATGAAAATTGTTGAAACCTTAGATGCATAATAGAATCGTTATCTGATTGAATTGTTGATATCTAAGGCTTTGTGTATCGAAGATGGAATCTAGGGTTTGAAATAAATAATAGTAGAGTTTGTCATATATATCTGAAAGTAATATTGTGGCCCTAAATATAATGAGACTAATATCTTGATCGAGTTGCTTTAAGTATTAATGATGTAGTCGAGGGTTTGCTTTAAGAAGTTAGGCATGAGTCTCTTGTTAATTATGAACCTAACTAAGTTCAGGTATTTAATTTCTAAAGCATGAATTATTTGATGCTTCCATTGTAGTAACATGATTTTGATATAGTTAAATTCATGCTTTTGTATATGCATTTTGGTTGTACTTACTATTAAAGGTTTTGTAGATACATGATCTTCAAGATGTTGAAGATGTCTAATAATAATGATGAGCATGACAAAGGAATCTATAAATGATGTTGATCAAGATGACCTCGATGCCAAAAAATGAATGAAGCCTTGAAAGGATGAAGTTTCTCCGATGTTATGAATTTGTTGATCTCCCTAAGTTGAGAGGGAGCCTGGATAGAAGAAAGAGTGCATCTCCCTACTAAAGAGCATTAGGGGAATTTTGAGCTCTAAAATGGGCATCCTAAGGAAAGTATAAAATAATAGTGGAAGTTTAATAAAACAATATTATATTACATCATCAAAGTTTAGAGGGAAGAAAGAACAAACTATTTTTTCAACTCATATTTTCAACTTATCTCGCTATGGGTTTACTAAAATTTTGAGTGGGAATACTCATTGGATGTAGAATTCGATTCCTCATCCAAGGAGTACCCATGTTGCATACTTTCGATGGACTCTGCTACATGAAAAATGAGAAATACATGAAAAAAATGATTGCAATCACGTTTTTTCATGTATTTCTCATTTTTTGTGTAGTAGGTTCCATTGAAAGTATGCAACATGGGTACTCCTTGGATGAGGAATTAATTTTGCATCCAACGAGTACTCCGGCTCAAAATTTGAGTAAAAAATTAGGGAGATAAGTTGAAAATACAAGTTGAAAAAATAGTTTATTATTTTATTATTTTTTAATCGTTTTACTTTTTTACCCAAAAAATGGTGAATCATCCCCCATGGTTGACATCAACATCTTGAATCCTATTGGTTCTTATAAAGTTTATTTTGGTTATAAATTTTTCTTAGGAGGCCCATTTTAGACCTCAAAAGTTCTCTAACTGGGGGGGCATATTATGTTAATGAATTCCTTGAAGTAAGAATGAAGCCAACTGAATGAAAGTATTATCGCTAAATGTTCATGAAGTTGCAAATAAAATATTTGAGGAAATTCGAAGATGTATTTGGTGCTTCTAATGAAATGAAAGATGAAATCTTTCGATAAATTGTACATGGATAACTTGATGATAGTAGCATCAGAGGACCCTGAAGGTTTATTTTTACTTATATTTGAAAGTTTATTATTGACTGGGGTTGTTTTTGTATAGGTAAATTTCTCCATTAAAAGGTTGAACACTCTGGAAGCATGCTTTGACAAATGGGTATATCTAGTTTGATAAGGAGAGTTGAAGCATCTAATGGTGGATCTTGGGAGGGAATATGGTCGGCCTATGTGTTGATGTCTAGATATTGAAGAGGGAGGGTGGCATTGGTCATGGAGCTTCGACCTTGGATACACGCCTAGATCCCTACGTTGATGGTTAGCAAGTAGGCCTGATGGTACCTAGAGTGGTTGAAATCTTGAATCCATCTTAGTCCCACCCAGATAGATTACCCTAGAGAGGTATCTAGTCTGCAGCACTAAGTGTGTTAGAACTCTTCATAGTTCATTTCATTTTGATATCTTCCATGTATGTAATTATGAATACCTCCCTAGTTAAGAAGGATTTTTGAAAAATGTAACTAGTGTCCGTCTTCATAATTGTACTTGAGTTATGATGTAATATATTTCTCAACAGAATTTTTTATTATTAAATTGACTTATTAATGCATAAGTTCCATGCTTGGGTGAATAGTTAATAGGTAAAAGCACCCATTGAGTGCTATAGAATTTTTGTTGAGTCAAAGTCAAAAGTTATTTTGTAAAATGCCCTTCTCGGGCTCCTTAAGGTCAAGAAAGAAAGATATGTTTGTCTTACATCTCCTCCACCAAGTTAGCCTTGGTCTCCTTGCAAGTCGTCTTCGTCACTTAACAAGCCAGCCTCCAGATTTATCCTCTTCAATTTGGCTTCCTCTAATTACTTATGTTGGCTCCATATTACAGGCAGGAACAACTATATATACCCAAGTAACCTCGACCCTCAAGAGACTGAACTGGGGCTAAAATAGGATTGAAGTACGAATGCAAGTTCGAGGCTACAAGAGGTGACTACAGAATGAAGTATGAGAATTGTGCCTTCATGAGGACTGAGACTCTATATAATTATAGGAACAAGGCCTTATCCAATTACAAGACTAAGACTATACAAGATTACGGGATTGAAGCTTGAGTTAACTACATAAACTAGAATTTATATGACGACATGACCGAGACTTACATATGACTATAGGATTGAATATTAAGATGACTACTACCACAGGAACGAAGTATAAGAAATTTAATATGAAATACTTGTCAATTGATGTGTGTTTGGATGCCATGATGGATGGAATGTTTTTCTTGGTCTAGGTGTAAAAGTATTTATTGTCTCATTATGATTTGAATGTATTGAAGGAAGAGTTATTGATTGGGTTTTCCCCTACCTAGGGCTTTTTCCCTGGCTATATGCCTATATCTTATGTTCCATTTTTTGTGATCTTCATGGATTGGCATTAGCCTTAGTGATAAGAACATTAAAAAAATGAAAGAAGATATAAAAAGTGAAACATCATAAGATAATGTCATAATAGAAGAGAAATCAAGTTAAATACATGATGCCCTAGATTTTTCAACAAGAAGGAAATCACATCCCTCGTGGATCCCTTGAAATCTGACTACTTTTTAGAACATACTAATAAGGTCACCTTGGAATTGGTTATCAGGAAAAATAAAATCCTCAAATACTAGGAAGAGCAGTGGAGACTTAAGAGTAGATTGAACTCGATAAAAGGAGACAACAAGGATACCCATTTTTTTCATAGAGTAGCATCTAAAATGAAGAGTGCTAACACCATATGGCACATTAGAGATGAGGCAGGCAATTTACTCACTTCATTGAAGGAAATCAAGAAAGAGGCATTCCTAAATTTTAGCAATAAATATAGTATGTTGGAGGAGTAAAATATTGTTGATAAAATGGAGATGGAAAACTTGTATCAGATCATGGTCAATGATGAAGACATTGTGAATATGGATAGACCAATATCTTTGGAGAATTTTCTTGAGACTATAAAATATATGGCAAAGGACAAGAGTGCAGGACTGGATGGATGGTTAGTGTATATTTTCCTCCTCTTCTATGATTTAATGGGATATTATCTACTTTAGATGGTAAAAGAATCTTGTCGCACAGGTTAAATATTAGGTGCTATCAATGATACCTTTACCACTTTCATTCCTAAAAAGTTGAATTCTTCATATTTTTCTGATTATAGACCTATTTCTCTATGCAACTATTTTTATAATATGATATCTAAAATTATAGCTAACAGAATCAAGGTGGTCCTATATTTGCATATCATTAAGAAAAAAATTGGATTCCTTTCTATAGAAGGATCCAGGATGTTGTGGCTATCACACAAGAATGCATACATTCAATTAAATCCTACAATCTAAAAGTTTGTTTGATGAAAAATGACCTTATAAGAGCATATGACAGGGTAGATTGGGAATTTATAACGTTGATTCTACATAAATTAGTCTTTCCTTATAGACATATCATGTGGATCATGGCCTATGTTACTGCAACGAACTTAGCAGTGTTAATTAATGGACTTTCGACAAATATCTTCAGGATCTCTAGAGTTTTGAGGCAAGGGTATGCTCTTTTATGCCTCATTTTCATTCTGTTCATTAATTCACTAAGCATAGGACTAACAGAACTGAAGGAGCCTGGTAGCATCTTTGGTTGTAAGGTCACAAGAAACACATCCACGGCACACCTAATGTTTTTGGATGGTGTCCTATGTTTTGGAGAAGAAAAAATATCAAAATGGCATGCCTTCTATCAAGTAATTACAAAATTTAGTATAGCCTTTGGTCCCATCATTAACAAAGGAAAATCAGAAATCATCTTGGACGGGGAGAATTTGGAAGTTACACAACATATTCCATTTCTTTTTGGCATAAAAATTAGAACCCTGTCAGGTGGATTTAAATATTTGGGCTTCCATTTGAAGCCAAGAAATTATGAAAAACAGGACTGCATCTGGCTTATTAATAAATTTGAAAAAAAAAAAATCCTAATGGGATCATAAATGGATCACTTTGGGGGGAGAGTGGATATGATTAAGGCAGTTCTATAAGGGATATCTAGTATTGGATACACATGTTTCATCTACCTTTGGTGGTCATCCACAGTATCAATGCAATCATAGAAAAATTCATATGGGCAAGCATTGGCAACTGTAGGAAAATCCATTTTGTGATACTTGATTCTACCTCAAGGTCGATAAAGATGGGTGGCTTGGGTGTAAGGGATACTAGACACTTCAATATTGCCCTGTTGTACAAGAACCTGTGGAGGGATTTCAATGAAAATGATATTTGGAAAGAAATCATTCGAGGTAAATACCTTCAACATTCAAACCTGAAGGATTGGGTCACATCAGGGGGCCCTTCAAAAAACAAAGCATCTTTCATATGGCGAAGCTTGATGCTTGTGAAAACATGGCTCTGTGGTAATTTGTGTTGGGAGGTGTGAAAATGAGATAAGGTATGATAGGGGATCATATCCTCTCGACACCTGTTACATAATTTTTGAATGCCCAAGATTTTATATCGTTCGTCAATCTTAGTGTTGGTCACATCCCCTCATTCTCCTTGCCCAAATGGTCGCACTCTCGGGGGATCGATCTTCCAAAGGAGTATGAGATATAATGGGAGCTTTACTGAAATAACTTGTGCAATGTTGGGATCCTTCTATCTCACATGGATGATAAGCTAGTATGGGGAGGTAAGGCATCAAGAGGCAACATTCCTATTAAAGATACTTATTCCTTTTTTCTATGAACAATCGGTGTGGTCCTCATGTATATTGGTTGGATTTAATGTGGAAGTGGGATGTTCCACTAAAGCGAAATTGTTTCTCTTAGCTTGTTCTTTTCAATGAGATCCATACTTGGGAAAATCTAATTAAGAATGGGGTTTTCAGGGCCTATGGAGATGTCCTCTAGGTGGATTGGCTCACAAAGACATTGTGTATCTGTTTTTGAACTGTCCTTTTTCAATTGCTATCTTGGAGGAGGTTTCTAAATTCTTAGAATCGATGCAGTGGTGAATCGGTCTTCTATCTATTCTTGCCTTACTAATTGGGCCTCTAGGTTGAAATCATACATATCAGTCCCACCTTACATTTTTAGGGAATTTGGTGGTGTCGAAATGCTAGCATTTTTTGAGACAGATGACCTGATGTGTTGGTCACTAGTTTGAATATTGTTGCTTATTTGCATGAGATTGGCCAATGGCATCCTAAGTTTCATTAATGTTGTGTTTCATTTAAGGACCTTGGGGATTATTTTCCCATTGGGTTTTATTTATGAGGCATCGACTAATGGTCAGTGCGACTACGATACCTATATAAATATTAGCCCATCTCAAGCCTACCACTTTTATTGGTATGGTGGACCTAGTTATAATTGTAGAGCAGAGGTGGTGGCTTTATGGGGGCTGCTTCATTGTGGTTCTTGGCTCGACATAAAGAGGATTCTTATTTTTGTTAACTCCAAATCTGTTGTTGAGTGGGATCAGGGCCATAACTCTCTAGAGGTCGCATCCCCTTTCCATCGGATGTAGAACATCAAAGTCCTAATGATTTCCTTCATTAACATTTCCTTCAAACATGTATATTTGGAGCATAATTCATTTGCATATGCCCTCTCCAAATGCGGGACTTCACTTCAGCCAGGAATGATGCACTATGATTACTTTTCCAACAGAGCTAGTTGTGGATCTAGTACCTTTAAATTCTAGAATAAGATGGTTTTGTTCAGTTTGCTCTGTTTTTTCCTTTTTTTTTATTTTCTTCTTGAAAGCGATCCTTCAATTTTTTTTAGGTGGGATTTTTTATCTATTTTTCCTTTTTTGGATATGCTTCCTGAAGGCAATCCTTCAGTTTTTTTTAGGTGGGATTTTTTTTATCTATTTCTCATGTCTATAGACTATTTGTGGTATATTCACATGGTGGCTTTGGAGTTTCAAGGGAAGTTGTTCCCCTAGACTATTCTAGAACATCTCTTTTTTGTCTCTTTTTTTTTTTTTTCTATCGTGGTTAGTTCATGATCGTTATTTCACCCCAATTTTGGCTTCGATCATTTTTTTGTCTGTTTTCTCTATGCCTATTGGCTAGTATGTTTGTCAAATCTGTAATATGAGGATAAAGGACAATGATTATGTAAACTCTTTTTTTAATAAAAGAAGTTTAGAAATTCAATTAATTTGAATGTATTCTTAACTCCAATTCATCCATTTATGGGGATGGTTGTAGTTTTTTTGGAGATTTTGTTATGGCATCGATAAGGAGAATATGATATATTTTTACTTGTCATTTTTACTCTTTATGGGATTGACCATGTGAAATGTTTGCTTCATATGTGGTGTTGCTTGTATTTTTTCTTTGAAGAATAATTTGGTAATTACTTAAAAAAATCATTTCTGGGTCATTATCAATTTTTACAACTTTAAAAAGCCAAAATAATAACGTTTTCATTAATATATATAGAGAGAGGAGGAAAAAAATGGTAAAAATTTGCATATATCATAAAACAATATTTAATTGTTAAATGATAAAGATGATGCTTAATTTTGTATTCCATCATATTTAACTAAAGATCAAATTCAATTCTTCATTACATGTTATTTAATAATTTCCAAAAAAAAAAGGTATTTATTAGCAATGAATATTTTCAAAATGATTATTGATCGAAAATTCATAGTTTTACATATAATAATTAAATTCTTGATATTCGTAAAAAAAAAAAAATTAAAAATTAAATTAATGGTTTTTATTACATAGGTATGATATTTGAATCCAAAAATGACCTTGAAAACACCACCACTTGTGTTGTGAGAAACCAATGATAACCAATCCTAGAATTTAATGTGTTATAGGATGTTATTTGACTTTTACGATGTATTTGGAAAATTACATTGGACATCATTTGACATGGAACTTACATAAATCTAACAAACCTATATAAATAATGTGTCAAATTATGTTACAACATGCATATATATTATAATGGAGACCGCTTTCCCTAAGTTTCAACAATTGACATAGACAGAGACCATCATCTCTTGCATTGTGACATTTCACATGCGGTGTAGCATGTCATGTTTGAGGATGGGGGTGGAGGTATCCATATAGCCAGAGACCATCATCCCTTGCATTGTGACATTTCACATGCGGTGTATTATGTCATTGCTTGAGGATAGGGGTGGAGGATGTGGGCAAAAGAGAGTACCTTAAACGATTTATGTTGTCAATTCAATCTATTTGCAGACACGTTGACAATGGGATACTAGAGCTCAATTATGTATCTTTAGTTATTTCTAATCATTGTAAAGAACACAAGTTCAAGATTTCCATAGAGTATTAGACCACACCAAGCTAAAGGATTTTTCCCACATCATAATTTGTGGTAAATTGTCACCTTCTTCTTAATGCCACCTCCATCATGGTAGAAACAATGTCTTCAGTGCCTATAGATAACTTGGTTACTCTAGCTCTAGCTCACATTGTATATTTCATGTAGTTGAATATTTCAATGCCCTTGTTACATGCTTACCTATGGGGTTTTATTGTTGTAACATGCTTACCCACCTGTAGGAATATACTAGGTCACCTTCTTTGAAGCATTGTTTGTCTACCATAGGAAGACAATGGGTCTCCTCCTTTGAAGCATGGTTTGCCTACTATTTTGTTTGTTGGAATATGTAATTCCTACTTGTCTACGAATGTGACTCTCTATATAAGGAGTTTTTTCCTATATCATAGGAGGTAGCTAGAACTATATATATTCCTAGTTTGGTGTGTGGTTGAGAGAATATCTCAACCACATTATTGTGCATCCAAGATAGTTTTCCTATCTTGAGACTATACTTCATGTATATATATGTGTAATTTCTTTGATTAATAATATAATTTCCATCAAGGATAATTTTAAGGATGGAAAATTATCTTGAAGTTTAAAAAATTGGCGAATCTCACTAGTCCCTAATATGCAAACTATAAAATGTTTATTGATGTATTTGTAAAATTATTCAAATTTATAATGATATTATATATATTGTATATATAATGTTCGCGATTTTTAAGGTAAAATAATTTTATATTGTAAAATTTGGGCGAATCATTTTTATAAAAAAATGGAAATTGGCGAATCTTTTTTTTGGAAAACAATGGGAAATTAGCCCACCTGCAAATATTAGCCCCTAAATTTTTCCATGATTTCCATAGTAAAATTTTATCTTTGTTAAGGAAACCCAATATGTAGGGTTGGTAGAATGAGGGTGCAATGCAGGGTAAGATGGGGGTGCAATGTAATGATCCATAGTTCCATAACTAAAGTGTGACACCCACTCTATGAGGTGGTAGTGAAAGATTTGTAAGGCATTAAAGGATTGTCTTACCTTGTATGCAAGCTTAGTTTCAGCATATCTTCAGCTTAATAATTACATTTTTTTCCCTCAGAAATACCATACGATGGAAGGGCCTCTGGTTGATGTACGTTAATGCATGAACCTTGACGAACAACCTATCTCCGACACCTTTCTCAACCATTATTAACGCTCTTTAATTTTTTATAGTTGTTTATCTCCCCGCTATGCCCCTTTAATTTGCCTTCATTCAGTGATGCGCATGTCAATTCATTCAGTCTCACAATCTCATCTTATTCAACAACACCGATTGATTCATTCATTCTCACAATCTCATCTTTATTCAACAACAACTGTGAGAACATGAAAGTTATGGCAATGTTGAGATTCAATGCCGGTTTCTCCCCACATAAAAATGTTGAACAAGGCAGACTCTCAAGTCTATTTTTCTTCATTTCCAAGTTATCTCACTCAACTATCACGGACATGTTTCTTTGTTATTTATAAAGAATGATTAAGTCCCAACTATTACGTTTGTTTTATTTTCTCTTTACTATAATTAGTCCTAGCAATTCGTATAGTCATTGGATCCTGCGGCCTCTAGTTAATTTCTAGATCCAAATGTTCATGGTCAATAGAGCTTGCATCTTCACTATTATTTCGGCTATCGTACCTCTTGGAATTTATTTGAACTATAAGCTATCTATGTTCCCTCAGCAAATTCCATCAAAATAGTAAATTGCGTGGTCTTGAAAAGTTTTAGTTGCACTGTAAGCTACATATGTTTCATGTGAAACACAATATATCATAAATAAATTGCAGTGTCTTCAAAATCTTGAATTTCACATGAATGATGTTGAAGTGAAATTCCCATACCATGCATGCACTTAGTCGCAAAGTCCCTTTCATCTCATATTCCCATACCCACAAAAGCAAAAGACACCACTGTATATTTTAATCCAACTTAGAAAGGAAAAAAACATACAACATTGCATACCATGTTCTTGGGTAACCCGTCCAAACATGGCCAAAGATTGATTAGAAAAGGAACATCACTACTTACATACTGGCTACCAAATGCGACTATTAACCTTTGAACATGCAATGCAAGAGCCTAACCACCAAATATTGTGGAACTATAAGGGCATGGCATAACAACCCCTCTTGTGACTTCCTTGCAAGTATTTACTATTTCCAAGGCTAAATCATCCATATTTTAAGCCAGTGATCCAAAGTCAAGTGCAAAGGAAATAGCACAATGTCAATGATGCTATTGTTGTCCTTGTTTTCTAATCTTCCTGAAATACACGAGAGTTCCTCAGCACGCCCTGAACCTGAAACTTGGACAAGAATATATACTTATTGGTTTAACCTTCTTTTATGAAAATTCCTGGTTCTTAATCGTCAGCAAGCAGTGTGGACATAACCAACTGCTGAACAAAGTTTTCTCTTAAAGTTGCTTGTTTTATATTCTGCGCCCTCTCTTCTGAACTGAACGATGGTTCATGACTGCAAAAGAATGAAAATAAAAACAATCAGAATAACCAAGATAAATATTTTTAAAGCAACAGAAATCATTAAGAGGCATAGCATGTGAGTTAATGCACATGCATATATTTGTGGATATTCATAGTGGACAAAAGAGCATAGAAAACCATTAAGTCATCCAACAAACAAACTAAAATGCATGCTAAGATTGTTACTAAGCAGGACGAGTAAAGGCACATATCCTATGTACAGTGGGACATCAGGACATCAAAAAATGTAGCAAAAATATCACCTATGCTACAGAGAACGGGGCAATAGGTGAATAAATCAGTAAACCACAGCGAGCATTAAAATTACAAAATAAATTCATTCTTATATATTTTTTAAAATAAACACATAACAACATCAAATAAGCACATTGGTACACAAATATGGGGAAAAGAAAAAACACCATTATATATGTACTGGATGTCAAGTCATAAATGATATATCAAAGTCAACACAAAATCCTGTCTATCTGCCCAAGGCTAATAAACACAAAATTACATAAATGTGGGAGCTAGGAAGACATATCAAGACATAACGACCCCTAACAATGTGGAGATGGGCTTCCTAGTGTTTTCCACTTGCATTTACAGATTCAAAGGCTATTATATGACTAAAGATATGGGGCTTAAGAATCCTTATGCTTGTTGGGAAACACATGGCATAGCATGCCCTATTCTATGAGTGATTCATGCAGCTCTTCTATCAAGGTAATTCATTCTCTTGTTGCGAGAGGAATTGGAGAACATCCAAGATGATGGAATAGAAAACGAATTTCCGTTCCGCTCCTAATGATGATGGAATAGAAAACGATGTCATTTTTCTTCTTTCTACATTCATTGGCATAATGTCCATACTTTTTGCAATAATGACATTGGACTTGAGATTTATCGTACCTCTGTCCTTGTGCTTGATTTTGGCTTGAGCCTTCACTTGAGTTCTGGTTGCCGCCCATTCCACTTGTGCTTGCAGGGCTGTTTCTTCCACCTCTGTGTGGGCTTCTTCCCCTTCCTCGATAGTTTGATGTTCCTCGACCTCTACCTCGACCAAAAAACATTTTTGTCTTGAATGCATGTTCCAATTAGGAGTTTGTTGCTATGTTCAGTCTATGCTCATGAGACATGAGTGATGCATGAAGCTCATCCAATGAAAATTGTGAGATATCCGTTGTCTCTTCTATGGCCACTACTATGGTATCAAAATCTTGATGGTAGTATTCTTAACACTTTCTCCACTATTCTTCTTTCCTCAAGTGTCTCTCCATGAGACCTGATTTAGGTAACCAATTCAGTCACATGTGTCAATAATGAGTCTATGTTATCAGACTCTTTCATACAGAGAGTTTCAAAATATCTCCTCAACATTTGAAGTTTTGTTGTCTTTACTCTTGCCATACCTTGGTAGGCTGTCTAGACGGTATCCCATTCCTCCTTAGACTTTGTTGCTGCTGCAATCCTTGGGAAAATACTCTCATGTACTACTTGGAAAATATAGAAGAGGGCTTTGGAGTACTTCTTCTTATTTTCTTTCAACAAATCTCTTTGTGCTTGTGTCAAAGCATTAAGTGTTGCTGCATCTGCTGGTTCTTGGAAACCATTATCCACCAGCGCCCAAATATCTTATGAAGCAAACAGGGCCTTCATTGTAATGGCCCAATAATCATAATTCTAACCATTGAACTGTGGTAATTGTGGATTTTTCAAGCTTGTGCCTGCTGCTTCCATCTTGACTGTGTAACAAAAAAAAATTTCTCACTGTTGGAGACTTTTGCTTCTACAAAAAAATCTTACAGCTTCTTCAATAAAAAGAGTCTGTTCTTTCACTGAGAGCCTAGACCTGCTCTAATACCATGTTGGAAAACTTGAATACAACAAACACAGAGGAATGCGTTCCTTTGACAACACAAAGAATGAACAAATTAATGCGGAAATAAAATTCACAAACACAGACAGCGTAAAACACAGGAGCAGAACAAAAATTTATTTTCTATTCCATCACACTCAAAAATATGAAATTACATAGTCTAATACAAAAATGGATGAAGCCTAACCATTGAAAGCAATTAAATGGGGGAATGAGCGTTCAGCAACAAAATCGCCCTTCCGTTATAATTTTTCATTTACACACAAAACAATGTACAAACACATTCAGAACACAAAACAACAGACTTGAAATTTTATGTTTTCCAACTTTGAAAACACATCAAATCCGGAGCTTTATCGCAAATCGCATACCAGCGATCTTAACTTTTAACTTAGCGCATATACGGGAAAACTTTAAAATTTGCGATATGTGATGTGACGTGGCACATCACATCGCATCCAAAACAAAATCACCTATGGGTGCTTATCCGTTAAATTCATGAGCTTGCGATGTGCGCTTTACGCTATCCTCCTGAGCTTGACACGTGCTCCCTTTGCGATTGCATCACGATAACATAAAAACCTTGCCGGCGGCTTTTAAAGTTAAATAATAAAAACTTGCGAAGTGCACACTATGGGAGGTGGAAAAGGTAAAACTTATAACTTGCGAAGTGCGGGTTGTGGGCGCTGAAAAGATAAGTGGAAAGAGTTTCGAAGTGCGGTGAGGATTGTGGGTCCCGCGAGATCGCATCAACGGGAAAATAACATTTGGTGAAGGCTTAAGAGTTAAACGCTAAGAGTTGCGAAGTGCGGACGGTGACGCGGAAATAATTGGTAAGTGTGAAATGCATAAAATAAAGGAAGTGGCAGAATACAAAGGTTTGCTCAGCAGTTGCAAATGCGGTGGAGGTGAGTGCTGGGTCCCACCGATATCGCATCAGTGGGGAAATAACTTAAGCGAAGAGCTTAAGGGGTAAAAGCTAAATGTTGCAGGCTGCACCTGCAGGCAAATGGTAAGTCAACACGGTAGGTAAGAAATAAATGCAGAGGAACAGATGGGTACTCTATTGTTTGGATTTTGCATGAAACACCTTAGGATTTGAAATCTGGGCTTTGTCCTTCTCTGCACAGAAAATTCAATTCAGTGTGGGTTGCTACCACTTCTTATTCATGGTAGTGGTTGGGAGTTATTTCCAACACAAGAATGTGTATGCTCTGAACTAACGCATGTTTGATCAATACATAGCAGTTACAATGGTTTATGTGCACTCCAAGTTCTATCTTATATAGTGTACAAGGGAAGATGGATTTAGAGACTAAGATAGAAAAGATGCATTTCCTAATAATATAGATTTGGACAAAAACATTGAGTTGGAACTAACTAGAATCTAGCTAAACCAATAATAGAACAGGTCATTTTTTATAATTTTAGTTATGGTCGAATGTCAAGCTATGGGATTCTTCAATATGGCAGATTTAATTGCTTATCAAAGATTCAAACTATGGGAAAAGAGGGATCTACACAAAAGAACTTATGAATATACAATATACGGTCTTAATCAGTTGCAACCTTAGCCAAGCGCTCCACTAAAGAAATGAGAACTTGGGGAATGATTCCCTATTTCTTATAAGTTGAGCGTGCTTCCTTCCCCCTATAATCAGTCGAGAATCAACTTACTTATTAAATTCAAACTAAACTAAACTTACTCACTCAAAATCAAGCTAAGCTTTTAAAGCTTCCTACTTGTAGTTAAATTACTATGAAATCCACCAATCTGTTTTTAAATCACTTGGGAACACAGTTTCCACTAATCCCCATGTGGTTATATCCTATTTTGCATTTTCCATTAGCATTCCCAACATGACCATCTAGATCTTATCTATCATCTATCTCATATATATTGATTTTTGATGACATTAAATGACTCGGAGAAAATTTCTATTATGGTTCTAAACTACGATTTTAAGTCTATTCTAACTCCTTGCATTTGATGTAGTAGCTAGTGGTATCAATATTTTCTAAATGTTTTAAAATTTCCTTCTTTATCTCTATACTTTATTTTCTAACTGTAATGTGTGTATATAGACACACATATCCCTAAAGAGTGTTGAAGAATCAGTGATGGAGTGTACTACTAAAGCACTCCTTATGTAAAGGTCGTTGGTTCAAAGACCCTTGATGTTTATGGTTCTAAACAATAATTTTATATGTATTATAATTTCTTGAATTTTAATGTAGTCATTAATGGTACCACTTTCTTCTTCACATCTATATTTTATTTTATAATTGTAATATATAAATACACATGCCCACGGGATGTAGAGAAGTTTGTGATGGAGTGTAATGTTAAAGGTCATTGGTTCAAAACTCTATGGATCTAGCCCTAAGGGTTAGCTCAATTGTTCAACTTCCCATCGTTAAAGCACCTTAGCTATTGAGAGGTCACGGGTTCAATTTTTTCGACACCCAATGTCAGGCTCCGTGATGGAGCTGGCAGGAAGTGATCCCTTCAGATGGATCTACCTGGTACAAATATTTTGTGAATATAACGGTCACATATCTCCAAAATCCATGAACCACATAGAAAAATACAAATAAAATAATTAATTAATAAATACTAAATAATTAACAAAACAAAAAACAAAAAAAAATACACACATCCCATTTCATTGGTTTAACGCCCAAAAGTCATGTTTGTGTGTTTTTCCTTGTGTAAGTGTCATGTGTGACTTAGGTTAAGCATAAACAAATATATGTGTGAAATCAAAAGCACAACTACTAATTACAGAGATAATACATGGGACACAAGAAAATGTACCACAATGATTGATAAAGACACTTAGTGTTTGGGAATCTTTGTGATAATACTGCTAAAACTACATTGGTTCAATTTAACTCAGTAGTGATAGTTTATTGGTTGACTAGGGCACAATGATTGGTGTTGTTTTCTAAAATTCAGTCATAAGCTAATGTTTTTCAATATTCCTTGTCACCTGATTCACCAAATTGAGATCTATGCTTCCTATGGAGCGTTGGGTCCCACTGTTTAGGTGATAAGAATTTATTCTTATGTAAGCAATGCTCTACTTGTAAGGCTACGTGGGCTGAAAATATGACAAGAAAGTTTCATACCATATTGATCATTTACTGGCATTACTTCAACATCCTCTAATCCTGATAAATATGATGATGTCATCTTCCCGTCCTTCCTAGTAAACATTATAATATCTTCTTATCCTTGCTGGAATTTACTTTGCCCAACATGAGGGTAAATATGATGATGTCATCTTCCCGTCCTTCCTAGTAAACATTATAATATTTTCTTATCCTTGCTGGAATTTACTTCGCCCAACATGAGGTGTATTTTTTCAGTGGCGAGTTTGTCTAGTTTATGTCAAAATTTTGCAGTTCTAAAATCTCGAGTTAATTCTTCTCAATGATATCAAAATTGAACCAATCATTGAACTACCCAAAACCAAAAACGAAAACTCTAAAACTCTCCAAATCAACCCCACAAATTCTTCAAATCAGCTCTCCAAATCAACCCAAGATACTCAGTTCAAAAATTCCATGGAGAGTGGAAAGCTCTTTAAATAACATTAGGGTTTCCATATTTAATCATTTTATACTTTTATCAATTTTTTTTTAAATATTCAAGTCATCCCCATCATCATCTATATGGCATTGTACAGAATGGAGATGGACTATTCCATACAGAACCAGTTGTTTTTGACATTTATCCTCAATTCCAATATGTAACCAACCTTTTCTAGTTTATTTCAAAATTTTGGAGACTTTTTTCATCCATTTCAAACAGTTCTAAATTTTCCAGTTAACTCCTCTAAATGATATAAAAACAGAACCAAACATTGAACTGCCGGACAACAGAAGAAAAAAAAACTAAACAAAAAAACGCAAACAGTAATGGATCACAAAACCGGTCAACCAAAAATAGATAAAATATTCAAATTTTGAAAAAATTACATATCTATATGAATCCAAATCATCATACACAAATATGAAAAGTTTTATATATCATCATACACAAATATGAAAATTTTTATATGTATATAACAAGCAAGAGTCCATATAACCAAAATAACTTTAAGTGTCATCCATATCTAAACCAAAATACATCAACAAAGACACTCTAAAACTCTCCAAATCAGCCCAACAAATTCTTCAAATCAGCTCTCCAAATCAACCCAAGATACTCAACTCACAATTCTAAATTTCTACAATGACTTGTGTGAGTCAAGTGAGTCAAATGGAGGATGGGAAGCTATTTACATAGCATTAGGGTTTCCATGTTTAGCCTTTTTAATACTGTATCGATTTTTTGAAAAATATTCAAGTCGTCCCCATCACCAGCTATATGGCTTTGTATTAATAAGCATTATCCACTAAAAACATAAACAAAAAAGAGAGGAACACTCCATGACCCAACCAATACCACTTGAGGGAATATACTAATGCAAAAAAAATGTGCTTAAGAATTTTTCATAATCGATCTTCAACAGATGTACCTCCATACTCTTTAAATAGAGATCATAGACCAATCAGGGGTTACTCTTTAAATAGAGATCATAGACCAATTAGGTGTTAAGCTACAGATTAATATAAGAATTAATATCGAGTACAAAATGAACCATCATATCATTTATTGTCTAAAACCAATCATGATCATCGGATTCCATGACTACAAAAACATACTAAAGAAACACAGTTTTACCTAAATCCATTAGACCAATTTGATATTTACTAAATCCCAAGTGTATAAATATTCTAACCTTATATGTCTCATTGATTTGATATTAGTTAAGTTTGCAATTTCTAAGTGATTTAACATTAATATTAAAGAAGATGGAGCAGATTTGCTGCAATATTTGTAACTACCTTAAGTGACTTTCAGATTTGGTTTATGCATATGATAAAATTTCCCTACATGGCTAAATGTTGGTATGCTTGGGTAACTTATCTCTTGAATTTCCTAGTGGACTCGGGTTGTTAAGAGATTAAACATTGTCCATTATTTTTGTTTTTATCATATTTCAATATTTCATAAAAGCCTTAAGGCTGAAAATTCACAGGGATAAGATCTGACAAAACCTCTAGTTAAGAGGCAAATTTTATTTTTTTTCTTTAAAATCCATATTTCAGGAATTTCTACAAGCATAAGCTTAGATTTGCAAAACTCAGAAAAACTCTACAATATCAACAAATTGAAACTCTAAAAAACTCAGACACATGTGTTGAAAAAAGAAAAAATCAGAACCCTACCAAGGATGTTGCATTGCATTTCCAAATGATGTCTCACTTCTAAAGACATGACATTTGAAAATGATGACATCAACCGGTGACATAGATATCATGGGGTTCCATCAATCTCAAGAATTCCACCACAAGTAGGATTCTCTGCTTTTGGTTCCCACACAACATGAATCTACAATCTATAGTTCTATGGTCTACTATGATCCATTTTTAAATTATGCACAATCTGTGATTATGACATCCTCTGTGTGTGAAATTTTGCAACTATTTAATACTAATTAAAAATTCTAAACTATGATTATTTAATACTTGATCATAAATATGATGTGATGAATCAGGATGTATGAATTTGATGATGGTTGTGATGTAGTATTTTGATGTCTAAGCACTGCATTTCTGTATGAATCTGCGTGTAAATATATTTTTTTTAAGTTTAATATATTACATATTTTTGGGTTCCAAAATTTGGCCCAATTTTTACAATTTTTTAAATAATGTTAACTCTTTGCCCTTTCTGAGTCATTATTGAATCTTTGTCAAGTTATTACAGCTCTATCAAGTTGAATCTCCAAATGGAATATTGTTTCATGGGATTTTTTTCATGCGTTATGTGGCTCCAGTGTGCTTATTCCATTTGAAAATGATGACACCAAGCGGTTACATAGATGCCATGGGGTTCCATTAATCTCAAGAATTCCATCACAAGTAGGATGCTTTGCTTCTTGTTCCCACACAACATGAGTCTATAGTCTACAGTCTACAGTTATATGGTTTATTATGGTCCATTTTTAAATTATGTATGGTTATAATTTCCTCTTGTGTGTGAAATTTTGCAACTATTTCATACCAATTACAAATTCTAAACTATGATGATTTAATACTTGACCCTAAACATGACATGATGAGTTGGGACATATAAATTTGATGGTTGTTGTGATTTAGTCTATTTTTATGTGTAAACAATTATTTTTGTTTGAACCTATGTCTGATTATTACATATTTTTCGGTTCCAAAATTTTCGCCCAATTTTTACAGTCTTTTAGATAATGTTGAACTTTCCTCTTCACACATTTTGAGTCACTGTCGAATCTTTGTCAAGGTACTATAGCTCTATCAAGCTTAATCTCCAAATGGAAGGTTGTTTTGTGGGATGTTTTGCAGTATATCACCTTGTGTGGCTCCATTGTGCTTACGACACATCTAACAATATGTTTATTTCTAAAGATGGTATGCCTTTCCTTACATCTTGTAGACAATATGCGTCAATTTCATATATAACCAGAACTTTGATATCATGTTCTATGCTAGCTAATTTTTCAATGGCTTGCATGGAGTTATGCATCTATTGAGGTAAATGAATGTAATCCCCCATCTCCAACTATGATTGTAATGACATTGAAGGTGTATAAGGAAATTTGTAATGTCCACTTCAAATTAATTTCCCAAGGAAGTATGTACGGTAGCCTATCTAACTCTATAGGCTATAGCTATTTAAAATGGGGAATTATTGTTTAATGGCACTTAAGTAATATTAGATAATGGGACAAAAGGAGGGAAACTTGCAAATCATTCAAATTTGAATTTAGGAGGGAAAAGCCCCAAAGAGAATTTATAAAAGAGAGGAGAGTCATTATGATCGTCATAGATTGTTATTCTTCTTGAGTTTGGGGGAGGCTTTTGGAGGGTTGTAAGACACTTTTTCTCTAATTGGTTTCGGTGGTGAAAAATTACACCCTAATCAATCCTCATGTCTTTCTTGCTAAGGCTACATTTAAGTGCATCTACATTTTGAATTTCCATGGTCTGCGGGTGTAAAATTTAATTAGGTACACGATAATTTCATCTAATATACCAGACCACTTGACGTGAGCATATCATCATAGCCACATTCTTTACAAGATATTGCAATAAGTCTCTTACCATTACTTAAGGTTAATAACATCAAGCTCTACCTATGCCAATATGAATAGTATTAGGCATTACAAATTTCTTATTATCTAAATGTGTGGTGATCTTCATGCGAATCAAAATAGTGGAAACTCCATAAATTTAGTGCACTCATTTCATTCTATAAATTTGTCTGTTCTATGTCTGCCAATAATGATGCATTAGCCTTGGGCATTTGAAAAAAAAAATCTTATTACCTATGTGTTGATCTTCATGCCAATCGAAATATTTAAAGCTCCCTGAATTTTGGGCACAAAATTCAATTTATAGATGCAAAACTGACTATTACATCTAGAATTGTAATATCACAGGACTACATTTGTTTTATTACCTCAATGTTTCAATAAACCAATCAAGACCCATTGTAGTCCCAGGGTTACAATATGAGTCAGATGAAAATGGAAAATAAGAAAGAGTTTAGGAAATGTGACTTTCAAAATTTTACGAAACAGTGTAACATAAGTATCATACATGCAAGGATAAAGGAAAACAAAAGTAGTATACAAATCAAGAGAAAGTTTTTATGTATATATGAATATAGGTACAATATATATAGAGAGAGAGTCTAGACATACACACCAAAAAATGAGTAAGAGTTTAAAAATCAATGTGATTTTCAAAATTTAAGAAATGTGGAAAAAAAAGGTACTATACAGGCAAGGATAAAGAATCTATGGATAGATGGGTATAGGTACAATAATCCAATACAAAACCCGAACAACATCCCTACATGACTACAGGGTTATGGCTAATGCAACATAAGAGGTATATAGACAAAAAGAAGGAAAATTGCAAATTTGAAAGAAAATATTATACATACATACACACACATATACACTAAGTGACATGACACATCCTCCGCCTCTGTGTGTCACATATTTCATGTGTTAGACATGACACTTGTCTCACATTAGTTTGACCGGTGTCAAACAAAATCCTTACTGGTGTCCCGAAATTTGGACATGTGTACAGTGAGAAAGCATCTTAAAATCCCTTTACTACTCACTTTCATGCAATGAAATCACCTGTTCAAACCTCTCAAAGGTTTTTCAGTGAAACTAAGGGTGATTAAGAAATGTTAGAATGGATTCCAAGTGTTGGTTAGTGTATATGTCCAAGCCCTACTAATGTTATGCAAATAATCGTAATGTTAAATTCTTAAAGTAAAATAACTTCTACTTAAATTTGCAAAATTAATATTAATTGACTCAGATGTTTAAGAGTGGCTCCAGCCTCTTTGGATTTCATATGGAGAAAGTATAATTTTATATCCCCCTCAAAATCTAGCAAACTTAACAATTTTCAGGATTTCAAGGTTGGGGGGATTGCAACGTTTCCATTAGATTCTATCATGTATAAGGATATGGAACTAGCATTTAATTAAGAGGAACAATCCATCTATGTACCTCAATGTTGGCGTGGCATTGATTGTTGAACTCCTCTTGCATGACCCTAGTAAAAATGTACCCATCACTCAAACAAAATATCAATTTGACATGTTAAGCATTTTCTATCTCATTTTATTGCTAAGAGGGTGATATTGATGATGAGGATCCAAATATAGGCAATGATTTTGATGATATATAATACTAGTTATTTGTTGTCACCTAGTTTTTTCTGAACTCTACAAGCCATTTACGACCTCCTTTATTGATGTACTTTTGGTTCAAAGATGGATTGCACTCAATGGTATTTTGGTTATATTCATTGGTTGTATGATTGAATTTGTATCATCATCATGTAACTATTTTATATATTTCATATTTTATGTATAAATCACTATTTTTTGTATTTTTTAATATATGTTATCTTTTTAAATATGTAATGTATAACGTTTCCTCTGTGTCATGTTCTGGGGAGTCGTCATGTCACATGTCAGATACTCGTATCTTCATGTCCTTCATGTCCCACGTCCTTGTATCATGTGACTTGGTGTGGTGTGTATAAAAAGAGAGAGTATGAAGTAAAATTTCAAACTTGACATAAAACTTTGAACTTTAAAGCTTTGAAATTAAAAAGAAGAACACCAACAATTACAACATTTATGATCCAAAACAAGGGTATCTCAACCACACAAATTTCTCTTAATGTACTTCCCATCATGGGATCTTAGGTTCAATTTTAAGTGTCATTCTTCACACCAAAACAACTTCGCTCGAAGAGAAAAATCAAAATCCACAATGTAATACTGCTTGCACATGTAAACCAGTTGTAAGATCTCTTTCCAATGGAAAAGAATCGTTACCCATGTGCAAAACAGTTTAAGAATAACTGCATTACTAGAATACTGCTACCAAATTACAAGACAATGGAAGAATCCGTTGTTGTCACAAGAAATATGCCAAACTTAGACGAAAATCACTCTGCAAAACAAGTGAAGAATCAACTGCCTACAAAACAAAAACACTAGTCATACTTCAAAATTCCTTACCACAAGTGCCATATATAAATAATAACGAAACCTTGCTGAAACTCTAGATTAGGTTTTATTAGGTGTTTTTCTTTCCTTCGTTCATTTTTTTTGAATTTTTAGTGAAATTTGCACAACACCCATTAAGGGAATTTCCTTTCTATATAGCATATACACTCAAATCTATTCTCCTCCAAATCAAGGTAGACGTTTTGTGACATACCTAGGTTCTAAAAAAAACATTATAGTATGTGTAAATGCAACCAAGAGCTATGGAAATGTTTTAAAAGCTTTGAGGCGACAAATCTTCATCGAACCATAGGCTCATTTACACCTATATTTCTGCAACTGGCCACCCCTAAACCCTTCATCAACTACTTTTGTCAATGCCTATTCCTTACTTTTCCATAATTCTCTAAGAGAAAAGTACCTCATATACCTTTTCTCCTCCATTAAATGGAACTCCTCCTTGTCCAAAAATAGAAAGGAGGATCCCCATGTACAATATCTACTTATCATCATGTATTTTTATTCTTATCTTAACATTCACTTAATTTGGTTTTAATTAACATTGCCATAAATTATATTATTTATTTTTACTATTTTCTATATTATAAATAAAATATTTGTTGTCCTCTATTTAGTATGATCCTTTTATTTGTTATTTTATATATTTATTTAATAATAATATGGGGCATTACATACTACCACCCATAAAGGAACTTCATCGCAAAGTAACACTAATTTATGTTACTTAAGGCATCTTCTTCTTTTTTTCCTTGTATCTTTCACATCACCCTCTATTGAACTAGTATAAGGCTAGTAGCCACCACAAGCATCGAGTTTTCCCAGGAAGCATGAGTAATTTCAAGCATTTCTTGCCAATTGTCGGAAACAAGAATAAGTTGAACCGCTCCTGGTCTTTCAAGGCTCTAAGGCACCAAATTGCTCTTGATATTACAAGGCTCCAACACACCAAACTAAGGCATCTCAATCTATCAAAACTCTAAGGCACCAAACCTCATCTTGGCTTGTTAATGTTCCAAGGAACCAAACCAAGGCATCTCAAAAGGATCGACCTTAAATCCCTCAAGTAAATTGCCACATGCATCAAAGTCTTATCCGAGAACTCCACTAGCGAGAAACACTCTAACCATTTCTCGAGCTTTGACATGACAACTCCAATATCAAGCACTCAACCTTCTCAAAATGTTCCCATATCCCATTAATAGTTATATGAAGAAAATGAAACACTAGCCTAACTAGTTGATTTTGTCCCCAACCAGTGAAGGTGTTACTTTGTAGATATTCTCCCTTGTAGTTAATGGACTCCCACAAATCAAATAAACCAACCCTCTTATACCACAGGCGGATTTCTTGTCAATCATCACCTCATGACATGAAATCAATACATTAATTATAATCCTAATATCATCATCATATCATATAAAACAATCTACATGCTAACTCTCGCATGTCATTATAAACACAACAACCTGCATAGTAAGATTCCACATGCTCACACATGCCATCATTAAATATCTCATCATAAAAATTGCATGCATTCATCATATGCCTTCACATCATGAAATGCCATTATGATGTTATAACATAAGCATCGAAATGCTTCCATGCATTCCCATAGTTGGAAAGATCGTAACAAATATCAATAATATATATCACTATTTTTTCAATGCATAAATAGTATCAACCCAAAATATTATGACATTTTAGGACTTTTAAATATTGGCATTTATGTAGTGTCAAAAACAAAAATATCACCAAAGCCAAAATATGGAGATAAAAAATCTGTCTTTTAGTATTTTTCCCATTTTGAAACATAGAAACAAGGGATTGAGATAAAAAGGAGAAATTCATCATCTTCCATCAGGTTGAGCAACGGAAATCAAGTGTTGTCATTAACATGAACAGATTTATTGTGGTGTAAGTATTGATTCCCATCCATTGTTTCCATATTCACATGTATGTGCAACAATTTAAGCCTGTAGTTCGTTTTTCCAGATTTAAGATTGGGTTCACAAAGACCATTATATTTCCCTTTTCTTTTTTCTTTTGTTTTAATGAGAGATATAATTACATTCATGTAATGCCCTATTTTTTACTTTGCAGCGTTTTTTTGTATTGATTAAAAATTTATGTTTGTATTTTGGTCTTAGGTTTGAAAATTACACTTCAAAAATGTTGAAGGCCTTAGAGTCAACAGTTCCACCCAAAAAGTAGTAATGGACAGATACTTACGCGGAGGTCTACGTGTTCCTATCTTCACAGTGTACAAGGCGCAGCAAGGGAGAAGTATCCAGCAGCCAACAAGATCGAAATGTTTTGAGAGTTTTATCAGCTGGAAAACTCCCAGATTTTTGTTGTTTGTAATTTTCCTCAACGGACATTTCTTTTCCCAATTAGGGAAAATCCTTGTATGCTGAAACAACAGCCAGGAAGGGAACAAATTTATGTGTGCATATGTTTGATATTGGCTGTGTCTTGCTTCCACTGTCCAATATTTTTTTACCTGTTAAAAATTCCAGCAAGTGCTTTTATCCAGTAAATCTGCAGTTAATAAATTTACAGCAAGGAATTAATAGAGAATAGATTAGCAGTAGTTCTGGTTAGGAAAATTAACAAAAATTATCCAGAACCAGTATGACCAACCAATTCAACAGGTTCCGAGCATATTCTGATAACACTGCCTCAACCTCACTTTCCACAATGCCTTCAAAAGGGTCACCTTTCTTTGTTCCGAGAGCCAGAGATGGGGCGCAACCTCTTATTAGGAACTTTTGGAGAACGGTTAAAATAAAGCAAGAATCAAGCAAGATTATGGGTAAGATGGGGCACAATCTCTTATTAGGAATTTATAAGAACGGTTAAAATAAAGCAAGAAGCAAGCAAGATCAAGGGTAAGATGTTTTCTATCGAGTGACATTGCCTTCAACATTGCCAAGAACAAATCGTCCTAACAATCAATGTTCGATGCAGAAGACCTACATACATAAGATGAGATTAGAGAGCCTCTCCTCCGAAATTAAAAGTTCAATTGCACTCAAAATTTCTATAAGTTTGAAAGTGATACTGATATTGTTGACGGAGAGCGATTTCTGAAACCCTTGAGACGAAATGGAGGCTAGGGTTCTTCCTCTTTCACTGTCGCCGGCTCCTTCTCCTGCAAAGCTCGCGCCGCATCCGATTGGAAGACCATTTCCTTCATCCTCTGCTCCGACTGACCTCGTCCCTGCGCCATATAATCCGCTAAGTCCCGGTTATGCTGATCTACAGGGGCAGCCGCAGCTCTCAGGAAAACAACGGCAGTCTCAGCTTATCAAGGGTTGCACTCACCGCGATCTAGGGCCTATGCGCAATCGCGAGTCGAATGCCCCTCTCTTCTCCTTGCACGCAGGCTGCAAAGCACTGGTTTACAAGCAGGAGAAGAGTGAATGGCCTTCTAATCACTCTGTTTTCCAATCCTCTACCTCGGATCTATCTCGGTCTATAAACGACCGTCTCTTTCTGCAGGGGAAAACTCCTCCCTTTCAACGCCATGGCAGACTTGCTCACGGAAGCAAAAGAGGTCCTGGCACTATGTCTAGGAACCACTTTGACTCCTTTCAGATCCAAATCTCTCAACCTACCGGCAAAACCATCCTACAATGGGTCAGATCTTCAGATTTGGTACTGGATCTCAAACTGGCTCTAGAACGACGGATTGGGATCCCTTCAGGCCATCAGAGACTTCTCTTTCAAGGTAAACAACTTGAAAACCTTCTTCCTCTCTCTACTTACAGCATTATCAGAAACAACTCTTTGGTGTTAACCCTTCGTCTGAGAGGGGGTGCAACACGACAGTCGACCTTTGCTCCTCCTTTCTCTTACAAAGATGCAGTTCACTCTGAGAACCCCAAAGCCCCGGAAGCCCTTAAACCCAAGCCTTTTTTGGTTGACAAAACAGAGGATGTTCCTTCTGTCGAAATCACCCATGCAGGTCTTGCAGATCAACTTCAAGCATTTGCAGACAGAGCCATCATTTGCAGATTCAACGGACTGTGGCCGCGATCTCAGGATCTTTATGATTGGATCCATGCAAACTGGACTCATCATTGTAAGGTCAGTTTCTGCTCAAAAGGATATTTCATTGTTTTATTTGATGACAGTAAGTATTATGAAAAGGCTTTAGAAGAAGGCCCTTGGTTCATGGGAACTGCAGGGCTCTTCTTAACTCCTTGGTTCCCAGACTTTGATCCAGCAACTGCAGTGATTACAAGGACTCCGGTATGGATCAGGCTTCCAAACTTACCGGCCCACTTATGGCATGTTGTAGTCTACAGAGCTATTGGCAACGCCTTGGGCAGTTTCCTCATGGGAGATTACTGGAGGGAAAATAAAGGTCTCTACACATATGCCAGAATATGTGTGGAGCTAGATTTAAGCAAGGGACTTCCAGACCAGATCAATCTCAAGATAAACGACTTTGTTTGGACCCAGACACTGGATTACGAAAATACTGCATTCCGCTGTCGCCATTGCCACCAAACAGGACATCTGCAGACCTCTTTCCCCTCTATCCCGGCAAAAAAGAAAAAGGATAACCTCTCCAAGACCAAGTCCAAGCGATGGGCCCCATGCTCTCCACCTCCAGTCGTGGATTCTGATTCCACTAGCTCTGAAGATAATGAAAGCGATGCAGAATTGGATCAAGCCCCTCAATCAGTGGATCCTTCCGCCGATGGTCCGGTGCTTACCTCCGATATAGCCATCGCCCAGAAACGCATTCACATGACTTCCTCCTCTGAATCTGAAAAGGAGGGCCCCCCTTTGGAAAACCCCAGCCTTCAAGTTGTTCTTGCTCATACACCCCAGGATGGATGGGTCGAAGTCAAAAAAAGGAAAGGGAAAAAGCTTCGTGTTGAGGCTTCTGCCCATTCTGAGTAGAAGTCAGTCTCTTTTGCTTTCCTGTCATTTGTTGTAGCTCCTTGCTTGCTTCACTCCTTTTCCGGAACCGAGGTTAATTATCCTATCATTTCCGGTTGTCGGTTTTCTGTCTCTCTTGATTGTATCATCTTTTTGTACCATATTTCTGCTTAATAGAATTAGTCCAATTCAGAAAAAAAATAAAAAAAATAAAAATAAAATAAATAAAATAAATAAATAAACTTCTATAAGTTTAGGGAAATGGATGGTCGCTAAATGCATCATGATGTTAGATGGTTAGATCGATCCGAAGAGCAAGGCAATTCTTAATTTCCTGGCAAATTGTCTCCTAAGCAGTCAATGTTTATTAAATTTGTCAATGGTACACATGTTGTATAGCATTTTAGTGTGGGTTGTTGGATGGGTTCATTTAGGACATAGTTCCACCGCATGTTCTCCAATTTATAATGGATAATGTTTCCAATACTTTGGTCGTTGGCATGTTGCTTATGGCAGGGTATCTGGCTAAGTTTTGAGTTCGTTGCCCTACCCATTGCATTGATTGATTTACGAGGAAACAGGAAAATTTTATTATAGAAATGATATCATTGAATCAGCTGGGACTCACGAGCATCACAAAATTCAAATATAATCATGCATATGTTTTTACAATATGCAAAAATTCATAGGGAACAAAAAGTTAGTGCAACCAAAAATAATGCATTTGTCATTCACTTCTCTCTCGAGTCTCTCCACACTTATTTGTTGAAGGTGACAGGAATGTCTATTTCACACGAGAGGCATGGGAGTTCATATAGCAATGATGTGGATGTGCAAGCCTTATCCAAGTTAGTGTACAAAGAGATATTTTGGGAAGTAGTGGAGAAAGTGTGTTAGATCGAGTTGAGCATAAGATGGGCAATCAATGAGAAAGTGATTTTCATCCTCAACCTTCCTAGTGTTGCAAAGGTGGCTAACTCTTTCATCTCATGGTGTTTTGTAAATTGACCAATGCCCAATTTCACTATGAAGCTCATGATAATTTGTTCTTACTTTAGCAATGTTCATTTTCTTCTAAACATTAATCAAGACAATTATTTTTTTCTTTCGAGATTGGGGTTGATCACCTCCTTATAATATCTTAGTTTCCTTTTTCTCTCTAACCTTTTATCATCCTAAAATTTCTCCTTAATTTTTTAAACAATACTATTTTTAATATCATCCTTATTCTGCAAAATGATTTCCTCCCTTATCCCCCAATGGTCTAGCCAAGACAAGGCATCCTTATGCCATATTCACTAGAGCTGAAGGTGGGGGTTTTCGCTAGAGCTAGAAACAATTATAGGAAACCTCTTGGATTCCATGTTTTTTAATTTCTTTTTAAACATAATATACCTAGTCATGGCCATACTTTCAATGGGGCAAGGCTTGTTTCAATCAAGAGCATAAAATAGGGAGTATTACCTTTAATCTTGGAATTGTATGTTATAGACTTCTTTGGTTTTGTTTTATCTTTCTCCACAAATCTCTAGGGATACTACAACCCCAAACCTCACACATAAAATAAAAAGAGTGACAAAAGTCTCAAAGAGGAGCTCATTTTATCCCATATCCAAAGATCTATTGAATTACATTGTTTTCAAGCCCCTAATAAGCTTTCCATCCTAGATTTATCCTTTTCTCAATGCTATAATTCCAAATGAGCTTGTGATGGATGTAGGTTCCAAGATATTTAAATGAAGAAACTTCCTAAAATCAGTTGTTGCCATATATGAAAGTATCATCTTTGATCCTTTCAAATTTAATTATCACAACTTTAGTTTTGTCGATATTAATAGTCATACCCATCTTCGAGCAGAAATCTTGGATATTGGTTGCTTCACCAAAAGAACAATATCATCAACATCATCAACATAAAGGAGAAGAGTAATGACTATACCAATGAGTATGGAACCAACACAACCTGGATCCTCGAAACACTCATCTATCTTATCATTTTATAAAGTATAACTTAAAATAATTATAATTTTTGAATATATATATATATATATATATATATATATATATATATATATATTTAATTTATTTATTTCTAAAATTTTAAAAAAAAATAAGTTTAAAATGTATATTTTTTATACATTTCATATCCAGATCTTTTCTTTTAAAAAAATTGGCAAATATGTATTGGAATCCCAACCTCATTAACATAAACCTAAATTCCATATGCCATGTTGTATGCATTTTTTATAATTGCAATATCCAGATCTTGGCTTTTTAAAAAATTGGCAAATATGTATCTGAATCCAAATTATAGTAACTTGGACCTCAATTCCACGTGCTTTTACACATGGTTTTAGAATTTATCCCAATGTTATTCACGAATTCCTCTCGTGTTTAGAGGAAGGTGCCAAATTCATATGAACACTTGGGACTTTCAAAAGATGTGGAGACATAGAAGATGGGAAGTGGAACATTTTTCTTTGACATGATTGTTCAATATGGGAACACCCAAGTGCCAAGTGAGTTTCATTTTGTTTCAAATCTTTTCTTTATATCCTATTTGTTATGGTATGGAAATATGATTTAAGTTTTTACCTTTTTTCACTTATTTGTTATTGGTGTTTGGTGTGCAGCAGAAGAATACAAGATTTACAAAGACTTGCATTCATATGCTTAGCCAAACTTGCATCCCTTTAGTGTGCTAAAACAATTGGAGTGCATTCGCATAAATACACAAAGAAGCACAACATGTTATAAATTTTAAATTGAATTTTAAATTTCTTATAATTTATTGACCATCACCCTCTAATATTTATTATACATATAAGCTCATTAATTTATGACGACCCTCACACAAGTTCAAATCCAAACACCTTAATGACATGGTTTACATATAGTACAATCTTATATTATTGGTGAAACAACATGAGAGCACAGGTAATGTGAAGACAATTTTATTGGATGGGATTGACATCACTATTGAATGGAGGGAAGAAATTGAGAGCCTTGTCGTAGACTAGGAACTTGACTGGTTGGATAAGGGTGTCACGGAAGTGGTGGCAAGAGATGGTATAAGAGTGTTATAGTTTAGTCACTTCCAGTGAAGAATAAAATTTAGAGTTAAACACTAACTTCACAAACATAAACAAAGGCAGCTAGCAAATGGATTTCTATTTTCACACTAGCCGAAGGATCTTCTTGTTCTAAAGAAAGAGCCAATACCTTCTGCCATAAACATGGTGGATGGAATCTAGATTATATTTATCATTATAGATGATGAGATACATTTATTACACTTTTTTATTAAATTTGTAGTTTGTTTTCACTTTTGAGTCTTCAAGGGAGTCAAATAAGAATCACTATTGATACATCACCTAACATCTTATATACCAAGTTCCTATTCATATTTATGTGGCAATGGACTTATTTGATGTTATTATTGCTTTAAATAATAATAATAATAAATGAAAAATAAAGCATTTTGTTGTATTTTTTTATGTTTCAAAATAATTTCCCCATATTTCTGATAAGTTTATTTTTAGAGCCTCTCAGTGATATATTAACGATATTTGAAACATTTCTCAGAACTCTAAAATCTCCCAACGAACCTGGAAACCCTCCACCTTCCGAACCACATGACCCAAAAAAAGAAGCTAAAAAGGAATTTTAAGGTTTTTTCAGTACTACATCACTCGGCCCCCCAAATAGACAACAAGGAATAAACTGTTAAAACCCTAAAATATCTATTTAATGATCAAATATTATGACAAAACCATAATCTTAATACATAAAAATGTCCCCTACCTTGTGAAAAGGTTCAAAACATAATTTTCAATTGGATGTTAATAGTCCTCAAGTAAACAACTGTTGAATTGACTGCAAATCTTCAGTTTGACCCACCATTGGTAGGTGATCTTCCAACAAAGGAAAATCAGAAGAACCATACTGGAAATTCTATTAAATATAATAATATTATAAAAATCCATATATTTTGAGCTAAATTTCAGAAAAATTGAGGTCCATGGTTAAGAACTCGGCAATGACCTTAAATGAATGCATAAGAATAAGTGGTGAAATTTTGAAAAAAACAAACAAAAATTCAAAAATCCCCCCAACTCCATTGTTTGCTACCATGCCATAGTATAACAGTAAAATTCTTGAGTGGCTTGCTGGTTTAAATCATCGACTCTCATGAAAGAGTAAAAAATATTTGTAAATTGTTTCCATTGCGGTAATACGTAAGAATTTCACTGAAGGACATGTACAATATTTTTTAAATGCTACCATCTTCATATTTTATCCATGTCAACAAGTTATTACCGTTCAGTTGGTAACTATTTATTTAGTTGGTAGAGGAAATTATACTTTCATCCTATGCAGTTCAAGAAATTGATATTGCGAAAATTGCGATAAAATTGTGATTTTTCTCAAAAATGATTTAATAGCCTGATTTAATCGACAATTTTTTCGTTTTGAAAAAATGACAATCCGATGGGAAAATATCATGATTGTGGCAAACAACGAATTTTTAAAATACTTTTTTGGTTTTCTTGTCTCATTCTTCAATTAGAGGGCAAGAGTGAGAGCTAAGGATGAGAACTCATTTGCAAGGGAAAGAAAGGATAAAATCAAAGGAATTTAGCATCCCATGCAACAACAAAAAAAAAAAAAATTGGACCAAGTTTCTTTAGTATGGGTATCAAATTTGGCCCTAATTTTTTGTTTTTCCTTGTTTTTACTTGGGTTTCATTCACCCATATATTTTAAATGATTTTTGATTGGGTTTGAATGTGTTTTCTTTGCCATTATTATTGCATTGATGATCCAGGTGGATATTAGTGGCCACCTCCCTATTCTACTTGGACCCCACCATTGTTTCTTTGAGTTTTTTTAGTTTCCTTAATTGTAGCACGATCTACTATTTTTGGTAGTTTTTTGGGTCCTGAACTTTCAGAACCATTTTGAGGCCCTAAACGATGTTTTTTGGGAAACCCGGGGCGAACATTGGATTTTAAATGATCTTTTTCGCTCGAAAGTTGTAGTCCTCGAATAGATATTTCTAACGAGGTACTTTTCGCGTTAAATGGAGATCGTATTCCAAAATTACAACCCCGGGAAGTTGATGTACCAATTTACCCAAACGAGGCTCATATTTTTGGCTCTTCATCTCCTAAGGTTAGGTTTTGGATGTTTATGGTTTTCCATTGTTTCTCAAGAATAAATAATCCTTTCAGCCTCATTGTAACATAGTTCAGAGGCATGTAGCCGCCACATCTCTTCTCAGAGATAAGCTACCATCACCTGAGCTATTTTATTTCCATTATGTTTGTAAGCTTATTTCAGTTATTTTATATTAATGAAATGAAGTTTTATTTCTATTGCATATCTGCGTTTATTTTTATTTTTGTATTTTATTGCATTCCTGCATAAATCTGGATCAATGGCATCAAATAAGTCTGCTCTTTCTTGATATTTTTTTGCATGTCCCCAATGATATTGAGGTATAAGGAGTTAGGGCTCGACTTGGTTGAAAATTTGCAAGATCAGCGTCGCAAACCCCGCTGGCCTCCCATGGTGGAAGAAAATAAAGACAAAGGAGCAGGAGATCCTATAAAAATATTGTTGGAGGAGGCCCTCAAGAAACAGAGGAATGCGATGATGGATAACTTTTCTCAGAACCTTCAACGGCTACCCACTGGTGACGCATCTTCATCCAATAGCCACTATGGAAGCCCCACTCCTTTTAAAGTACAAGTTAACTTTGACATTCCCATATTTGAGGATCAAATAGATGCAGACTTCGTATATATATGGTTGTATCTATTAGAAGGATATTTTTTAGCTCATGGCTTTTCCAATCAAGAAAATGTTACTTTTGTACTCTGAAAAGTTGCCCCCCATGTCAAGGATTCGTGTGAAACATACTGTGAGAAAAAGGATGAGAGGGAATCCTCCCTGTTCTTAGCCGCACCCACTTTGAATTCTTTCTGAAACACTATCAAGGAACAATATTGCCCTGTGGGGAGTTATCAGGATAAGTACATACAATGGACTACGTTGTGGAAGCAAAGGGATCAAGATGTGCATGATATGACAAAGTTGTTCCATACCCTGCACACAAAGTTGGGTATCAAATATTCAAAGAAAAATTTGGTGCTTAAGTCCGTAGTTGTCTGCACAAATACATCCAGGAGGAAATGGAGTTCCTCGACATCTCCTTGCTTTGTGCAACATACCAGTATGTTGCCAAGATTGAGCAGAAATTCAAATAGAAGAAGCAAGACTTTGGATCCGTGAATCTGAAACAAGGGAAATGTTCCCCCAAACCCTAGAACAAAGGACAAGGCCAAGGCGGGGTGGCCCAGGACAACCCGTCAAATCCATAAGTGAAGAAAAACACCACAAATCCAAAGGAAACATGAAAGTGGTGTGAGTTCCATAAGAGATCCACTCAAAATACAAGTGAGTGTCAGGCCAAGAAGTCACTGGTGGTCGAGCTGAAGGCTTTCGAATCAATTGCATGTTTCGACTCTAAATTAAAACCCGACAAGGGGAATGGCAAAGGGAAGCATATTATTGATGTGGAGCCTAGTGCCACCATTTCCACCACCAAGATCTAGAAGGAAGAACCCAAAGATCCATAGGAGGGGGAGCGCCTCTTCCATTCCCAGATGTGGGTGAATGGTTCCTCGTCGTAGTTCATTTTTTACAATAGTAGCCAAAATAACCTCATTTCAGCAAAGGTTGTGAACCGACTGGGCATTTCAATCATAGCACAGTCACAAATGTACACAATCGGAAAGCTTCACCAATGACGGGATCTCCGCGTCAGGCAACAATGTCACCTTCCCTACATCATCAATTCCTTCATGGATGAGGTATTATGTGATATTGCTCCTCTTGAAGTTTCTGATGTGTTATTAGGACAAGAATACTTGTGGAAGCGACATGATGTGTCTGAGTCTCGGCCTCGCACTGTTATTGTTAATTTGGTTAATAAGTTGTATAGGATACCAAAGGTTGCACCACCTACCTCCATATTTTTTTATCACTATGAAGAAATGTAGTAAGCTCATTTCCCAAATGGGGAAATTTGTTTTCCTTATGATCTGTCCTCAGGGAAAGAAGAATAATTTTTCCACAACGTCTAGACAGGGCTCCTCCACACGACAACAATATCTTTAAAAGGTCGTGGAGGAGTATGGGGACATCTCCACCTCACCTGCAGGGGTGCCTTTGCATTGTCACGTCAAGCACTCCATCGATCTGACCCCAGGCGGGCCACTACCCAATGGACCAATATATCAGCGCTCTATTATGGAGAATGCATAAATCAAGAGGAAGATTCAGGAGTTGTTGTAGAAAGTTCACATTTGACCGAGTTTATCACCCTGTGGGTGGTTGATCGTGTTGGTGCAGAAGAAGAATGGGACTTCGATACTTTGAATTGACTATCGCGCGTTGAACAAGATCAATGTTCGGAATAGGTATTCGATCCCACAGATGGATGACCTTCTGAACCAACTCAAGGGGGACAAATATTTCAGCAATATTGATTTTAAGTCAAGGTATCACCAGGTACCAATCGAACCGTCCAATGTGTGGAAGACTACCTTCAAATCCAAGGAGGGCATTTTTGAATGTTTTTTCATGCCTTTCGGTTTGACGAATGCTCCCACAACCTTCATGAGGTTGATCAACGACATCTTGCGACCATTCACCAACTCATTCATGGTCGTGTATTTAGATGACATTATGATCTTCAGCCAGAGTTAGGAAGAGCACCTTCACCACATTCGACAGGTCCTACAAACACTGTGACAACACAAGTTGTGTGCCAATTTGGAGAAATGAAATTTTTGCATGAGCCAGGTTCAATATATGGGATAAGTTATTAATGAGCGAGGGGTGCATGTAGACCCAACTAAGATCCAGGTCATTCGGGATTGGCCAACCCCAACCACTCTAATAGATCTCTGCATCTTTCAGGGTCTTGCCAATTTCTACCACATGTTCATGTTGGGGTTCTTCCATATAACTTGGCCTTTGATTCAAGTCACCAAGGTAGGAGTGAAAGAAAAATTATTTTGGTCTAAATCTCAACAAAATACATTTGCAGAGTTGAAGTGTCACCTCTGCTCTACACTAGTGCTCACATTACCAGACTTGCAACAACCATTTGAGATCAAGACAGATGCCTCTGACTATGCTATTGGGGCAGTGCTTACTCAACAGGCGCATCCAGTGGCATATCACAGTGAGACACTTTCAAACACAGTTCGAAAGTATCCCACCTATGACAAGGAACTGTATTCCATTGTGCAGGCCTTCCGAAAATGGAAGCATTACATTTTTTGGAAGGAAACAGTCTTCCACACATATCACCGACCCCTACAGTTCATGCAGACACAAGGGAAGTTGCAGAACAGTCGCCATCCGAAATGGTCCACATACTTGAAACAATTCCATTTGAACATCAAGTATAAGAAGGGTAGAACTAATAATGTTGTAGATTACCTAAGTTGATCACCACTCGTGGCGCTAACTACTGTGCTTGACTCTTGTGGGCACGAGACTTCGAGTTTGCCACATCTCTACAAAAGTGATATGGAATTTGGCAACACATACCAGAGCTCCTGGAGGGTAATCAAGTTCCAAATTTTCACCTCCAGAATGCACTGTTATGCCACCTGGGACAACTTTGTGTTCCTTCAAGTGAGCGTGCCAATATGATTTCGGAAGCACAATACAATCGAGTCGTTGGAAATTTTGGGGTCGAGAAAACAATGGAAGTACTGCAGAAGTATTTCTATTGGTCGAACCTTCGACATGATGTCGAGAATTACATTGGATCCTACACTTCATGTGCCATTTCCAAACCAACCATCAAGAATCAATGCCTATATACTCTGTTGCCTACCCCTAGTCAACCTTGGGAATCCATCTCTATGGATTAAATTTCAGGCCTTCCTTCTACCAAGCATGGAAACGACTGTGTTTTTGTGGTTGTCGACTTATTCTCTAATATGGCCATTATGGTGGCCTCCAAGAATAATATCACAACAAAAACCAATGCTAAACTCTTCTTTGAATGAGTGTGGGTACACTTTGGGATTCCACAGTTCATTATCTTCAGACAATAGGTTCCTCAGTACATTTCAGTCAAGTCTTTGGTCGTTTTTGGACACCAAGCTCACGAAGTCCACAACTTTCCACCCCTAAACTGATAACCAGACATAGGTCGTCAACAAGATTATTGTACACATTTTGCACATGTACAACTCAAAGAATCCACACACATGGGATGAAAGCCTCCCCTATGTCCAACATAGTTATAATCGGTCTCTCCACAGCTCAACTGGACATAGACCCTTTCAAGTGGGCTTGGTATTCCAGCCATTATGTCCTATTTATGTGGTCATACCATTTGTAGCTACTCAGGCAGATTCAGCTCATGTCCAGTCTGAAGATGACAAGGCGAACGAATTAATTGAGCACATTCAGCACATCCTCCAACAAGTCTATGACATATTGGATAGACCTAATGCTAAGTACAATCACCAACATGATCAGCATTGGGTTCCACACAAGTTCCAAGTGGGTGAAAAAGTTTGGCTACATTTGGAGAAGGAGCGCCTTGCTGGACCCTACCGCAAGCTTCGCCCACTCTGATATGGGCCATACACCGTCACCAAGGCTATCGTGGAAAATTCCTTCAAGCTCAATATCCCACCATTCCTTGGCTTTCACCCAATTTTCAATGTGGACTTGCTTCGATCCTACTTTTCACCATTACTGAACACATCAGACATTGCAGAACAACTCACAGCAACAGAGCTAAACCCTGACTACATGGAACATGCCACAACTAATCAAATCATGGACATGCAGATCAAGAACACACGCACGCAGAAGATCCAACTATATATGGTTTTCAAAATTGGACAACTCCTGCACCAAGACAAGTGGCTCACCAGGGACCAAGCTCAGTAGAATTTTCCTCATCTCATGGAGGAACTCAATGCAATGGGGACCATTGCTTCTTAAAGAGGGAGGATTGATCCATGTGTACATTGGTGGCCTCCCACCTATTCCACTTGGACCCCCATCATTGTTTCTTTCATTTTTCTAGTTTCCTTAATTGTAGCACAATTTACTATTTTTGGCGTTTTTCGGGTCCGAAACATACTGTTTTTAAGAAAAATTAGGTAAAAATATGTGTTTGACCAATGTTGGCTTCTCTAAAGTTGCATTTCTCAGATAGAGATTTCTAACGAGGTATTTTGCACATCAAATAGAGATCGTATGCCAAAGTTAGGACCCTGGGAAGTTGATGTACCAATTTACCCAAACGGGGCCCATAGTTTTGGTGCTTCCTCTCCTAGGGTTAGGTTTTTTTATGTTTAGGGTTTTCATTATTTATCAGGAATAAATAGGACTTTGAGCCTCATTGTAACACAATTTAGAGGCATGTAGCTGCCACATCTCTTCTCAGAGATAAGCTACCATTGCTCGAGCTAGTTTATTTCCATTCCATTTGTAAGCTTATTTCAGTTATTTGATATTATTGAAATGAAGTTTTATTTTTGTTGCATCTCTGTTTTTATATTTATTTATTTTAATTTATTTTGTTCTTGCATAAATCTGGAGCAATTGAGTGGAGGATTTTTTTTGGTCAAAATTCAAAATGTTGTATGTTAATTTCATTTGTTTAACTTGAAATTATTCTTGTGCCCTAGGTTCAACCTTCAATCTTACATTAAGACTCAAAACTTTAGCAAAGTTACAAACATGCCAAGAAAATTGAATGCTATGGGAATTTGGTGAACCTGATGAGGGTTTTGATCGATCAAATTTGAATTGCAAGTTATGTGGGAAACATATCATAGGGTGAGTATAGATATTGAAATTCCAACTTGCACAAATTCATGGACATGAAGTAGTGCTTTCCACAAAAAAAAAAATCTAGAAATCATCCTTAGTGCTCTCATATCATTGGAAGAAATAGAGACAACCAAACTAACCAAGGAAACTCTTAAGAGACAATTGGCAAGGAGTGGAGTGGTGAAACTGGTAAGTTGATCAAAATCTAGATTAGGGGCAAAAATTTGCCAAAAATTCAAACTGCTGAGAATCACACCAAACCAGAACAACCGGATTGGGCCAGTGGCCAAGAATCCGGTGCAATTCGTTTCACTCAAAACGGAGTCCATATGAGGAAGTTAGAGCTCACTGATCGCCATGTCAAACAGGCGAATTTAAAAAAAAAATGGTCAAACAGGGTCAAATGCCAAAAATTTAGGTTTTACTCCATTTCGCCCAATGACACTGTGCCAAGTGTCAATCTCTGGTTGGTTGTTGAAGAGGGTGACTTGTTTTTTATTGGAGGCTTGTGGAGGAACTAGTGACATGAGGACACGTGGCTAGCCCAGAGGTCACCACATGTCCCCTTCCAAGGTCCAAATTCTAACTTTGGGGTAAAGTTCAAATTTTCATGTATGCCCAGGTTGCATTGCAAATTTTATACTATGGCTACCCACATATCAAAGGTCGGAGGTCTGAATTATCCATATAAAAAAGGTCTGAATTCATATTTAATTCAAAAGTTGAATTATTATTAACCATGGTCTGAATTATTTCAATATATATAAGGTTTAAACATTATTATATTTTTTTGGTTCAAAAATTTAAACTGACAGGAAGGGCGGCAGTCGGGGCTCAACCCCGCGACCTCCCTCACACCAGCACACCATGTTGCCAACATACCAGTACCATAAGACTTAATATATGGAATCTACATCATTGAAATATATTGATGAGTAGAAGACAATGGTTTCCTTAGAAATGGGGTTTGAATTTAGTAAATTAAGAAAAAATTTATAACTACACCTCCTCAATGAGACTTTAGGGGTGGGGTGTGTTACAAATCTATACTATGTTATATTAATGTTAAAGAAGTAAACATCTATCCATTTTAATGATAATAATGCTCTATCAAAAAGATAATATGCATTCTCTCATCCAAATATAATTTTTTTTTTGGAATTATATCAAGAACTAATCCATTATAAATTGCATATCAATTAGATAGTCAAGTGGAATAGAAGTAGCAAATACATAAAATAATGTATTTTCCAAGGAATAAGAGCCACAACGTTATTTGAATTGTGTCCCTTTTCAATTTTTTTAAGTGGGTTACGCTTAAGTCTTATGATTTATAATTATATTCTCCTTTCTCAATAGAGAGTGGTTAACAACCGTATATGTGTAGCTCATTGCATTACAACAAGAATCAAGCATGGGTTTTCCTTAGGATTTTTTTGTTGGCTTTGCAACAGAAGACACGGGTGGTCATATTTTGTTTCTAGAATAATTAGAGGAAATCATTTAAAGTAAGCCTCCCACTTGTGTCTCAATGATAAAAGGAATAAAGCAAAAAGTCATATCCATAATAATACTCAGTCATGTTATATTTATGAAAAACTATTCATAGTAATAGGAATGTGTTCAACATAGAGATGCATGTAGCAAGTTTATATCCCCTTCTCAAAAATTTAATTATGTGTTCCCATATCAATTAGATAGTCAAGCGGAATAGAAGTAGCAAATACATAAAAATATGTTTTAAAAGGTGATAGCCTGAACAAATTAGTGACTAAGGAAACTCCTAAATAGTTAACCATGGGATTAGATGACCACGAAATATATCAATATAGCACAAGTATATCATCATTAGGTTGCCTTGGTAGAATGTCCTCTACTCCAACATAAGGACTTCAAACAAGGAGAAGATGATTTGGAGTGACTAAAATTTCTAGCCACGTGGATGAACAATCTAGTAGATGTAGGGGTTTGAAAAAGGAAAATAGTGATAAGGATTTTTGGAGTAATGGTGATGAAAAATAAGAGACATATCTTATTCAAAATCCAAATATACCAAATGACTTAGTGTTTAACAATACATCAACCTCTTTGACAACAAGCAAAAGGAACAACAAAGAGATCCACAGGTTATAAAAAATGTCTATCATGTAAGAGTAACATTTTGATGCCATACTTGAGGATGTCAATACTTTCGAGTGGAGCTAATGAAATGCCATGTACAGATTCCCCCCCATTGTGCAAAAAAAGAATGAAAATTGTTGAGTTCAACTCATCATGTCTTAGTAATCCAAAATCATAACCGCATTAGAAAATAGTGTTTAGGCATCATTCAGTGAAAGGACCAGGTGAAAATTTAAGAGTCAATTATTCACAATAAATTAGACTACTAGTTAAAAACTAAAGAATGGTAGAGGAAATGAAAGATGTGTATTAATTCTTTTCATATCCTCCCAAGGTGAGTGGACATTATCTTTGCATGGAGTATCACTTCATATTATTAAAAATCCTCTTATAACCATCAAAGAGCCGAAACCAATAATAAAATATACTCTAAGGAATAGCCACCCAATATTATTAAGTTCTTTGCACTAACTATGCAAATAAAAATGTAGCCATCCATGAACGCATTATAGGTTGTAACTGTAAGGTATCTAGCAATATGTAGAAGGAATGAATCTTCTAAAGCTACTATGCATATTTAAGAATTGTACATTGTCAAAATTTTCAAGGTAAATGACTATTGCAATTGCAAACAATTGAGTAGAAAATATTGCATGAATTTTTCCCTTCATTATACATGTATTGGATAAGTATTATTCATATGAATATTCATTATATTATAATGCCTAAATTGTAAATATAAACATGCCAACATATTTTTTAAACATCTAAAATTGCACTCAATGGAGAAATTTTGTCCTTTAAATTTTCTTTGGAAAAAATAAGGATGTCAACCAAATCCATGTTAAGAACAAATATCTATATAAAATTATATTTGACATAGAAATCTTAAGATCCAAAGTATCCATGTATGTGAATATTTTTTGTCAAATTAATATTGCAGTACCATTAACATGGGAAACAAACATGGCATTAAGAAAAACGAGGAATGGAAAATAGCTTCATTCTGACTTCTTATTTTGAAATAATCATACCTTTATACAATATTAAGAAAAACTTGTGCCTATTTGATGCTAGTTGGGACACTTAGCCTAAAACCTCCATTTTCGTAAAATGGCGCCCTTTAACAATAATAGTAATAAAAAATCCAAATGTTCATTGGTATTTATGATGTATGCTAGAACGATTATTCAAAAATGTAGAGAGCTCTAACAAGTACCTATATGGTTTACAAGTATTCATTAAGGACATAAAAAGGTTCAAAGGATTCAGACATCTCTTTAACAAGGGAAAATTTGCAAGATGTTAAATATGATTAGAAATTCCTTAGTAGGTTATAGCTTCACAACATTTATCTATGTTTCAATTGTTGAAGACTAATATGGTATACTTTGAAGACTACAACCATTTCAAATTCACAACTAAACTAGCAATTCAACTTATAACATTTAGTAAACAATGTGAAACAATATGTTAGAATCTAAAAAATACAAAAACATTTCATTAGGTTAGAAATAATGTTTATATGTTATGTTAAATTTAAATAACAATATTTTCACCTGTAGGTGTAAAAAACATGCAATATTTTCTTGGTAGTAACTAATATTGGGGAGATTACTTCATGGATATGAGATTGGACTTATAGATGGATAGGAAATGAAGCAAAATGTAGATCTACAATATCCATAATGTACTATTGTAAAGGCATATAATTTTCATGTCAAGAATAATTACAAATAGGCAATACATAATTACCAAACATTATTGTTATTGTAAGCGGACTAACAAGACTCAAATCAGTGGCTATTGTGCAGGGATAATTTTAAGGATGGAAAATTATCTTGAAGTTTAAAAAATTGGCAAATCTCACTAGTCCCTAATATGCAAACTATAAAATGTTTATTGATGTATTTGTAAAATTAGTCAAATTTATAATGATATTATATATATTGTTTATATAATGTTGGCGATTTTTAACGTAAAATAATTTTATATTGTAAAATTTGGGGGAATCATTTTTATAGAAAAATGGAAATTGGCGAATCTTTTTTTTGGAAAAACCATGGAAAATTAGCCCACTTGCAAATATTAGCCCCTAAAATTTACCATGCTATTGTGGTTTGCAAAAACTATATTGTAGAAGAAATTTGATCATTTAAGGCAATTGCAACGTTGCTTGATTCATTTGTATTTCTAAGCAAATTAGATATGTTTTGTCTCAATCTCTAAGATTCAACTGAAGTTGCCACGAAATCTGTTTTGATATTCTCCAATAACATTACCACTTCTCTCATGGTTGGTCTTTCTTCAGGTGAATATTTTGAACAACTCAAACCAACTTTTAGCAAAGAAAGGAGGCAATTGTATATATTATTTTCTTCAAATTCATATTCAACCACCTCTTCAAAAAAAGAATCATCAATTACCTCTTTCACTCTATTTGGAAATGCAAGGCTCGCCCACTTGTGCAAATTTAGCTCTCCAACAAACATGTCACTAGTTGGTCGCTTTCTAGTAAGCATTTATAATAACAAAATTCCAAAGCTATAAACATCTCCTTTTGTGGAAATTTCCATTTCCAATCCATACTCTGCATTAATATATATTAAAAAAATCATCAAATTTTACTTAACCAACCATATAATACAAAATTATTATAGAGAAAAGACAAGTGAAAGTATTGTTTTAAAAGTCATACATGGGGAAATGTAGCCTAGTGATCCTTTCAAAACAAGTGATGATGTAAGTGAATCGGTTGAGGTTTCACCAATTAGTCTTGCAATACCAAAATCTGTCATATGGCCTCACATGTCTTCATCCAAAAGTACATTGTTGGGTTTTATGTCACAATGCACTACTTGCACAAAAGAATCATGGTGAAGATATTCCATGGCATGGGCCACATCTATGGAAATCTATAATCGTGTTTCCAATCTCAATTCAAACAAATCCTCATCATTGGCGTCATCTTTATCAGGATACAAATGATTCTCTAAACTTCCTTTAGGCATAAACTGGAACACCAACGCTTTGAACTGGAGGTTAGAAAATCAGGTTATGACTCTCACCAGATTTTTATGTCGAACTTTTTGCAAGACACTACATTCTGCTTTAAAACTCTTTTCAACCTGTTCATTTTGCAACTGGAGAACCTTAACAGCAACATATGAACCATCACTCAAAATTCCTTTATACACTAACCCATAGTTTCCTTTTCCCAACAAGTTGGCATTGGAAAACCCATTAGTTGCTATGTGAAGCTCTTGATATGAGATCCTTTGGTGCACTAGCTTTTGGAAAACAACTTGTTAGAAATCAAATTTTTTCATATGTATATCCCTTTTCCAAAAGAATCCCAAAAGTAGACAACATAGTATAAAAACAATAGCTCCACTTATTGGGAGTAATATTCTTCTCACAAATGGAAAATGACTACTTGGTGTTGGACATGTAGATAAATTGAATATGTGTAGTCCACAATTTTATAAAGATCATAAAAAGAAAAGTAGTGACTAAACTAACTTTTAGTTTTTAAAATATATATTTTTTTCTTTGTTTATTTTTTATTTTTTTTAAATTGTTATTTTATAAATTAACAATTAAAATCATTTAGGCAAAGATTAATTTAGTTATGAATTTTATAGATAGTTTTTAGAAAACCTTAATCCCAACTCTAATTAATTCTAGATTAGCTGAAGCTACTCCATTAACATAAGAAAATATAATAACTTTAATGAAACAACACTTGTAAATTATAAATTAAGGCCCTAGCACATCATTATTCTTTCCTTTTTTTCTATTCCACTAACATAAGAAAATATAATAACTTTAATGAAATAAGACTTGTAAATTATAAACTAAGGCCCAAGCACATCATTATTCTTTCCCTTTTGTCTATATGTACAACCACTTTTTGCATCAATGGAAAAACCTTCAAGAAGAAATTTGAAGAGACGTGACACTATTTTAAGTTGAAGAATGCCTAAAATCTTAATTCATTTCATATTAGAAAGTATAACCAAAAGCTTTTGAGAATACAAGGAACTTGAGACTCATTGAAGGTATTCTCGAGGTATCGATTTTAAGAGTTTTAAGAAGAGTGTGCCTTCATCTAAACAAGACACCAAAGATAGGAAAGTTTTGATTTATAAACATCCTTAATAATTCGAGTAGAATTTTCACTTCTTGCTCAACTAATTCAAGTGTGTAGAGAAGAAAATCAGCTATCCCCAACAAGGATAGAATCCCCATAAATTCTATGTCTAGATAGAGCTATTGTAATACTTGGCTACTAGCAATATTTTGTGTGAAGACTAGACTATTAAGAAGATGAAAAACAATAGGGAAGTGACTGACATTATATCTACATTGAGCCTAGGTTTGGTTTTTTGCAAGGAAAACTACACCCAATATTTGATTCTTTTGGTTGTATCTTTAACCTATGGTTTTCTTGGAAATTGATGTGTTGCTATATGTGGAAATATCGTCGCTTGTGAATACCTTAATTGAAATACAATAAGGGGAAGGGACTTCCACATGGCGAATTGCACTAAATCCTCTTTAATAGTAAGTCATTTTATTTCCATTCATGGAGCTTATAGAGCCACCATGTATAATGATTTGGGTTGTTTCATCTTAGAATAATGAACCACACTTATCATCAAAGCTATTCTCTAGTTTGAAGGCACCATTAAGATCTCCTCTTGTGAATATTGTTTCGATATTATTACAATTTCAAGAACTTTAGGATCATACATCCTTAAACGCAACCTTTCACATCACCTTTGAGTTCCTGAACTCACTCCAGATCAAATTAATGTTAATTGGAGATCATCACAATGTTGAATAGAACCAAAGCTCTTTATTTCTTGAATTAACTTTATTATAGTGTCATTAATAGTGGAACTCTCGTCTTGATCTCCATCATGTCCCTTCATTAGTTAAACTCTGCAACCAATACTTCAATTGAATTAGTGACCCAATATTTGCAATATTTGTTTGGAAAATTATGAAGGTTAACATATTTATGGTATTTATTAAGCCTTGTTGGTTATTGAAAATATTGATATTATCATTGCTAGTCAATTTATGTGTTTAGGATACAATGAAAACAAAGAACTTACATCCATTAGAAGAAATAATAGAGAAAAACAAAGATCCTTGTACAAGGTAGAGTATAGAAGCCTAATAGCCTTTCTACACTTTTAATTATTTATTGAAAATTGTGCGCGAAGGTGTTATCCTCAGCCAATTGCTAAAAATTTGAGTGCGACACTTTTTCATTTCACCAATTATTTAGCATCCAAATTCTTACTCTCCAAGGAAGCTAGGAAAGTGGTAAATAAAAATTCATATCACCAAATTTAGCATCCAAGAAAGTTGGGAAAAATGGAGTGGAATACTTACTTATTGTGACGTTGAAACTTATTTTCCACCTTCTTGATAAAAGTGGTGAACTACATAATTTAATTATTTTTCATCTCATTTCCTTTCACATTTTGATGTTTCTTGATGTGATGGAGTTTATGACCATTAATTTTATACTCATTAGTACTAGTTGGTTAAGCATATCCTTATTTCATTAGTTGTCACTTCACAATTTATTTAGAAACAAAGACTTGTTCTTTGTGTTGAAGACCTTATCAACTTATATTAGTCAGCCAAAATACAATTATGTATATATATTACTTTTCTAATATCATATCTGATTATTATTTTAATATGCCTAATATTAGATATCATTTTTGGGATTCAACTGCGTTAAATAAGTCATTCATCTATGACCATTTCTATGAGAGCTAGTCGTAATTGACTAATTTCTCATGATTTATGAATATTCCACTTAGCACTCATTGCATCGGGTGATGCTCACAGGGGTGAATAAGTGGGATTGAAACAAGTGAAATCACATAGCGTCAATCATCACTTCTTATTGTTATTATATTACCTTTCGAATATAACATCTGTTAGCCACCTATAAAAATTTGTCATACCAAATGGTGGCTAAATATTTTTTAGCCTTCAAGAAATAATTCATTTCCAAATTGTGAGTTCTTGAAGTCTTATGATGACCTTTATCCTTGGTGTTAATCTTCACTGTTGTTTCATTATTAACCCTCAAGGACCTGTTGTTTACTAAGAGAAAGACTGCTTAAAAACTCCATTTTCATCATTACACTTCTCCATTTCCTTCTCCATTTCATCCATAAACCCTTTCATTTACCTCTCATTCCCTCAAATTCCCCTTTAAAGCCTTGTGAAATCCCTTTATAAGGTTTAAAAAACCCCGTCTTTACCCTTATCGTAACCTCCAAATTCTTCAAAAAACCATTGAAAAATCCTAAAAACCTTCATTGTTTCTATAAGGCCTTAAAGCCCCTTTCGGCCTTAAGCCCCGAGCCCTTTTTCTTATGTGACCCGGAGCCGCGACTGAGCGCTAAGCCTCATCGCTCCATCACAATCAGCAATCACAAATTCCCTTTATCCTTTCCCTTTTCCTCCTCTGATGCCAATCCCCCGATTTAATCTCAGCCATCGAATCCACAAGAACCGACAGCTAAGATCTCATCGTGCTCCGCCCATAACCCTCTGTCATCACACCTGCCGATTTAATCCTGACCGTCAATCTCTCATATCGATCCTATGACCAGAGCTTAATCGCACATCGCAAACTCAAACACCCTGGTGCTTTGGCCTCTTTTCTTATCTCCAATGCGATGTAATCCCAGCCGTTCATTCCTCCAGATCCGACGGTTCGCGCTTCGTTGCATCGCAAAAAACATTTTCCTCTGTTTATTTTACCATTTCCGACATTATGGTTTTAAATGAATTTAGACCATTGATCTCTGTAGATCAATGGCCATCGGGCCTTATCCTTTCGCCTATTCCTTTTCCCTTTATTTTTTCCCTTTCGAACATATCCAGCCCCGTCTTTAAATCTCGACCGTCCGATTCAAAGATCTGACGATAGGAATTAAACCCGATAATCCAGTTCCACCGGGGCCTACAATCCATCATATAACAAGCCCGTCCAATCTAATTACAACACCTGGCCCCCACTACATTCCTCATCCGCGCAACTTTCCCATCGCGCTCATTCCGCATCGTTGGATCTGGCGCCTCCGATCCAACAATTGACCTTGCATATTGCAAAATTTTCGTGCTCGAAGTTTAACGCTCAAATTTTTTGTGAAATAGGTGGTATTGAAAATCCACGTGTCGATCGATGTATTGTATCACACTTCATCTGAAAAATACTTCCTACCCCCCAAATGCAATGCGAAACCGCTGTCGGTTTTCCGAAACCACCATTCTCCAATTTCGCGCCAAATTCAAAATTAAACCTGGTTAGCCCCCTCCATTTAACCTCTGAAACGCAATTTTACCACGAATCGCAGGGTTTTTATAATTAGTTTGTGTGTTTTGCAGGGTTTAATGGTGTTCTATCTATGTATTTCCACAGTCACAGACAGGGGACTGATAAGGCTCAGAGTGATGATTCTGACCTTAAAATCAATGAAGAAAAGGATCTACATGGTTTGAAATCTACATTTAAATCATCGGGAGCACAATCCAGGGTTTAACAGAAACCCTCCTGTGACGGACAGCCACCTGTGCAAGCCCTCTGCGCACCTGCAAAGAACAGCAAAACATAGTGAGAAAAAATAAATAAAGAATATCAGTGTCAAAGGTGAAGATCAGAGCATAAGTGAAGAATTAAAGTTTTTAATCCACAGGTTAAAGAGATTAATACTGTGTTAAAGAATGAAGACCCGAAGACAAAGATCAAAGCAAAGACAAAAGATTAAAGATGTTAATCAAAGCTTAAAGGATCAAGGCACAAATAAAATATCAGAGGCCTAACCACAAATGAAAATCTCCAAAAAAGCCTCGAATGCCACATCACAGGGGCTAATTGAATCCTTTCAGCTACCAAAGGTGCCACCTATGGCCTCAATAAATCAAAAGAAGGCATAGTTAATGCCTTAGTCAGTGATATTTTTGTTAAAGACAACCAGAGTTATTGCCAGTCTAACTGAAAGAGTTTTAAATTCAACAAAATCTGCCAAGTAACTAAAAACCTAATGAAAACCAATTAATACAGAGCAAAGATCAGAAATCTTCTATATTGAGCCCCTCAAAAGTAGAGAAGCATTAACTTGTATTAATTGAAATAGAGACCCTTCCTTTCATTCCACCTCCTCTTTCTTCTATAAATACTTCCTTAGAAGATGAGAGATTTTTGGTTGTTGGACTTTGATGTAATACTTGCTGCTCGAAACTTTTTGTATGTAAATAGTTCTCAGAGGCTGTTGAAGCTCTGTTTGTGATCAAAGAAGTTAGACTGAGAAGAGAAATTGCTGTTGTTCTGAAACATTGGACTTGAGGTATGTAACTAGATTGACATCAATATACAAGTTGATTCATGGGATCCTAGTCTATACCATTGGTGATGTACCTCTCATTGTACTTGTTTTCCTTCTTATGTTTTCCACAAAATTGTGCATTTTTCTCTGATAAAGAACAGCAAATATAGAGCTAGGATTTACTCTTAAAGGTACCCTACTCTCACTGATAAGCTTTATCTCTATGTTTTCCTCCAATTGTGTATTTAAGAATGATTTAATATAGCCTAAACCAGTCAAGAAATGTTGGCAAGCCCATGTATTACTGTTTAAAACTTTAAAACATTGTTCTTGAATGATTTTTTCATTACATGCTAAGTAGAGTTGAGCTAGAAAAGTTTATGGTTTGCTATATCTTCTACTTCTTTCTCCAAAGGTTGTTTGAAAGTTTCCCTAAGAGTATGCTGAAAGCAGGCTTTGATTTTAATGCATCTGACCTGATCTTAGGCTGCACTTTGTTTTTCTTATATGTTTTCATCCCTTCTGAAAGTAGTCTAGTGAGATTACTGGATTGTTGTCTGATAAGTTAGATTTAATACAAGCTTTCCAAAGAATTCTATGGTTAGCCCTGTCCTTTGGCTGGTTTCAAACAGTTGCTTAAAAAGGATTTTCTTGTATGGAAAGTTGATAAATCCTTGTTGAAATTATTGGCTTTTTCCACTTTCACAACACTTTTAATGTTCCATTCCATCATTTAATCTAAAGGATATTTTGATATAGATGACTTGCCCCATGGACCACTCTTGAAAATTGTTGTACAATTAAAACCTTTTATGACTCCATAGCCCAATGGATTAAGTGATGTTTCATACCTATCCTATCAGCTGAACCTTGTTTGATTATTCACACCTTCACCCCTCTGAAACTCTTTCATTTTCAGGACTTTCTATCCAATTAAAGATCATACCCGACCAACCAAACAAACAAAAACCCTTGTTCTTAATAACTAGCCTAAAATCACACTAAAAATACTTAAAAGATAAATCAATCTTTGCACTTATAGAGAGATCCCTCTCTAGATTCAGGTGGGCTAGATCCTAGAATCCCAAAGTGGTTTTTGATGTAGTCTCTGCAGCGTTTGTATTTTCCAATATTGCAAACTACGGAGACCTAACAACATCTAATTATTATTTTCGTATATTTCTTAAATGAGTGGAAGGAGGAGGCTTGGGACACATGCTTCCCTTCCAATATTTCTACTCACCATTGAACCAATTACAATTATTAAAATTCTTAACTAATTTGTGTTGGCCTTCACTAGTCGCTTTTGATCTCACCTTTGGCTTTTAGTTGTTTATTAATGACATCCACTAAAATCCCAACAAAGGTTTCGTGTTTTTTTCAGTTTTAAAAGTGTATCATTGTATCATCATTATGTTTCAAAACCCTGAATTTCTCATAACACTTAGGTGGTCCTTCCTTCCAAGCTTGAGAACATTTTGTAGGTGGATGGAATTCCCTAAGTTACCTAAGTAAATTTATTATTTTTGGAGTGAATTTTGACATTAGTTGGAGGGTAACAACTAATTGTTAACAAATAACTATAAAAAAACAATTTATACCTTCATATCAAAAGGAAGGCTCAATCCCTCACATTTATTACACCCTTGGAAGACATCTTGCTATCAAAAATTGTTGTTAACTCCAAGAGAAATAAATTAAATGGAAATGAAAGCAATGAAAAAGCTCTTAATGTACCTCTGTCCCTTCCCTCTCTTTATTTCCTCTTGTGTTTTGTTGTGTAGGATGGTAGTTAAAGGCTCCTAGGAGAAAGCCATGTCAATTATGAAACTAAAAGGTAATTTCTAGAAAACCCTAACCTAAACCCTATCTAATTCTAGATTAACTCATATTACTCTACTGATTTAAGAAAATCTAAGAAATTTAATGAAATAATACCTGTGAACTATAAATTAAGGAATTTTCACATCATTATATTCCTATTTGTTTATATGTATAACTTAGCTATACATGATTGGACTAGTCTTCGTGAAGAAATTTCAAGAGTTGTGATGTTATTTTAACTTGAAGAATGCCTTCATTAAAAAAAGGCAAGGTTGAGGGGAGTGAAGGATTGAGGACTAGGGCTTCATCCAAAGTAACATTACTAGAGGCTTGAAAATTAAACCTAAAAACAAAGACCCTATGGATCTTGTATTATAATATTAACTATGTGATCTGGATTTACGCAGGAAGACAATAAAATATAGAAATAGACATAAACATAGAGATGCAGATTTTGGGTACCGGATTTGTATACTTTCCTCTCCCATTTTACCCTATCTTTCTATATATTTGTACCATTATTGTTCTTAATGCATGAAGTAAAACCCCTTTTCCTTAATTTTCATGGGATATTTGATTATTGAAGTAATTGTCAAGGAGGTTTTACCTTTTTATATATTAACTTTGATATTTCTACAGATTCGGCCAAAACAAGAGTGTTGCAGCCGTGAGTCGTGGAACAACCATAATTTCCAGTGCTATTCTCATTTACTGTTACAACATAACAGACTCTGTTTATACCAACGTTATTTCAGGCCTTTTTACGGTCTCCTTCTGGGAAACTAGGTTGTCGTTGTAATAAAATGTATTTTTGTAATTATTGAGTTATTGAGAGGAATCGAGGATTCCAGGACATTTTCATAAAGAGGCCTGCAGGCTGTGAATCGGGGTTAAGCCCCCTTACCTACAGATCTTGTAATATTTTATTTCGCCATTAATCTATTGCACAACATGTTGTTGTTTCTTCTGTAATTCGTGAGTTTATCGCAGCCCTGATCAAAGAGTTGGGCCCACTCTTCTGATCAGGTGTTGTGTTTTCCTTTCTTGCATTGTTTTTATGTTTTTAGTGTGATTTCATTACTGTTGTTACAGTTAATTCTTTAATTTTTGTGAATGTCTTTTAATTCTGCAATCCATTTAATTGTTGTTACAGTAGTCTGTGTGTTTATGGATTAAACCTGTGATCTACAACAGGTCATGTGCTTGTTCCTGCATATACTTTGTCGTTAGTCTTGAAATAACTAATGCCCTTGGGTTGATAATTTATGTGGAAAAAGAGTTGAACATTGTTCATATCCGAACACCAACATTTTGGCGCCATTGCCGAGGAAGGATAACAGGTGCAAGAATAGGATCTGCAACAGATCTAAGGGTCAATCTCTCATCTTGGGGAGGGAATTTATTGCCCTACTTCAAGTCCTGAGCGTAAGTGATTTGTGTTTTTCTTTCTTGATTTTTATTGTTTTTCTGTAGAATTGATCTCTTGTCTTGGGGAGGGTATTTTGTAACCCTGCCCTAAGTCCCGAGCGTAGTTTCTAGTTTTCCTTTTTTATTTTCTTTTCTTTGGGCCAACTTCTCATCCTGAGGAGGGTATGTGATTACCCTACTTCAGGTCCTAAACTTTGATTTTCCTTTTTTCTTTCTTTTTTTATTGTCTGTTTGAACCTACTGTCTCGTCCCTGGGAGGAAGCTATCTATCTTGATCCCGATCCTGAGCGATTGTTGTTACTTTGATGAACCCTCTTCACAATTTCTATGAAAAAGAATCTGAATAAGAGGGGTAGAAGAAAACCCCTAAAGAAAGGAATGGATCTGGGAAGGAAGACATACATTCAGGAGATTATTGAAAAATCTAGATCTGATGCATCATCCCATGCTGCTGCCAGGGTAAGAGTTCAGACGAAGTCCAAAGGGAAGTCTGTGGAGCAACCAGTGCCATCCACGGTACCAGAAGGTGTTCTTTCTATGACAAAAGACTTAATAAACAGGGTATCAGTGGAGGAGACTTCCTTATCAGTATCAAAAGGGGAATAAATAGCAAGTAGAGGATCATAAGAGCTGAGCAATTCTAACTGGGAAGAAGAACCTCTAAAAGGGTTTTCATCCCCTCGAGACCAAGGCAATGTTGTAAAAATTCCTGCAGCTAAATCAAACAATTCGGATTTGGTAAAGGAATTCTTGAAAGATTTTCAGTCACCGAGGGACCAAGGGAGTGCGGTGCAACCTCCTACAGTTGAATCACTCCAAATACCAGCTACAGAACTAGTTGAAATTCCAAGTGAGTATTGGAGGGTATTTATGGCACCTATAAGTTCCTCTATTGATTTTCCCATTGGAAATGTTACAGGTGATGCACCAATGAGACCCATCCCTTTAACAGCCCTGCCTAGTTTCCATGGGCTTTCTTCTAAATACCCTGATAAGTTCCTCTTTGAATTTGATATTGTTTTTCGAGGATATGACTATATTTTTGATGCTTAGAAATTGAAGATATTTCCTGCTACCCTAAAGGGGACAACCCTGAGATGGTTCATGGGTTTAGGAGGGAGTACGATTACCTCATGGGAAGGGATGAAAGAAGATTTCTTGGAGAAATACCAAGATTACTATAAATCCTGTGACATTAAGGAGGAAATATTTAAATTTGCACATAAAGAGGATGAAAGCATGGAGGACTGTGTAGAACGATTTAAATACATATTGCAGAGGTCTGGACATAGTGACTTGGACAAGGATATTCTGAAGATCATTCTTCTCCGAGCACTTAGGGAAGACTCACTGCAACTTCTGAATATAGTAGGTAAAGGGGATATTTCGAAAGAAGACTTTGATACTATCTATGATTATTACATTAAGTGTTCACGGGGGGTCGCAAGGAGTGGACAAGGAATTCGGTCATCAAAGACTTCTAGAGGAGGGGTTACAAAAGCAGAAATTGGAAATCTACTGGACAACCTAAGGACCGATATTTTGAGCACACTATTAGCCCAGATGAACACTCTACAAGAAAAATAGAAACAGATGGAGTTGGAAAATACCATAGCCATATTCTACCCACAGTGTAGAAAGAAGCATCCTTTGAAGGAATGCCCACTGAACATGGTGGAAGCTTGCACAATCTGTGAATAGACTCATGCAAATAGCTTGTGTCCTTCCTTGCCCGGACTGAAGGAAGTTTTCCAAGGCGCAAGTGAAGAAAGCGTGGTAGACTAGCTGTACTTCATGGGGCAGAAGAATCCATGGCAACCTCGACCATCAGCTATGAATCCAAGTATGTTTCAGGACCCATCCCAATATTTTAACAATTTTAATATGGGTCCCCAATCTACACCATTTTCAGTTATTTGGTCTCAATATCATTATCCCCCTTGGCAACAATGGGTTCCCCAGGCCAGTCTGAATCCTTCATGGAATTAGACCTGGCAAGGACCCTCTCCTACTGGACAGTTTCCTCAGTCTATGCCTCAACAACAACTTCAGTTTCCCTCCAATGTACCCCCAGGAAACCCAGCCATTAGACCCCAAATTCCTATCCATCCCAACCCGAATCCGAATAATAAAGGGGTCCAAAAAAAATACACTTTTAACCTTCCATCTTACAGCATCTCTACCGGGAGACTCAATGAGATAAATCTATGGTCTGGCTGGGTAGTAAATGCGCCTATTTCACCTATTAGTATAGAACAATTTGACAGTGAATATACAGAACCAGAACAAAGAACAGTGAGGGATAAATCATACCAAAACATAATAAATCAGACACCTCCCCAAGTTGTTCCTAATCAAGGTCATTCAACTTCTCCTCCATATCCTGAAAGACTGACCTTGAGTAAACCAAACCCTTAAGCAGAATTTGACTTCCTAGGGGAACTGCAGAATCTCTTTGTTAAAATACCCCTACTACAAGCTATGAGGGATGCACCTATATACGCAAAAACTCTTAAGGAATACTACTCTATGAAGCCAGGGAGGAAACCTAAGGATCCATTAACCATTCATGTAATGGGTGGACTATCCGATATCATGTTAGGAAAGATCATGCCTGTAAAATACGAAGACCCTGGGAACCTGATTCTAACAGTACAGATTAATGGGGTCGAAATCACAAATGTACTAGTAGATTTGGGAGCTGCCATCAACATTATCACTGCTGAAACAATGGACACATTACGACTTGGAAACATTAAACCAACCCCTACTATCCTGGAACTTGTAGACAGGTCCACAATTAAACTAGTTGGGAAATTAGAGGATGTGATCATTTCAGTAGATTCATGGCATTACCCTGTGGACCTCCTTACATTACAGACCTGATCTTCAGTAGGTGGTCACCCATTGATCCTAGGAAGACCCTGGCTTGCAACTGCAAATGCCTACATAGGGTGCCGATCTGGGCATATGATCATATCAAATGGGACATTTACAAAGAACCTTATGCTTTATCCTCTTGCGGAACCGAGCCCATCTAAAAACTCATTACCTAGTCAAAAACCTCTACCTGTAGAGGAGCCTGAACCTGAAAATGAAGATGTTAGACCAATCCTTACTATTAGGCAGGCCCTTCAATTCAAAATAGAAACTGAGGATGATGCCATTAACGCTTTCATTAATGATTCTAGTTCTATTTCCGATTCAACTCTGTTAGCGCTCAAATCTGCCTCAGGCTGAGGAAGGCGAAACTTGAGGCCACATCAAACCAAGCTCAACCTCGTAGCTAGCCCTACGAGGACAGGAGAGGGCTCTCTCCGGGTCTATCTCGGCAAAAGATCTTCAAAGGGGCTGAGATGACTCAAAATTGATACTGATTTTAGGCTAGTAAAGAGATAGGAAAGTTTGATTTAAAATTTTTTGGGTTTTTGTTGGAGAAATGGGAAAAAACAATTTTGGGTCCGGGGATAAGGCCAGATTTTTGCAAAATTCGAGTTGGGGCGAGGTAGGCAGTAGTCTTGATGCTTTTTTATTAAGTGTGTGGATAGATCAGAACGAAAAGGAGCTGAAGAGGGCAAGGGAGAACATGGATCTTCTCCAAACTGGCGAAAACATGTAAAACTAAATAAATTTAAAGGCAGAGCACTGAAACAATGGATTCAACCTCATTTACTCATTCATTTAGTTTCAGAAGCATAAGAAGGGAATGGCATACATTAAACATGAAATAACTTACAATAAATTGAGAGAAAACACCATCAAGAACTGAAAGCCACAAGAATCCCAACAGGTGCTGCAAAACCTCTGATCTTTCCTTAGCCAAAATATGAAAAATATGTACAATAGTGTGCCAAAATCTTCCCAAGAGTCCAACCTCTCCAACCTCTGAAAATGATTGAGAAATTACATCATATAGATCATCCTAACCCCTTCCCACATCTCTAGGGGTCGAATTCATCCTTCTAGGAGCAGTTCCAACTAATTCTAAACAAGGAGCTAGAATATAGGCATCCAAACAACTTGCCTCTAAAAGGAGGGAAACTGATTCTTACATTTGATTTTTACTTTTTTAGGAGTGAATCATCTAGAATAGGTAAAAGTGAGTCCAAGTTACATGCCAACCATAAAATTACATCAAGATAACTCAAAAATTACATCCACAAGAAAAACTGGTCCAACTGGCCGAAATCCTGAGCTGGAAGGTGAAAAATTGACCAAAAATCTATATGCGTAGCGCGCCTGAGCTCTATGCGTAGTGAACCTTTCAGCCTACTTTTGGGGCACTTCCCGAAGTCCAAATTGAGCTCATGATAGCTCGTTGGAAAGCCCTGGATGTTGGCTATCCAAAACAAGTGGAATTTTCAAATTTGGAGCTCATTTTCCCCTCCAAAACTTCATTCTCCCAGAAGTACTTCCTGCTGGTGCAAAAGGTGGCAGAAAGGTGGTTTTCATGGTGTTTTTGGCCCTTTTGATCATCCAGAACTTGGTGAAATGCTTTGGCCATACTGGAGCATGCATAAATTTCCATGAAAAATCCAAAAATATAAATTTTTCCTCCAGCAAGTGTCCCAATCATAAGCGTAGCGCGCACTTTATATGCGTAGCGCGCTACATAGTGCATTTTGCAGGAGGCTTTTGGAGGCCTTCCCGGTGTCCAAATTGAGCGTGTGATAGCTCGTTGGAAATATCTTGGAGTATAATTTCCAACCCAAGTGTAATTGTTCAATTTGGAGTTCATGTACCCTGTCAGAAATCAAATCTCCCAACACTACTTCCAGCAGGTGCATCAATTCTCCTGAGGCAACGGTATTCTTGACATTTCTAAAAAAAAATTATACCTGTGTAAAAATTGAAGGAGGTTTTTCTTCCTTGGCATGTGCTGAACAAAAACCTCTCTCAGTTGTCCTAAATTAATCTTTTATTTCTCATAAACATCATTGGAGTAGAACCTATCCCGATGTGTGGAACAATGGATTTGTCGAAATGAAGTGAAATGAAGGGGATAAGGGGCTTCTAAATTCTTAATAAAATTTTAGGAAGTAGGGAGGGATGTTAGGAATTAGGGGAAAGTGGAATTTCAAATATTGAGTGAGGGGAAGGGGTCCAAAAGGGAAAAACACAGGCCTAGCCTAGAAAATTGCCAAGTTGTAGCAAGAAACTAGGGTTTCTGTGAAAATGAGGAATTTGGGGGATCTCAATGATGGGAAGTGTTTAATAAGATACATTAATGATAGGGGAAGGTGTGTGAACATCAGGATACAATTTTTGCTGATGATTTGAAAATCCAAGAGAAATTACCTCCAAAACCCTAGGAGAGGGAAATGAACCTTACCTAGGCACAATTGAAGCATGAACAAGTCAGAAAATGACCCAATGGAACTCTGACATGATGATGAACAACCTTTAGGTGATGGCACATCAACTCAATGGTGACATGGACCGACATTTGGACAACTTGAAAAGCTAGAAAACAAACTCCAGACCTATCAAAGCCTAGTGACCAAATTTTTCGAAACTCATTGAAATGACAAAATTTGACCTTCGACACCTTAAAATCACTTTGAAGAGCATGTTTGATCACCGAAGGAAAGTCACAGTTACGACTTAACATTGGCTCCAATGGGGATGGTAGCTCCTTGGAGGTGCCAAGAACTACAGATCTTTGGGAGAGCAGACAGTGCCTCCATCCATTGGGCAATGGAATCCATTATTGCAAGAAATCGACACAACTAATTTATCCACTGGAAATTCAACTCAAACTGACTCGATGGAAAACTGAAATGACGGAAAAAACTTGACTCTAACAAACTAACTCAAGACCTGAACTCAAAACTTAAAACTTGATGGCAGTACATAACCGCTTGTGTTTCTTACAAAACAATATACCATCAAACTATATCATAATGCCAATGTAACCAATCAAGCAGATGCCTTGCTGACTGATTCTCTCGATCAAATATAATGGTCAACAATACAAGCTGATAACTGGGCATCCAAAAACATAGCTGACTATGATCTCCTTCATCACTGAACACTGTGATAATCACTTTCACTGCTGACTGTAACAAATCTGCCATTGGATCCTGAAAAACATGAAGATTTACCTCTTGCTGAAGAAACAAGGTGTCTTTCTCTCTTGATTCCGATCTGTCTTTATCATGTACTTCAGTAAAAGTATGCTCCTGGGCTTCAAAAAACTCTGAACAGGTAGATGAGCAGATCTCCTCTTGTAAAAACATTTCAACACATGAAACATATGAAGAAGAATCTGAAAGGCAGTCTTGAATGTTCTGATCTTCTGTAGTTTGAATATATTTTTGATCATCTTCATATGATATGATAGCCGGATTCTCATTACATTCATCAATCATGAAAAAATAAACTTCAAATGATTCTGGAAACCCAACACTATCATCTTTATCATCTACCAACGATTCATTCAAGGAAACTTTTTCACTTACTTGGACAAAAATTCCATCTTTCTTTTCATTAACTGGCTGGATTACCTGTTTATGAAGGCTCTGTTCTGATGGCATGAGAACATCTGGATCAAAAACTCTGTCTATGATCTCAACAGCAAAACTCTCCTTTTCAGGATTCAGTACAAGGTATGCTTGATCATCACAATCTGAATGTAAATCTGAAAAAATTGACTGGACTGCATCACATTTTGAAATTGAAACTTGATTTCTCTGCATGCTGTCTTCTTCCATGGGCAGATCTGAAACAAGCTCCTCTCTTTCATCATTTTCTGCCATATAGACATATTCAACCTGCTGATCTATAAAGCTGCTTACAGGACTGTCATTCTTTTCAGAAAAGGAAGAAGTTCCACGATCACCTTCTTGACCATGTGCACACTGCAGATCTGCGTTAACTTGAGCTGGAACATGACCTTTCAATAGCTGATCTATCTCATATCTTCGTATATATATAATACCTTTTTTTTCTTTTGGCTAAACAGTTGATTGTCTTCATTGATTTCCAAGTGAAGGAGTATACATATTTTTCTCATATTACATCCAGTCATAAATTTCATGACTGTTGATTCACCTTCATCTTCCACCATACAGTAACTTTGATCCTTTTCATTATGAAATTTTCATGATCACCCCATACCATTTAAATGATTTAGACAAGACCGTGTAACACGATCTCATCATGCAGTTGCTCATCATTTCAATATTTGGGCACAATAAAAGTAAATAAGCTAAATACCAGAACTAATTTTTAATGATGGATAAGATGCTTGATATCTTTCAATGAATAGGGCATGAAAATCCTTTAAACAATAAATACAGGCCAGTGGCAAGTTTTCATACCAATATTGGGCTTCACCCTCCAGAGTGGCCAGGAATATCTTCATCAAACAATCTTCAGGAAAAGCCACCTTCAACTTGTGAATATGCATGTGAAATCTAACCCATAAAAGTGATCCTTCAACACTAATAGCTACAATTTAGCGAATTTCAATTCAATCACCTTTGGCATCTTCATTGGGATGTCGAATGTGATCTTGGCTCATGGGAGCATATCTTCTCGTGATTCGATCCATCTTGAAAATCTCACAGGTATTGATCTCCCTGCAGTGAAGTCACCATGAAGCATTGATTTCTGGATTTGTTCAGTGAATGAAGTCGCCAGGTGAATGATTTTAGCCTTGCAGTGTCTGATCGTTGTTCACCATCAACCATCAGATCTGAACTTGATACATGTGACTGGGCACTTAGTGTTAAGGTTACTACTGCTAGACCTGAGATCGTTCAATGCAAATTTTTTATCTCAAAATAAAAGGTAATCGCAGTAAAAGAGCAATAATAATTATGGACTCACCTGGTTCATGACTTATAAAACAATTAACACCAACAAGCAAACCATGTTCTCCCCAGTATGGTCGCCACTATGTTAGCGCTCAAATCTGACTCAGGCTGAGGAAGGCGAAACTCGAGGCCACATCAAACCAAGCTTAGCCTCGTAGCTAGCCCTACGAGGACAGGAGAGGGCTCTCTCCGGGTCTATCTCGGCAAAAGATCTTCAAAGGGGCTGAGATGACTCAAAATTGATACTTATTTTAGGCTAGTAAAGAGATAGGAAAGTTTGATTTAAAATTTTTTGGGTTTTTGTTGGAGAAATGGGAAAAAACAATTTTGGGTCCAGGGATAAGGCCAGATTTTTGCAGAATTCGAGTTGAGGCGAGGTAGGCAGTAGTATTGATGCTTTTTGATTGAGTGTGTGGATATATCAGAACTAAAAGGAGCTGAAGAGGGCAAGGGAGAACATGGATCCTCTCCAAACTGGCGAAAACATGTAAAACTAAATAAATTTAAAGGCAGAGCACTGAAACAATGGATTCAACCTCATTTACTCATTCATTTAGTTTCAAAAGCATAAGAAGGGAATGGCATACATTAAACATGAAATAAATTACAATAAACTGAGAGAAAACACCATCAAGAACTGAAAGCCACAAGAATCCCAATAGGTGTTGCAAAACCTCTGATCTTTCCTTAGCCAAAATATGAAAAATATGTACAATAGTGTGCCAAAATATTCCCAACAGTCCAACCTGTCTAACCTCTGAAAATGATTGAGAAATTACATCATATATACCATCATAACCCCTTCCCACACCTCTAGGGGTCGAATTCCTCCTTCTAGGAGCAGTTCCAACTAATTCTAAACAAGGAGCTAGAATATAGGCATCCAAACAACTTGCCTCTAAAAGGGAGGAAACTGATTCTTACATTTGATTTTTACTTTTTTAGGAGTGAATCTTCTAGAATAGGTAAAAGTGAGCCCAAGTTACATGCCAAACATATAATTACATCAAGATAACTCAAAAATTACATCCATAAGCAAAACTGGTCCAACTGGCCGAAATTCTGAGCTGGAAGGTGAAAAATTGACCAAAAATTTATATGCGTAGCGCGCCTGAGCTATATGCGTAGCGCGCCTTTCAGCCTGCATTTGGGGCACTTCCCGGAGTCCAAATTGAGCTCATGATAGCTTGTTGGAAATCCCTGGATGTTGGCTATCCAACCCAAGTGGAATTTTTCAATTTGGAGCTCATTTTCCCCTCCAAAACTTCATTCTCCCAGAAGTACTTCCTGCTAGTGCAAAAGGTGGCAGAAAGGTGATTTTCATGGTGTTTTTGGGCCTTTTGATCATCCAGAACTTGGTGAAATGCTTTGGCCATACTGGAGCATGCATAAATTTCCATGACAAATCCAAAAATATAATTTTTTCCTCCAGCAAGTGTCCCAATCATAAGCGTAGCGTGCACTTCATATGCGTAGCGCGCTACATAGTGCATTTTTCAGGAGGCTTTTGGAGGCCTTCCCGGTGTCCAAATTGAGCGTGTGATAGCTCGTTGGAAAGATATTGGAGTATAATTTCTAACACAAGTGGAATTTATCAATTTGGAGTTCATTTACCCTATCAAAAATCAAATCTCCCAACACTACTTCCTGCGGGTGCATCAATTCTCCTAAGGCGATTGTATTTTTAACATTTCTCTAAAACCATGATACCTGTGTAAAAAGTGAAGAAGTTTTTTATTACTTGTCATGGTTTGGAAAAAAACCTCTCTCATTTTTCCAAAATTCATCTTTGATTGCTCTGAAACATCATTTGAGTGAAACTTATCCCGATGTGTGAAACAAGGGATTTTGTCAAAATGAAGCGAAACGAAGGGGGTAAGGGGCTTCTAAATTCTTGGGGAAATTTTGGGAAGTAGGGGGGGATGTTAGGAAGCAGGGGAAATTGGAATATCAGAGATTGAGTGAGGGGAAGGGGTCCAAAAGGGAAAAACACAGGCCTAGCCTAGAAAATTGCCAAGTTGTGGCAAGAAACTAGGGTTTGTGGAAAAATGAGGAATTTGGGGGATCTCAGTGATGGGAAGTGTTTAATAAGGTATATTAAGGATAGAGGAAGGTGTGTGAACATCAGGATACAATTTTTTCTAATGATTTGACCATCCAAGAGAAATTACCTCCAAAACCCTAGGAGAGGGAAATGGACCTTACCTAGGCACAACTGAAGCATGAACAAGCTGTAAAATGACCCAATGGAACTTGACATGATGATGAAAACCCTTTGAATGATGGCACACTCAGCTGAATGGTGACATGGACCGACATTTGGACAACTTTGAAAAGCGTGAAAACAAACCCTAGACCTAATGCCTAGTGACCAAATTTTTCTTGAAAACTCATTGAAATGACAAATTTTGACCTTGACACCTTAAAATCACTTTGTAAGAGCATGTTTGATCACTGAAGGAAAGATGCAAAGGCTGACTCTAACAAACTCGACATATTCTGGAATCTGCTATGAGCTGTGAGACACTAGAAAAACATTGAACCAGAAGATGACATTGAAAACATTCTTGTAACCTCATCCCATGATAGTACTCCAATTGAGATTGAACCAGGGAAAACACTTAATATCAACCCAAACCTGTCTGAATCCCAAACAAAATATCTTTTTAAAGTCCTTCAAGATCATCAGAAAGCTTTTGCTTGGGACTATACCGACATGAAGGGGATCCCTGCCAATTTATGTACTCATCATATTTATATTAAGGAAGATTTCCTCCCTGTAAGACAGCCTCAACGGAGGATGTACCCTGCTCTCAAAAAAAATTTCAAGGAAGAATTACAAAAATTATTGGATGTAGGATTCATTTACCCCATCTCAGATAGCCAATGGGTATCTCTGCTGGTTATTGTTCCCAAAAATAATGGTAAATGGCGGATCTGTGTAGATTATAGGGAACTAAATAAGGCAATGCAAAAAGACCATTTCCCTTTGCCATACCTTATGACATGTGAAATTTTTTTTATCCTGGTCTTCCGAGGCTATCTGGATCTGCTTATATCCACTGAATTTGTCTAGGAAGGAAAAGAAGTTTTGGATACCTTGGCTGGGAAGAAGTTATTTTCCTTCCTAGACAGATTCAGTGGATATAACCAAATCCATATAGCCCCGGAAGACCAAGATAAAACAACTTTCACATGCCCTTGCAGAACCTTTGCATACAAGGTCCTCCCATTTGGCCTGTGTAATGCTCCTGCTACCTTCGAGAGGGAAATCTTGGTAATCTTTTTTGATTTAGTCGATGATAGCGTTGAGATCTATATGGATGATTTTACTCCATATGGGAACTCATTTGAGGAAGGATTGGAAAATCTGGAGAAAGTACTCAGAAGATGTAAGCAGACTCATGTATCCTTGAGTACAGTCAAATGCCATATGATGAGGGAAGAAGGAGTAGTATTGGGACATTTTCTCTTAGTTGTTGGAATTCAAGTTGATCCGGCTAAAGTAGAGGTAATATTACACTTCATGGTACTCAAAACACCCACACAAGTACGTAGCTTTAATGGTTTTGCTGGTTATTACAGACGTTTTATAGAAAATTTTGCTAAAATATCACACCCATTGTTTCAATTGCTAACAAAAGATGCAGAATTTTTGTGGAATAAAGATTGTGAGACAGCTTTCACAAAAATTAAAGGGTTGGTTTGCATGGCTCCAATCCTCCAAGGACCTGATTGGGCATTACTATTTCATATACATACCGATGCTTCTCAGACAACAGTAGGGCTTGTTTTAGGACAGCAGATAGATAAAACACCGTATGCAATTTACTATGTCAGCAAGAACTCAATTCCTGTTGAATTAAATTACACAGTGACATAAAAAGAATTCTTGGCTGTCATTTATGCTGTCAATAAGTTCTGGCACTACATCACCAGGTATTCTACTATTTTCCATACTGATCACGCAGTAATCAGATATTTGATGAATAAACCTATTACTCCTGGTTGTATTACAAGATGGTTGCTATTGCTTCAAGAATTTGATATTACAATAGTAGACAAGCCAGGAAAAGATAATGTAGTGGCTGATTTCCTATCTAGAATGGATAAAAATGATGAATGCACACCTGTAGAAGATAGCTTCCCAATGAACATCTTTTTGTAGTTTCTACTAAACCTCCGTGGTATGTAGATATTGCTAACTATCTTGCTACAGGGAAAGTGCCTCCTCATTTGTCATATAGGGAACATCGGAAAATTATTCATCATAGTGCCTGATATTCTTGGATGGCAGGGTACCTTTTTCCTATAGGAGAGAATAAACAGATCTAGCGCTATGTGTCTGAGGATGATATTGATGAGATATTGAAAGCTGCTCATGATGGGCCTTGTGGAGGGAATTTTGCAGACAAAAGAACAGGCCATAAGGTGCTACAAATGGGATATTACTATCCTTCTATCTTTCATGATGCACAAAATTATATTAGGAAGTGTGATAGTTTCCAAGGTATGGGGCAGCCCGGTCGAGTTGACGAAATGCCTTTGCAGGCACAGGTAGTCCTCGAGCCTTTTGAGAAATGGGCTATTGACTTCGTTGGACCCTTTAACCCACCCTCCTAGCAAAAATTCCACATCTTGTTCTGTACCGATTACATGACTAAGTGGGTGGAAGCCAAAGTTGTTGTGAAAGAAACAGAGCAGGTGGTATCAAATTTTCTATTTGAAGAAAATTTTGCTCGTTACGGTACTCCAAGAGAGATTGTTTCAGATGGAGGAGCACAATTCACATCACACATGATAGCAAATCTCATGCAGAAATATGGGCTCAAGCACAGAGTGACATCTCCATACCATCCCTAGGCGAATGGACAAGTGGAAACCACAAAGAAGACATTGGAAAACATCTTGACAAAAACTGTGGCTTACCATCGTCGGGATTGGGCTCAAAAGCTGCCTGAAGCTCTCTAGGCGTACAAAACAACATGGAAAAATACAATCGGGTTTTCACCATTTGAGCTAGTTTATGGGAAATCCTTGTTGTTTCCAATAGAATTTGAAATTAGTACGCTCAGAAAAGCTCTTGAAGCTGGTTTGGATCTGTCAAATGCCCTGAAACATCGACTGGCCCAGCTCAATGAACTAGATGAAATCCGTTTAATGGCTATCCAGAGAACTACTACTATTCAGAAGCAGAGAATGAAATGGCACGATAAGTTTATTCAAAATAAGGTGTTTCAAATTGGAGATTGGGCACTACTTTATGACTTCCGCTTTAAGGATTTTAAGGGAAAGCTTTGCACTCGTTGGATGGGACCTTACTAGCTGGACGCTATATTTGATAATGGAACAGTCACGCTAGCCACAATTGATGATACACATGCTTCATTTAGAGTCAATGGACATCGCCTGAGATTGTACCACCGCCTGACCTCTAAGGATGATTTTATCAAACACCTCTCTGAGAAATCTGGTTTGAAGGTCATCAGCGCAAAGAACTCTTCCTCTGCACCCTTGTTATAATATATATATATATATATATATATATATATATATATATAAGAATTATGTTTTATCTTGTTGTCTTTTTGCAAGAGTTACTATTAAGAAGTAAAAATCAAAGAAATTTTTTCCAAAGTGTCAGTTGCTGCTACTCATGGTGTTGTTACTTAGTTGTTGATACTCATAGTGCTGCTACTCAGTTGTTCCTACTCATAGTGTTGTTACTTGGTTGCTACTACTCATGGTGCTGCTACTCGGTTGCTGCTACTCATGATGTTGTTACTAGGTTGCTGCTACTCATGATGCTGTTACTCAATTGCTGCTACTCATGGTGTTGTTACTCGGTTGTTGCTACTCATGCTACTATTACTCGGTTGTTGTTATTCATGATGTTATTACTCAGGTGATGCTACTCGTGCTGTTGTTACTCAGTTCCTGCTATTCATGATGTTGTTACTCGGTTGCTGCTACTCGTGATGTTGTTACACTGGATGCTGCTCCTCGATGTTGTTACTCCTTGATAGATGTTGTTACACTGGATGTTGTTACTCCGGATGTTGCTACTCGCACTGTTGTTACTCCATATGCTGCTACACCAGATGTTGTTACTCGTATTGTTGTTACTCCAGATGTTGCTACTTGTACTGCTATTACTCCGGATGTTGCTACACTAGATTTTGTTATTCGTACTGCTGTTACTCCGATGCTACTACGCGATGTTGTTACTCCAGATGTTGTTACACTAGATGCTGCTACACCGGATGCTATTACTTTGATGCTGCTACTCGATGTTGTTACTCCAGATGTTGTTACACTAGATGCTACTACACAGGATGTTGTTACTCGCGCTGCTATTACTCTGATGCTGATACTCGATGTTGTTACTCTAGATCCTGTTACACCAGATGTTGTTACTCTGGATGTTGCTACTCATACTACTGTTACGCCATCTGCATCATTACTGCGCTGTCATCCTACCAACTGTCACATCTTCTAGGTAGGCCATCAGGTACACCTCCACATGACTTTTACCGATTTAATTAAATATCCCATGTGAAGATTTTAATGCTGCAGACGGAAAAAAATTTAAGTTTGAGGGGGGGTTGTCGTCATAGTCAAGGATGGCATAATAATTACCTCATAAATCATTATGATAGTCCATGCGCAGGTACACCTTATGATCCCCATCAACATTTGATATAATCATTTAATATGTATTGGGATTCGTAATATGTCTTTTCCACTCCATATGAAATAATTATTACTTTTATTGATCACACTTACCATATTATTTTATGATTTTTCTCGGTTTTTGAGAATTACCATCCGTATTTACCGTTACCACCTTTCAATTTCACCATGCTGTTTTTCCGAATTTGGTATCCACCTCTTTGCCCAACGGTCTGTTGTTACAAGAAGTGCTGCTACAAGTCTCCACGGTATGGGTGGGCTGGCTGTGTGGCATGAGCCTGAAAACACAGCTTCAGTCTGCAGCAACCCATAGGTATGGAGAATATTTGTCGATGCAGGGTGGGATACCTACTTCGACAGATTGCAGGGGTTTGATAGGGGAATCACAATGGATTTTTCACTCAATTTGGATGAGGATTACTCGCGGGTCAGAGGTCTGGAGGTTCCTGTCACAAAGGAGGTAATTGCAGAGGTTAGTGGGATGAGACAGCAGGGGCAGCAATGGTTTGCACTGAGAGTTTCTCTCCTGGAATTTCCTGAATTGTGCTTGCAGGCAGGGGAAAGTGTCGTTCAAATGGGAAGACGATATGAGCGCAAGACTGTGCCGTATCCTTGGAACGAAGTTGCAAGTTTCGTAATAAAATACATAACTTGCAAAGGCCGAGCCACAACTCTATTTAAGTACCATTTTCAAATTCTAACGCACCTTCAATTTCCACAGGCTCAGGTGCATGCCTTAAACATGCCCTTCTTCCTATTGAAACAACTACAGCACATGGCACAGGCTGCTCAGCATTTGCGCAGAATGTCGACAGTGATTTACAACCACGGATTGGTGCGATTATTGGTCATGCATGCAATAAACATGCTTTTCGTCTCCTGGGCAGAACTCTGTGGGTCCTCAGAAGAAGAGGTAGCAACCATTATTGTTGCTAGAGAATAGGAACCAGTCTCTCCGGCTGGTCTGGAAGAAGAAGAACATTCGGAAGGAATTAATCAAGAGGATCCCGAGGAAATGGAAATGGAAGTTGATAAGGAGGAACCCGAAGAAGTGGAAATGATGGTTGATCAAGAGGAACCTGAAGAAATGAGAATGGAGGAGGTAATTGGTGACATAGCCAAGGCTACTGCACAAGAACCAGCCTCACTTGAAGAGCCTGCAGATGAAGAGATTATGGACATCATGCAGGAAGTCGGGACTGTCATACAGTCGTCAACTTTTGTCAATTAAGAACAAGGGAGTGAAATTGCGGATAGAGAAATGGAAAATAATGTTGTTTTGCAAGAAACAGCATCACCTACCCAACAAAATATGGATGTTGATACAAGTGGGGGTCCTACACAAGAACCACCCCCAATTTAGCTAGAACAGGAGGAGTCAGCCTGCGAAATCGACGTTGTCCCTCAAGAACTGGTACCGACTATGGAAAAAGAGGAAATTCATGAGGAACAGGAAGGTAGAGAAGGAATAAACGAGGAGGTCGATACTGTCCCACAAGAACCAATATCGACTTTAGAAGAAGAAATGGTGAACAAAGAGCAATAGGACAGAAAGGAAACAAGCTGAGGAATCGATGCTGCCCCACAAGAACCAGCATCGACCCTAATTGAGTTAATAATGCGCGAAAATCTGTTTCAAGTCGGAAATGAGGATGATGAGTCTATCCCCCGCTCTCCGTTCCAGTCCATGATGCCTAGAGGGGCGAGGGGATTCTTCTCGCCCAAACGATTAATGGAGGAAGTAGTTGTTCCGCCAGTGCTTAACTTTGTTGACATGGCCAAGACTGGCGCAGTCACTATCAAACCTCTTCAGAGCACTTAGAGGCTCGCGAAGAAGATAGAATTCCTGTGGAGACACCAGAACACAGAGTGGTTATTGAAAATATCAACCAGATGGTAGGAGCCCTCAAAGGGAATATAGAGGAAGAAGCCCCTGAAGATAGGGAGCCTAGTGATAAAGGCTTAATGAAATAATCTGCTAAGAATACCAGCAGCATTCCACTACCTCCTTAGCCTATCATAGGCCCAAAAACTTAATTTATTTTTAAACAAGAATGGATTGAACAGTGTGAGAAAAGAAGGTCACCTCTCAAGAAGAGGTATCATCTGAATTTCAGTGAAACCATGAGACTGAACAGGGAGGTTCAAGATTTGAAAAGGCAAGTTTCCCGGCTGAAAAAGAAGGTAAAAATATACAAATGGAGGGCAATAAAGCCAAAAATTGAGGTCTCCCTTGCAGCCACCTAGACCAGCCTGATTGAAGAATTGTTTGAAGTTCGAGAATTTGTATTGATCGCTGAAATCCAGAAATGGTAGTCTACTGGGAGTTACCATAAAAAGGAAATAGCTCGGGTTCAAGAACAAGCTTCCAGAGTCTTCACAGGGTACATGGATCAGTTATATAAGGTGCGACTGGAGCAAGCTAAACAGAAGGCTAGAATAGAAGAATTGGAAGAACAAGTGCAGCTGCTGCAAATAGATAAGGAGAAGATGTTCTCCCTAGCACAACAGGTAATGGCCTGCAGACCTCCTGCACATAGCTATGGCTTATTCCTTCACGAGAAATTTCTTTTCTTTTGTCTTGAAAGTATATATAAGGAGATTTGGTACGAAATTGAGGACCCCATTCAATTTCTTTGTTTTTTAAAAATTCATGATATTATAGGACAACACTTAATGTGCGAGCTCTACATGCATGGGTATTTCTTAAGGCATGATCAGTCTTTTAACCCCGTTCCATTCATGGGGGACATTAACTTAAGAGATTTCACCTCTTGTACCATCAATCAAATTAAGTGGAGAAAGGCTTAGGACGCATTTGAAGAAAACCAAGTTCGAAGGCCATTAATGATGAGGAAAGAGCATGGCCAGTCCTCAAACATTTATAACAAGCATTATACATTTATACAAATTGAGGGTTGTAAAGTGTTGGCGAGGAAACAGGTCTCGTGGGCAAGACCCAGGTTCAGCGATTGGGCCAACAAGGGAGCCCGCTATATTCTAGAACCACACCGGAATTTTCACCCTACTCCGAAGAGCCGAGAGTCCCACCCGAGGCATGCTGCGAGCACATGAAGGAGGGCAACAGACCAGTATCAGCAGATGGATCTGCAACTCAAATCTAACGTAGAATCATACGCATAAATAACGTCGTATATAGAATATCTCTCAGAACATCATGCAAATAATAAGCAATTAAAATTCTAAAGTACTACAGGAATCATGCAACGCATTCAAGGCATACGATATAACATCAACCTTTAGATACAGTAAGAACCATTCAGCATAATCAAGTGTTACATCGCTCGATAGAATGAGCTTCCAGATTCAATTACAAAGGTCCTGCAGGACAGAGAGAGATACTACAGCAATAATAGATCTATGGAGACACAGGAAATACAATGATGTCGAGACCAGGACAGAGCTCTCCTATGGCGTCCGCTCCTCGGCCTCGTTCTACTCTAACCTCTTTCTTTCTCTAACACTTTTGCTGCTGGGTGACGGCCTATTTATTCACCAGCCAGTGCAACTGTTAGTTTCTCCTGTGTTCTCACTCGGCTGCTTTTAGCTTCTTCCTGTTGAACCGGAGTTCCACTGTCTGTCCTTTGCCACATCTTTCCTTCATCTACACTTGTCTGTGCCTACCTCGCCACCTATCTCCTGCTCCTTCGCAACCTTGGCAACTCCACTGCCTACCATTGTTGCGCCTACCACATGCCGATCCACAACCCAAAATTTGTCTTCATAAAAAATTCAAAACAAGGGCCCCAATAGGCCCCGACCATAGTCTCTTGACTCGTCCCGAGTCAATCGCAGATCACCGTCTCCACATCCATGGCTCCGCTTGTTCTCGTCCCCTGTTCTGTTAGCCTTCCCTCCTCTGTTTTCTCAAAAAAGGGCCCCAACTCAGGGACCTTTGCAAGGGCCACAATCTTGAGTTCCTGTAAGGAAGCTACAGCCTTTTGCCACTCCTGCAGAATTGGTTTAGTTGTGGCTGCGATTCGAGTGACAGCTTCCTCTCCTCCTTTAGTCGGGAGCTTGCCAAAGACAGTTGAGACCTATGTACTTGCCTGAGTGACCAGTTGCTGCATCTTCTTAGCACTTTCCATGATAGGCTGCCTGAGCTCCCAGAGGGCCTACTTGGTCGTTGCTGAACTGGCCTCTGTCTGTTGAATCTGGAATTCCAGGTTGTCTGCGGCGGCATATAACGGATCAAAGCTGACTGGGTACTTTGCATTCTGAATCTCTTGGTTGATTTGTTGAAGCTGAAGAGACAAGGGTTGGGTCTTGAGAGTTAGGGCCATCGTATTTTCTTGTAGACCCTTCAGTAGGTCATACACTTCCCGGGCTGCAGTACTCAAGGCTTCCTGCACTCTCTCAACCTGTTCCTGTCTTGCTATTATTTGGTTGGCATAAATGACTTAGGGGTCTTGCAAAGTTGGGCGGTCCGCTAGAGCTGCTTTCAACTCAGTGTTCTCATACTGAAGGTTGTCCCATGCTACCTTGACGTGGATAGCTCGGTCACCCACAGCATCTTCTTGGACTTCCAGTGGTGGTACCTGGGTGTCGTAGGCTGCTACAGTGGGCCAAATGTCCCAAAATATTTGAGTCACCATCGCAACTTCTTGCTGCAGGGTCCCCTTCTCAGTTCGCAGCTAATCACGCTCTTCAGTGAACGCGATGAGTTATTGATGTTGCTGCTCACATCTCTGTTGAAGTTTGGTGTGGAGGCCATCAGCCACCTGTGTTGCCCGCTGTATGAAGTGGAACAGTTGGGACATCCCCCATGTTTCCATGCTTTCTTCTCCTAACGTACCCTGCTCTGGAAGCCTCGCCTGTAAGGGTTGCCCGCTAGCTACTGACTTGGCCAAATGTTCTTTTGGTGACGGCGGTGGGGTTGGATCTTTGGCCTGGTTGCTAGAGTCGCCCATTTTGACGTTGGGCCATGATTCGGGTGCTGCTCCTATGTCTTGGGAGGTCGAGTGAGCAGGTTGTTCTGGAGTCTGCACTGGAAGTTGGTCAGCTCTGTCTTTTATAGCTTGCTTTGCCTGGCTGATAAGTTCACCAAATGTGACTTGGGGGGCTAGGGTTTGGCTAACCACATGTACTTCTACAGTACCCGAGTTAACTTCAGTCCCAAGGTCCCCACTAGTCCTCTCTCTGCTGATGACAGGGTCGGACACGGTGGCGGATGAAGTGGATGGGGCAGAGGTGTTAGGTTCATGGAACGAGGTGAATTGTGGCAATTGGTAATTGCAGGTGATGGAAGTAGGAATATTCAGAAAGTTAAGTGGAAAAGTGGGTTGGGGGGTGGAAGCCCGCTAGTTACCAGGGTCTCCATGAGGCGCTCTTCTTTGATCAGGACTCCCTAGCTACTCTGTCACGGCTAATCCTCGCCAGTGAGGTCAACCACGGAGCTGGAGACTTCCACCTTGGGTTTCTTTGCTTTTGGCGCTATGCCTAGCTTTGCAGCTTTTGACTTTCGCCCCAGCGTTGTGGGCGCTGGGGGTGGTGTAGTAAACATAATATTAGGTAGTGGGGTGAAAACTGGAGTCGTGATGGGGAGCGAGGCGAACTGCGAGGCTTGGAATTCAGGAGACTCATTGGCTATCTTTTGAACAGTACGATTGAGATTGTGTACCTTGTCATTTAGCCGATTGATAACTGAATTCAGCTGCAGTCCCGTCACCCTGGCTGCTGTTTGCTCTGGTGTCTCTCCTGGCAGCAACACAACCATCATTCCTGCGAATTCATAGACGTATTCCCCCTCCCGGACCTCCATCTATACTCCTGGCCATCCGCAGACTTCCGAGTGGAAGGTGTTTTCATCAATGTGCATCTTTAGTGGTATCATTTCAAAAGTCATCACCAGCACACCTTTTGGCCTGAGGAGAGTGTGGTTGTGTGTGACCCCGAACCAGACCTGTTCGCTGTATTTGTTCAGCAGAACCCCCGGTATTCGCAGTTGGCTCCTGACCACGTCTACCATCATACCATACCAAACCCAGAATCCCTCCTCATTGGCCTCCTTCGAACCTAGGTTGCTGGATACCCTCCAGGGAGTGTATTTCATTGCTAGTGGCTAGCTGTCTAGTATCTCAATTAGTGTCTGCCTGCCGGGGAAGGACCATTTCCACATGGTGAAGGCCATGATCAAGTACCAGTATATGAATCCCATCGCTCTGCAATAGTTGTCCTCGCATGCCTCGAACAACTCGTGGAGAATGAATGAACACCAATTGAGCTGTGTTCCTTGGATACAATGCTCTGCCACCGAGATGTTGTCTAGGGTGCACTCTCCCTTTGTATAGTGCCTCATCGTTTTGCTAGCGATGAGGTAGCATGCAACTTTAACATTGGGCTGAGCAATCAAGTCTATCCTAGCTCCCTTGCCTCCGCACCGTGTACCATACTTGGTGTATAGGTTCTGCTCTCCGTCCTTCCTAGCCCGCTTTGATACTGTCTAGAACGCGGTCGAGACTTCCCGACCTTCTTGTGATAATCCTGTCAACTGGTGAATATCCTCTGCTCATATGGGGATCTCCTTCCCCAACCACAATGAGCCGTTCTGAATCCAGATGAGTAAGAGTTTTTTACATTGCATGGTAGCGGCCTTGGTACCAAATACCAGCAAGTCTCTTAGATTTAGTAGTGTGGATTTTCGGAGGCCCCGGAAGTCTGGCCGTGTTCTTGATGCAGGAGTCCCGGCTTTCGTCAGATAATCCTCCATATACATTTGCCGCTTCATGGCCGGGAATTCGAACCAGTTTGTGAGGTTCGAGTCTATCAAAGTTTCACTATCATATTTCCCAACCAATGACTCTGTCTTTTCAATTATTCCATCTATCTCAGGCTCGACAACTGATGGGATTGTTCTAGCCATCTTCGCTCTGCGCTGGTACAACTATATCACTGCTTCACCTCTGTGTCCCTGGCTCTCTACCTCCTGCAACCTTTCCTATTCTTCTGCACTCACGACCTTCCTTTCTCCTTGAGATGTTTCTAACTCGGAAATCTCTGGCATTCTCGCTCTTTTCTGCATGCAGGCTATGTAATTAACCGGCACGAGTGAGGTTGATGAGACCCCATAACTAATTAATTCTTGTTGGCTTCCTCCGCGGTGATAATTGTGTAATTAGTTGCCTGCTGAGGTGTGTTCTGACATCTACTGACGATGGTGTGGGGAAATGGGTGGATGCGACAACTGAGGTTACTACTAATTATGGAAAATTTATTACTGTAAGGTTACTTCTAATTATGTCAATTTATTTTGCAAATCCTGGCGATCCTATGGACTAACACAAGTATTGGATTAAATCATGGGGACTGACACTTGACACGTTTCCTTATCCTACATGGATGGCATGCTAGACGCAACCCTCCCCGACCACAATCGGTTGCGTTGCAGTCTCCGCAACCTAGCTGTTATTGATAACCTATGCATGGACAAGTGACACTACCTACGCTCATCTCAGGTGCGAGAGAGTTATTCAACTATTATATGCTACTGACTTCTCTCAGTTGCGAGATTTATTGAAAGAAAACTAAAGAATCTTAGTCATGGTAGGGCTTCAGGCGTGCGCCATTCACCCATCCAGGTAAAACAGTACCATCCAGTTGATCCAACCGAACTGCTCTGGAAACCTTAATTTGGACAACGTATTATGGTCCCTACCAGTGCATCTACAGTTTCCCTGGAAATTTTTGAAACCTTCTATCATATAGCAGAATCTTGCCACCAACCTGGAATTTTTTGCTCTTAATGTGTCGATCATGCCACTCCTTCTGCCTATTTTTCAGAACTTTTTGATGAAACTTGGCAAGGAACCTTGCCTCGTCAAGTTCCTGTAATTCGTGCAGGCATTCCTGTAGTGATTCCTCCTCCGAGAACTTTAGGGATGTGGTGATCAGAAGGCATGGTATGGTGAAATCAGCTGGAATCACAGCTATACACTGGCTAGAAAGGTGTTTGATTCGTCAAGCGCTTCACTGTTGTTCGGTAGGCCCACATGGCGGCTGGTAGACGTTCATCCCAATCATCCCTTTTTGCATTGCAGATCTTCATCAAGCCTTTTTCGAGGATTTTGTTAAACACTTCGACAATGCCGTTGGCCTATGGGTGGTACGGGCTGATTTTGTGATGTTGTGTCATAAAGGTTTCCAACATCGATTTGATCGTTTCATTGATGAAGTGTGTACCTTGATCACTAGTTAAGCTCCTTGGATAGCCAAATCTGTTGATGATGTTGTCAAAGATAAACCGGGCTACAGTTTCTGCCATACAATCCCTCACTGCCACTACTTCGGCCCATCTGGTTAGGTAATCTGTGGCAGTGATGATGTACCGGGCCTTTGAATGTCTGGCTACAGGTGCTATGGGGCCTACGAAGTCGACAGCCCACTTCTCGAACAGTTGTAATATAGTCACCAGGTGCAGTGGGAGTTCGTCTCTGTGAGAGGGTTTCCCTATCCTCTGACAAACTTCGCATTTCTTGACAAAATATTTACTGTCGGCATGGACAGTTGGCCACCATAGTCCAACTTGCAGCATTTCATGGCTGTGGGTTTCGCCCCCACGTGGCCTCCCGCAATGCCACTATGGCATTCTGTTATAGCATCATTTCTCACCTTCATATGATTCATGATTTCTTTATGGCTTTATGGGCACCCATTCCTATAGACTTGGACAAATTCACTTAAAAACAGTGTAAAAATCCCCATACGCGACTATGCCCGTACTTTTCCGCGTGTATACGCGAGTCCAGCTGCACTTTTCCTCGTATGCCATTAAAATGATTAAAAAATATATAAAAAATCCCTAATTTCACGCTGGGTTGATGGTTACTCAGGTAGTTCAACCACCCCAGCCCGTGGCCAACTGTTTCCAACTGTTGAAACTACTTGGAGGGACTATAAAAAGCCCTCATGTGTATGGCCTAAGGGAGAGAGAGAGAATTATTGATATTATACTCTGTTGGTATTCCCTATCCAAGTCTGATTCCCCGTGCCTCCTGCACTTTCCCAGTTCATTATAGGAAACCCTTGTTTCCTTGAGATGCACATCCCTTTATATGTCATCTTGTATGCACCAGTTTGGAAGGAGTCTTAGCGAGGCAAGGGCTGGACGGATCCGGACGACGGTCTGCGAAGGTCGTGGAAGGATCAGGTGATCTCTCCACTCGTTACTTTTGTACATGCTATTTATAATACAGAAGTACCGTGCTGTTCCCGAAATATACGTGTTAGTGTATGCTTTTCATATGTGAAGAATATTGTTATTTAAGCATTCATTATGATTTGTTTAATGTTATATATGGATTTCACTAACATTTAGAGTAGATATATGCTGTACAACCTGTTCTTCGTGCTGGTTTCTTCTTGTCTTTCAGGTTAAGCAGGAAGGACGGTTGGTGGGGGTTTGAACCCTGCTGGATCTACTTCAACCGTAGGACCTACGGGTAACTTTCTCATTCTACTCTATTTAGTTTTTCTGAACGTGCATGGTTGTGTGAGTCCTTCTTAAGTAGCATGCCCCTGCTCTGTGGAGGTTGTAACCCAACGAACCTCTAGGGTGATATTCCCCGAAACAGAACTGGCGACTCCGTTGGGGATCACATTCTTGTGATTCTCCTGTTGGGTGGTTTCAGCTGTTTGGTAGGTTGCTGACAGTTTTAACTTTCATTTGCAGTCCAGTTTACTTTTTTACAGTCAGTCTGAAGTCCTGGTTTCTTTTCCAGGCTTGATTCTTTTTGTTTTTCATTATTTACCTTTGCATACGCGCTTTTTTCTGCACACAGTCGCGTATACACGCAAGTTTGTCTTAAGGGACCCGCGTATACGCGAGTTTCACTTAGCACAGACGCGTATGCACGCTGGTTGCATAACTGTGAAGTAGCGTATACCTAGGCAGATTTTGAATTTTTGAGTTTATTGACTTTTTGGTCCTTTCTGGCTGTGGAGGCCTATTTCTACAGTGTCTCTGTGCTCACTGGAGTGTGAAGGAAGTGGTTTCATGTATTTTCTCTCTTTCGTTTGATCGAAAACTAGTCTTTTTGGCAAAGTGTTGTTTCTGGTGCTGGCACTTCTGGATTGAGTTCCAAGATCGCTTTCTGAGCATTCTTGGTTGTTCTGCTTTATCAGAACAGAGAGCTTCTGCTCACTTACTCACTCCTATCTTTGTGTTGTGCTTCGCATTACGATTTTTGCTTCGTTTTTTATTGGTTTTCTTGAGTTCCATAGGCTAGGTTTTGTTGCAACTTTTGAAGAGCTTTTCTTGCTTCTTTGGAGTTTTTGTTTGCGACGAGTTTGCACTATTTGTCTAGGCTGAGTGGCTGAGTTTTCTGGTCTTCTTTTGCTCTTATTGATCTTGCTACGAGTTAGCCTTATAAGGTTTGGGAGCATTGTTGAAGTTTATGCTTGGAATTCGGTCTTGTTTGGCTTGGATTTTTGATAGTTGTGCTTAGTATTTGTGAGCTCTTTTCCTTATAAAACTAAAAAGCTCAAAAAACATTTGTTTTGCTTTTTGTTTTTGCATTTCAAAAACTCAAAAAACATTTCGTTTTGTTTTTGTTTTTGTTGTTGCATTTTTGTTTTCGTTTCGCCATATCTTTTGGAGCTTTAGTGAAGTTTCTTATCTTTTGTTTTTTGGCTTTATATTTGGGAGAAGTTGTCATTCATTTCTTCTTCTTGTTTTTGAGCGTTTTCGTGTCTTATATTAAGAGTTCTTGATTTCGAGAACTAGCTTTCTAGGACAACAAAAAGAGTTAAAACTAAAGGAGCTTTTTGGGAATTTCACTCTGCTTTAGGAGATAGTTGCATCTTAGAATTGGCATGCTTGTAGTGATTTGCATTAGGTGCATTTAAATCATTTAGTCAGTTTCATATTTTTTGTGAGTGTGAGCTTGTTTTTTGAATAGAAAAATACAATTTTTAGTCTCGTAGAACCTGTATAGAGATTACTTTTCATCGAAAGACAATAACTGCATGTGCATGTAGTTAATTTTTTATTAATTTCTTTTGCGTCAAAAACACCATACGTTTCATCTCCATATCCTTGTGACTTAATATAACAGCCCATAAAATAAGCGATTTAATCTAAAATCAACTAGCAAGTTTTACTAAGTGTCAATCACCAACTAGCTAGGTTGTAGGGCCTTGGAATAGGTGAGAGGAGAGTTAACTCTCCAAGGCCGCTCAAACAAACATAGAAGGTGATTAATTGAGCGAAATCCAACTCCGTGAGGTGGACTGGGAAAGCTCTCATCCGAGAGTCAAGCGCGAGGGGAAGTGAAGGTTAAGAAGAGGGATACCCCCCCTCCGATTAGCCGAATCTAACCTCAAGACCGCCCTCCGCCCCGGGACACGGATTGGTGTCCATAGCTGCCACCCCTAGGTCTCCAAGGCCGCGACCGCGGGGGGGAATACCCGTGGTACCTGAGGCAGACGTCGCATCACTTTCAGCAGTACTTCTGGGGGGTGCCCTTGCAAAGCTTGGGTGCTTGAGCCGGCAAAGGTTGTCGTTAGGAGGTCGGTGTAACTGTTTCTGATACCTTCGCTGGTTGTTCTGGGCCCTAATCATCTCAGACTGCTTTCGGAAGGCCCTATACTTTGCTTTCCTGTATTTTGGTGTCCGGTCCTCATCACCCGGAGCGGAAATACTTGGAGGCTGTTTGCTTGACTGTATCGCAGGATTTTTATTTTTAGTGAGTGCTCTTTGCTCCTAGCTTGCCTAGCTTTTCATTTTTTTTTAGTCTAATTTATAAAATCTATAAAAGTGGTTGATCAAGCACCTCGACGTTCGAGGAGAATCCAGGGGTTATCTCCCGAGAGTGCAGAGCCTTCTTCGAGAAGGCGTAGGAGTGATTTAGCAGGTGGTTACCACCCTGTGGAGTCTGACGCTATGGAGAGAGATCCTCCACCAAGGTCTGAAGGTTTCATAGCTGATTCCGGTGTCGGTTCCGAGAGGAGCGTTCCGCTCACCTCGCGAGTTCTATTTCCTCAGGAAGAAGATTTTCAAATTGAGGAATTACCTGAACCTCTTGTGTCAGGTCCATCTCCTCTTCCTCCTAATTATCTGTTCGTTGTTCAATACATCGAACCTAATTCAGAGAGACCAGAAGATCCTTCGTATTATTCATACCTTTCGATGGCCACGACTGGGAACGCGGCCTCGCCATGAGTGCTCAATATTCGACTCCTCGCTTCTCGCGGCTGTGGGCACTATTGCTACATCTTCGATCGATTCTAGTGCCGTTGTTTGCCTCGGGTTCACCCAAGCACATGCTTCTCATTCTCGTCCTTTTTCGCTAGGGATGCCCTCCGAAAGGGGAACTCTTCCTTTTCTTTTTTTCTCGTCGTCACCGGGATTCACGCCCATGTTCAACATGGTCAGTGGATCAGCCTTTCGTTTCGTGTTCCCCTTTGGGACCGGACATATTCCCAGTTCAATCCTTCTTTAGGTCGTCATACGTCCCAGACCCAGAGTTTCAACCCTTGGTCTGGGGGGCAAAGTTCGACTACTTTTACAGGATGGAACCCTGTATTTACTACGGCTGGGGCAGGGAACCAGTTTTACGCAGGTCATCAAGGGAATGCTTCTTTCCCTTCTTCGGCCCATCTGGTTAGGTAATCTGTGGCAGTGATGATGTACCGGGCCTTTGAATGTCTGGCTACAGGTGCTATGGGGCCTACGAAGTCGACAGCCCACTTCTCGAACAGTTGTAATATAGTCACCAGGTGCAGTGGGAGTTCGTCTCTGTGAGAGGGTTTCCCTATCCTCTGACAAACATCGCATTTCTTGACAAAAGATTTACTGTCGGCATGGACAATTGGCCACCATAGTCCAGCTTGCAGCACTTTCATGGCTGTGGGTTTCGCCCCCACGTGGCCTCCCGCAATGCCACTATGGCATTCCCATAGAACGGCTTCGCGTTCATGGTCGAGGACACACCTTCGCAGAATCTCGTCAAGCCCCAACTTATACAACTGCCCCACAATCAGTTGGTATTTAGCAGCTCGGACGACCAAGTGTCATTTCTGGGCTGGGGTATAGTGCTGTGGACACTACCCTGCGGTGAGGTATGTTGCGATTTCAGCCAAATAATCCGGTATGGCTTCTACCCGAAAAGAATCAGCATCAGGCAACTGATCATCTAGAGAGCCCTCAGTTTCGCCAGTCTCCAACCGGGATAAGTGATCGGGCTTGACATTCAGTCTCCCGAGCTTGACAATCACTTCGAAGGTTAACTCTTGAAAGAGTAGGAGCCATCGGCATATCCGTCCTTCCAAAACTAGCTTATTGACTAGGTATTTCAATGCAGAGTGATTAGTGAAGAATTTGAACTTACCTCCTAGGAGGTAGTGGCGGAACTTCTGGAGCGAGTACACCATTCTAGTGCCTCCCTCTACATGGTGGTGTAATTCCGCTCCGCATTAGACAGCTTGTGGCTGGCAAAGTACACTGGGTGGTCAACTGTCATCTCCCCTGGTTGCGCTAAGACAGCACCAAGTGCAATACCGGAAGCATTGATATGCACATGGAACTGCTTATCCAAATCTGGGTGAACCAGAATGGGCGCAGTTGCCAACTTCTCCTTTAAAGCGTCGAGAGCTAATATGCAACCATTCGTCCACTGGAACACCTCTGACTTCCGTAGTAACCTCTCCAAAGGAGCAGTTATCTTCGCATATTTTCTGATGAATCTCCTGTAATAGCCCATGTGCCCTAGTAGTGATCTCAACTGCTTCACGGTTTCTGGTGCTTCCATGTTGACGATCACTGCCACCTTTGCAGGGTCAACATAGACTCCTTGCCTACACACCACATGTCCTAGGAGCGTTCCGAACGGAACCACAAAGATGCATTTCTTCAAGTTCAATGAAATATACAGTTGCCGACACCGGTCGAACATTATGTGGAGCAGGGTGGCATGATCCTTCAGCAAGCTATAGACTGTCCAGTCGTCCATGTAGAGTTCCAGGAACTTATGAATATATTCCCGGAAGGTAGCTATGAAAATCCTAGAGAACACGGTAGGTGTGTTCTTCAACCCAAATGGCATCACGTGATATGCAAAGGACCCTCGCTCTATGGTGAACGTCGTCTTCTTCTTGTCCTCTTCCGCGATGCGCACCTGATTATATCCTGAGAACCCATCGGTGAAGGAGTATGCCTCATTCCCCGCAACATTATCTAGTACTTTGTCACGGAATGGGGTGGGGAATGGGTCATGGATACAGGCATTGTTCAAACTTTGGCAGTCCACACAGACGCGGATCTCTGATTTTTCCTTCTTATTTTGAATGATGATAGGACTCACCCACTCAACTTCTTCCACAGGGGAAATCAGGCCTGCCTTTAGCATTTTTTTTATCTCTCCTTTATTCGCGAGTTCAACCAGTATGGTCGATGCTTCACTGGCCTAGCGTCCGGCTTCAATATAATCCTCATCTCTCCGAGATCCCCTTTGATCCCTTTCAAATCCGCAACTGATGAAGGGAGTAGGTCTTCGTATTCCTTGAGGAGACTAAAAATTTCCTTCGTCGTCTCCTTGTCCCAGTAGTCCCCAACTATAGCCAGTTTTGGTTTCTCCTCCGTGCCAATGTTTAGCTTTTTAGTCCTCAGCGGAAGTAGATGTATTCCTTCGGTGGTAGGCTATTCTTTAATGTTCCACTCTCCTTCCGTCTCTTCAAAGTATAGGTGCCTCAGATCCTCTAGACTGTCATCTTCTGGCTCGTTGTTAATCCCTTGGCAAGCCAACTTGTGTCGGCCATCGGGGTTCAGCAGCAATGGCCTCCCATCTGCGCTCTGATCGGGGAAAAATAATATTCCTTTTATGGCGTGTAATGCTTGGGATATCGGGTCTGTCTTCCCCTTAAATTTGAAGTACTGAACAAATTTTTCTGCAACGTCCTGCCAGGAACTGGTCCCTCTCTTCCTCTCTTCTTCTAAGTACCAGGCTTGCGGAATGGTATCCAAGAAGTGGAAAACCGGATGTACCCACAACTCCTTTGGATATCCCACACTTCTCCACTGCTCCTAACATAATTTCAGATGGTCTTTTGGATCGAAATTTCCATGGTACCGTTGCTTGCTTCGAGGTCCTTCGTCTTCCTTAAACCGCGCGCTCAAAGCTGCCGCAACACAAATCCACCGCGACAGGGATTTGCGGTTATTTTTCCACCACCTGGTTGAGGTGAACTGTAATGCTACGTCCATGAGTGGTATTCTGGAGTGTAAAAACTCTGGTAAACTTGAATAAGTATATATTATTATTGATAAAATATGAAAGATGATTACAATGGGGAGTCACCAAGGCTTTAAATATAGCCTTATGGTGTCCCTTGGCGAAGAGGCATGATATTTGATCATGCCCTTTCACTTAATAAAACCTAAGATAACTATATCTAACTAATAATTAATAAAATATACATAACATTTCCCCTCTCTTAAAGATGCTTTGTCCTCAAAGCATACGTAACGATGGACAATGTTGACGAACGCCTGGGTTTCTTGAGCGGTGGGCTCTTGCTTCCCACATTTTAAAAAGATCGTGGAGCATCTTCTCGAGTTCAATCTTTTGGTGATGTGGAGAGTGACAAGATTTGATATTTACAGGGTCATGTCCTTTCTGACTTCTATTGGATGTTCATGTTCCTTATTAGGAGGTATTTTTATTGGCAGGTCTTGGAAGACTTTTTCGTGTTTCCTAACTATTCCTTGTTCTTCTGGTGATTTTTCGTGATTCCTTTTTAGATTTAGAGGTAAGTTACCAACAATTGTCGTCTGATGCAACTTCTCCTCATCATCAAACCCTTCCTTCTTAACAACCATATCTGCTTCATCACCGAAGGCCTCAACAGCTTCTGGCACTGTATCAGTGGCTTCAGATGTGTTTGTATCTTCACATTTTTTTTTCAAATCTGGGGATGAAACATTTTTTTGTTTATAAGCATCTATATTTTCATGGTTTCTTTCATTTTCAATGACTATGTCTATTGTTGCATTTGTGATAATAGTCACGTTGAATTCGTTATGTGGCTCTTGCACCAAAATTGTTTCTTTTTCTGCCATTGGATTTTCATTTATATAAACGTTCTCAATAACTTCTGTTGCTGCATTACTGGCTTTATTAGTGGATTGAGTTGCTTTTTCTTCTCTTGGTTTCTCAACTCTATAATTTTCATGGTTGATCTCAGAGTCTCTACTTCTATGTATTTCAACACTATAGTTTTCATGTGAGCTGATTTCCAATTCAACCTCCTTCAATTTCTCTTTTTCAAACATGTTATATTCATGATTATGATCTGAATTAGCTACATTGTTCAGTTGATTATGTTCAACATTTTGGACTATTGGTTTTTGCATTAGATTTAACTTGTCCATAATGGCATTAAATTTCTACATCATTTTGTTCTAATTGTCCTTGGCCTCCATACGTTTTAGCCATATTTGCCTTTTTATCTGATCGACCATCGTCATCGATGAAGACATACTCCTCATACTCCTTGTAATTAGAGCTTATCCCCTTTTCCTTAAGAGCTTTGACCTCAAAGCTGTATTTTTTTGACAATTTTCTTCACTTAAGATTTATCTTCTTTGGCATATGTCATTCACCACTATCACCTTCTCTTGTAATGTTGTATTTGAAAATAGGAATTTTTTTTTTTAAATAATAATAATAATTATTATTATTATTATTTTATTATTTGAATTTTATATATATATATATAATTATGGGGAAAAAAATTGTGAACTTTGAAAAGTCACGTTGTTTTTAAAAGTAACTTTTTTTTGAAAAGGCACGTTGTTTTGAAAAGAAGAAATGGGTTTTAATACCATGGGAAATTACCATGGGCTCCAAAACTACGAGCTTGTAAACCACAAGCAATTACTCTTCCTTATTTCTTTTTACTTCTTAATATATATCTCTTTTTTTTTTTTCTTTTTTTTTTTCTTTTGGAACTATTTCTTTTAAATATTTTTTTTCCTTTTAATTTATTCCCCCCTTTATGTTAACTTTCCTTCTCTCTTTTTAAAAATTTCTTCCTTTTTTATTTTAAAAAACAAATGTTGCTACTCACAAGCACTTGGTTTTAAAAAAAATTTCAATTCTAGAATTTGCTTGTAATTCCTTAATTCTTGGTGATCACACAGATCTCGAAGAGCGATGGCTCTGATACCAATGGAGTGTAAAAACTCTGGTAAACTTTATAAGTATATATTATTATTGATAAAAGATGAAAGATGATTACAATGGGGAGTCACCGAGGCTTTAAATATAGCCTTATGGTGTCCCTTGGCGAAGAGGCATGATCTTTGATCATGCCCTTTCACTTAATAAAACCTAAGATAACTATATCTAACTAATAATTAATAAAATATACATAACATATTATTTTCTCCTCCGGTACCTTATCTTCGACCTTTGCAATGAAGGTATTTACTACTTGCATATTGGACAAGGTGGGGTCTTCCCTGATCTCAGCCCCAATCCAATGGATTCTTGCAATACTGGCGCATCTCCTTGTGCTGGTCTCATACCCATCTTGCTGCCAGTCCTCCCAAGCTATTTCTGAGCCCAGCTCCGAGCTCTGGACACTTCGCCAGCTTACGGATCCGGTTGCTATCGGGTTAATGTAATCATCCCTCTTCCCTACTGTCATCTGATAGAGGTTGTCCAACAGCTGAGCATCTTCCCTGTTATCTACTGTCTCTGTATATCTCGGACCTTGATACGGGGCTAGAGGCTGAGTGACTCTAACTTCCCCATCTTCAAAAATCATTAACTCCTTCTTGAGATCAATGATGGCATAGTTTTCAAAAGCCCATTCGATCCATAGCAATGCAGGGTACGGATCTTTGTCTCCCATAATATCTATTACCTCAAAGTCTGTGTAGGTATTTAACCTTGCGATGTCTACCTCGACTTCTTCGAGCCTGCCGATTGGCACAATGCGGTACTAGTTTACCATCCTGAGTTGTATCGGCGAATAAGTCAGTCGTGGTCGCCCTAAAGCTTCCCAAGTATTCCGAGGTAGGATATTGACGTCAGATCCCAAATCGAGCATAGTGTCCCTGATCTAGAATCCCGCAACCTGTGTGACTAACCGGAACTCTTTTCCCATTCTTCTTTTTTTTCGCTTTACTCGCTATACATAATGTGGTGTTGTTTCTGGGGATTCTCACGCTCCAGCATTCCCCTGCAACACTTCCTCCAGGGTATGCTTGAGTTGTTCCCGCATTGGAGCGTTGTCAACTATTTTGAGAAATAGGTGGAGCCATTCCTCAATCAGAGCCCCTGTAGCACTCTGTTCCCCGGTATCTTTCTTCACAGGTAACTCAATACCGTTTTCTCCCCCCAGCTAGGAAAAATTTTCTACTGCCTCCGGAAAATATTTCTTCTGCAGTTCTAGCCTGATCAGTTGTTTCGGGGATGCTGGCATGATCACCCTCATCGGATCCTCCTCACGTGCATCTTCCCCCATTTTCTTTCCTCCTCGTGTAACTATGGCAACGTTCTGCATTTCCGAAGTCGTTGTCCCTCTAAGTTCTGCTTTCACCAAATTCGTGCCTCTCTGCCTTGCTCTTTCCTCCCATTTCCTGATAAGTTTAGGACAGTCTTCTGTCACGTGTGTGTTCACGCAGCACTAGGAACACCACGGTCTTCTGAGTAGGGGATAGTCTCTGGCCACATGTCCCTCTTGATCACAATTGTAGCATCTCATCAGACCCCGTCCTCCTGTACGGCCTCCCCTCATACCGCCTCCTCTGCCTCTGGGAGCCTCATTCACTCTATAGGAGGGCCGATCTAATCGGTCTGCCAGCCCATCTAGAGCTTTGCACTGTTCGGTGCTGTGAGTCGTCAAAATGCAGAACTCACAGTACATGTTGTTCGGAACATTGGAGTACTTCTGTAAAATCAAACACGTCTGAGGTTGATGACCCATTGTTCGACAAATTTCGCAATACTCTGTTGCGGCTTGGGTCGGCTAATTTGGGAACCTAGTATACTGTTGTTGCGGCGGATAGACCCCTTGTGAGTTTATCTGTGCAACTCCTCCGATAGGTGGAGCCCCCTGCACTGTCGTTGTTAACGTCCCCACTCCATGGATTCGCAACAGAGGACGCTCGATCGCCACGTGTCCTTCTACCAGGAAATGTGTGCACCAGAAATTTGGCCCGGCTGGTCTTATGGGCTGCATCTCCTTAAGTTTTTCAGTCCGATTGGCAATCTGATGTTGCAGTCCCAGTAGGGATGGGTCCTTCGAGGCTACTCCTCCCCTATATTCTTGCAGGTAGCCCGCCATTGCCTCTATCTTCATCGCCTGTTCCAATGCATCCTGTAAGTTGTCTATCTTTTACTGAGTGAGGGGGGTTCGCGTCAAGGGAAGCAGAGCCTTGATGAACCAGTCCCTCTGATGATTCGGGTCGATCGGGTAGTTGAGTTTCCCGATCGCATCTTTGAACCTGCGCATCATCTCCCACGCAGTCTCTCCTTCTCTTTTATTGATCTCCCATAGTTCGAACAGACCTTGCTAGTCCGTTTGGGGTAGCTTAAACTCTCTGACAAAGTCCCGCTTGACATCCGCAATCGCTGGATTCTGGTGGGCCTCTGACCACTTTATGAACCAGCGTAATGCCCTTTCTCTCAGCGTGGTTTGGAATTCGATCAGCTTTCCTTCATCTGGCATCTGCCTAGCCCTCCATATGGCTTCACAGAGGTACCAGTGTTGTTCCACATCATCGTTACCCTGCCCAGAAAATTCAGGGTATCGAGTGAATGATCCCGCCATATTCACTTGCGGAGGAGTAACTAGAATGAACCCTCCAGGTCCTGGTTGCATAAGTATACCACTGGCAATGCTACTATTAACATGCGTTGCTGCTGACAACTGACTGCTATTCAATTGAATCAACTCTTTTAACTTAACAAAAATATCACTTAGGGGTTTATAGAGTACCAGGGGAAGGTAGGGACCCGTGCTATTCGAACTTTGGGGAGTAGAAATACCTGGAGATACGAATGTCGTCCTTTCTTGGAAAAACTGCTACATTGCGATGTACCACTCGACATCGGAATCTTCTTCGGGCCGCGTGTCTGCGTCTCCTTCATCAGACATCATCTCTCTCTTCCTCCGAGTTGGGCTCCCATGCACCCACCGCACTCCCTCAACGGTCCCTCCTATCTCCTGTGGACCCACCTGGCCTTCCATGTCCACTATCTTCTAAGGCACCTCCTCCTTATCCTTCTGACTACTCCCCTGTTGTTCCAACTCCCTTATCACCCTCTCTCGCCACCTTTCGGCCTGCACCCTCCGATGTGCACGTCGCTCCCTCAACCTCCTTGTGGTTTCAGCATCCATTCCCCTACTCCCCCTCTTCACATTTCTTGTAGCATTTGTCCCTAAGGCCCTTCCCCCAGCACTGGAGGTTTACGCTTCCATTCCTGATTTCTGGAACTCCATCAGCCCCTCATCCACCATTACGGCCTTAATCCACAATGGAATTTCTTTCAGCATCTTCCCTCTTAGTTCGGATCGGAATATAGCTTCTGCTCTGGAGAAATATTGGTAGCACTCTGCTGAAAACTCCACATTATACCCATCCAAGGTAGATTCTACCCAGAAATCTACTGCTCGGGTCAACTCGGTATCCAGCCGATGAAGGGCCACTAGATCTCCGTGCACCCACTTGCAGTTGATCTTCCACGATTTGTCCTTAGTCACCTTGATTTTCAGCCTCCGCAACCAGCTATAAAGTTCGCTGGGGAACTTTCCCCAGAAGATCTCGTAGGTATCGCTGGCAGAATCAGAGAACAGAACTAGATTTCTGATCGCCTTCTCTGTTTGACTTCTCAGCTCAGCTTGCTGAGTTATAAACTGGTCCAGGTGGTTATCCCCCCATATCCGTATTTCTCCTTCAAAGATCCTTGATACCATGATCTAGTTCCCCTGATGAATTTTATGTCCCGGCAACGAAACCATTTGTTGGCAAGGAAACAGGTCTTGCGGGCAAGACCCAGGTTCAGGGATTGGGCCAACAAGGGAGTCCGCTGTAGTCTAGCACCATGCCAGCATTTTCACCCTACTCCGAAGAGCAGAGAGTCTCACCCGAGGCGTGCCGCGACCACATGAAGGAGGGGAACAGACCGGTATCAGCAGATGGATCCGCAACTCAAATCTAACGCAAAATCATACGCATACATAACGTCGTATATATAAGATCTCTCAAAACATCATGCAGATAATAAGCAATTAAAATTATAAAGTACTATAGGAATCATGCAACACATTCAAGGCATACGATATAACAGCAACCTTTAGATACAATAAGAACCATTCAGCAGAATCAAGTGTTACATCGCTCGACAGAATGAGCTTCCAGATTCAATTACAAAGGTCTCATAGGACAGAGAGAGATACTACAGCAATAATAGATCTATGGAGACACAGGAAATACAATGATGTCGAGACTAGGATAGAGCTCTCATGTGGCGTCTACTCCTCAGACTCGTTCTACTCTAACCTCTTTCTTTCTCTAACCCTTTTGCTGCTGGGTGACGGCCTATTTATTCACCAGCCAGCGCAACTGTTAGTTTCTCCTGTGTTCTCACTCGGCTACTTTCAACTTCTTCCTGTTGAACTGGAGTTCCACTATCTGTCCTTTGCCGCATCTTTCCTTCATCTGCACTTGTCTGCGCCTACCTTGCCACATATCTCCTACTCCTTCGCAACCTTGGCAGCTCTGCTGCCTACCATTGTTGCGCCTGCCACATGCCAATCCACAACCCAAAATCTGTCTTCATGCAAAATTCAAAACAAGGGCCCCAACAGGCCCCGACCATAGTCTCTTGATTCGTCCTGAGTCAATTGGAGATCACCATCTCCACCTCCATGGCTCCGCTTGTTTCTATCCCCTGTTCCGCTAGCCGTCCCTCCTCTGTTTTCTCAAAACAAGGGCCCCAACATAAAGAACACATGTTGGTAACCCAGAAATGGTGTGCTGACCTATGTGTCGCCTAGATTATGATGTTCCATAAGGAAGCACTGGATAGTTGTCAGAAAATGTGGATGTAGTCATCCTCAACCGTCAGAGAACGAGAACCATTTGGGGCACCCAACTTTTCATGGGCTCTAGAGAGAATGCCACGTTTCGTAGCATGCATTCATACCTGTGGGATCAGATGGAGGGATTGAGATTTCAATTTCCCCTTATCTGGTTGCCAGCCGAATGCTACACTATTGCATACAACGTTGATCCAGATTGGTGAAAGGATGTTGTTTTGACAGAAGGATATAAACCACCAGGGACAAAAATGGCTGAAGAGTATGATCTCACACAACTTCATGCCAGTCACAGTCAGTCCAATCCAGATCTGAGGAGACAACGAGTTGCATGAGGACATGTAGATAGATCAGTTGGGGGGAGATGTTGGGTACCAAATTTTTATACTCTCCTCTCCCATTTTACCCTATCTTTCTATCTCTTTGTACCATTATTGTTCTTAACACATGAGGTAAAACCCCTTTTCCTTATCTTTCATGGGATATTTGATTATTGAAGTAATTGTCATGGAGGTTTTACCTTTTTATATATTAACTCCAATATTTCTACAGATTCGGCCAAAACGAGAGCGTTGCAGTTGTGAGTCGTGGAACAGCCATAATTTCTAGCGCTATTCTCATTTGTTGTTACAGCATAACAAACTTTGTTTATACCAGCGTTATTTCGGGCTTTTTTACGGTCTCCTTCTGGGCAACTAGGTTGTCGTTGTAACAAAATATATTTTTGTAATTATATAGTTGCTGAGGGGAATTAAGGATTCCAATACATTTGTATAAAGAGGCCTGCGGGCTTTGAATCGGGGTTAAGCCCCCTTACCTACAGATCTTGTAACGGGTTATTTTGCCATTAATCGAATGCATAACATCTTGCTATTTCTTCTGTAATTCGTGAGTTTACCACAACCCTGATCAGAGAGTTGGGCCCACTCTTCTGATCAGGTGCTGCGTTTTCCTTTCTTGCATTGTTTTTATGTTTTTAGTGTGATTTCATTATTGCTGTTACAGTTAATTCTTTAATTGCTGTGAATTTCTTTTAATTCTGCAATCCATTTAATTGCTATTATAGTAGTCTGTGTGTTTATGGATTAAACCTGTGATCTACAGCAGGTCATGTGCTTGTTCCTGCATATACTTTTCCGTTAGTCTTGAAATAACTAATGCCCTCAGGTTGATAATTTATGTCGAAAAAGGGTTGAGCATTGTTCATATCCAGACACCAACATTAGTGGAAATAATACTTCATTTTATTTAAATAAAATGATTGAAATATGCTTACAAAGATAATGGAAACAAGCTAGGGCATTGGTAGCGTGTCTCTGAGAAGAGAAGTGGCATACGCAAGCCTCTGAATTGTGTTACATTGAGGCTCGAAGGCCTATTACAGACATAATGGAAATAGATGAGCTAGGGTACTGGAAACGTATCCCTGAGAAGAGATGTGATGACTACCAGCCCCTGAACTATGTTACAATGAGGCTTGAAGGCCTATTTATTGTTGAGAAACAATGTAAAATCCGAAACATCCAAAAACCTAACCCTAGGAGATGAAGCGCCAAAACTGTGGGCCCCATTTGGGTAAATTGGAGTTTCAACTTCCCGGGGACATAACTTTGGCATCCGATCTCCGTTTGATGTGTTCAATAACTTGTTAGAAAGATATGTTTGAGGACTACATGAACTTTGGGTGTGAGAAACATTGATCCATGAACCCATGTTGCTCTCGATTTTCCAAAAAGACGTCTTTTAGGGCCTCAAAACGGATCCGGAAGTTCAGGACCCCAAAAACTGCTAAAAATAGTAAGTTGTGTTGAAACTTAAAAATGGAAAGAACTGATGGCGGGGCTTCAAATGGAATAGGTGGGTGACCACCAATATCCACCTGGATCATTAATTCCCCAAAATGGCTTCGGGCATGGAGGACCCGAAAACCTGCTAAAAATAGTAAGTTGTTGGAAGTGAAAAGCTGCAAGAATTGATGTTGCAGGTCGAAATGGAATAGGTGGGTGGCCACCGATATCCACCTAGATCATTCCTCCCTCCTTAGGAAGCAATGGTCTCCATTACGTTAAGTTCCTCCATGGGGGAAAAATTCTGTTGAACTTGGTATTGGATTCGTCCAAGATGTCTCGGACCTGTTGGCGGACGTGCTAGATGTAGATGTGCTGTCCGTGGGAAGTTGTTGAAGGATCTGGGAAAATGTATCCATCATCGCGTTCCTTTTTTTCTCAAGGGCCTCCTCGAACAATATTTTGATAGGTTCTTTTGCTCCCTCGTCTTTCTTTCCTTCTGCATGGGGGGTTGTCGGGGTTTGCGAGGATGATCTTGGAAGGGTGCAACTAGATCGAGCTCGAACTCCTTATACCGTGACCCCATTAGGGACATGCAAAGAAAAACAGAGAAAGAGCAGACCCACTGTAAAACCACTAATCCGGATTTATGCAGGAACGCAATAAAATACAGAAATAGACATAAACACAGAGATGAAACAGAAACAATACTTCATTTTATTTAAATGAAATGGCTGAAATATGCTTACAAACATAATGGAAACAAGCTAGGGCGTTGGTAGCATATCTCTGAGAAGATATGTGGCGTACGCATGGCTTTGAACTGTGTTACATTAAGGCTCGAAGGCCTATTACAGACATAATGGAAATAGATGAGCTAGGGTACTAGCAGCATATCCCTGAGAAGAGATGTGACGACTACCAGCCCCTGAACTATGTTACAATGAAGCTCAAAGGCCTATTTATTGTTGAGAAATAATGTAAAATCCGAAACGTCCAAAAACCTAACCCTAGGGGATGAAGCGCCAAACCTGTGGGCCCCGTTTGGGTAAATTGGTGTTTCAACTTCCCAAGGACGTAACTTTGGCATCCAATCTCCGTTTGACGCGTTCAATAGCTTGTTAGAAATATCTGTCAGAGGACTACAACTTTTTGTCTGAGCAAAATCAATCCATGGACTCATGTTGCTCTTGGGTTTCCCAAAAAACATCGTTTAGGGCCTCAAAATGGCTCCAAAAGTTTAGGACCCCAAAAAATGCTAAAAATAGTAAGTTGTGATGAAACTTAAAAATGGAAAGAACTGATGGCGGGGGTTCAAATGGAATAGGTGTGTGACCACGAATATCCACTTTGATCATTAATGCCCCAAAATGGCTCCAGGCGTGCAGGACCTGAAAACCTACTAAAAATAGTAAGCTGATGGAAGTGAAAAGATGCAAGGATTGATGTTGCGGGTCCTAATGGAATAGGTGGGTGGCCACCGATATCCACCTGGATCACTATGATATATTTCCCAAGCTAAGGTAACGGTTGGGCTTTTAGGATATCTTGAGACACCGTAGATCGAAAAGTATAGCCAAGAGATTTTGAGCATATAAGGAACTTGATCCTCATCAAAGGTATTCTTTAGCTACTATTTAAAATTCTTATCTTTTACATCATTTTTTTTAAGGGGGATTCAATCACATGCTACATCAAATAGAGTCTTAATAAGTGTGCATCTTAATATTTATAATATAATATGGCTATAAAGAGTTTGATTGATAAATATCCCAAAAAACTCAAGTAGAATAATTCCCATTTAATAAAAACAATTCAAGTGTTGAAAGAATAAAAAGATCTCTTCCTCAAAAGAATATAGTCCCCCAAAGTTATATTGATACAACAAGCTACCGCAATACTTGGTTGCTAGCAATCCTTTGTTTTAAAAATGGACTATTAAAAAGATGGAACAAAATAATAAAAGGATAGGCATTGTTCCTAGAATAAGCTTGGGTCTCGTTTCTTGCAAAGCATACAACCCTAATATATGGTTCCTTTAGGTATATCTTCAACCTCTAGTTTTCCTAGAATCTGATGTGATGTTGCTGCTTATGAGCTCCTTTATCGAACCTCTGTAGGGGAAAGGGACTTGGACATGATATATTGCACTAAATCCTCTCGAATATTAGGTCATGTGATTTCCATTTGTCAAGTCTATAGAGCCATCATGTACAATGCTTTGGATTGGTTCATGCAAGGATGACAAATCAAACTTATCATTGAAGTTATTATCTAATACCAAAGGTAATGTTGAGATCCCTTATTATGAATCTTATGTAAATATTATTACAATTACAAAGTTTACGATCATCTGCACTCAAAGCACATTTGCTAGCACCTTCAAGTATATGACTCACTCCAAGTTGAATTGATGTTGATTGGAGTTCATTTCATTATTGTATAAAATCACGTGGTTTTGATTCTTAAATCGATTTTACCACAATATGATTTATATTAACGCTCTCATGATGATCTCCATAATGTCTCTTCATTAGTTAAATTTTTTGGCCAACACTTCCTGCACTAATTGGTGAGAAAATCAACATTGTTCCTAAGGGATTGTTTAGTGAGATCTACTAATGATCATTAATGGCATGCGCTCAATCCTTTCATCTCATTCTTCAAATGGAGGTTCTAACTAGTTTTTCATGGAATATAACACCCTTTGATTTCTCCACAAGACCATGTCCCACATTCATGAAATAAAGTTACTATGAAGTGTTAATATGGGAGATTGGACCCCATGCATCTTAATGCATAGTGAACTTGTAGCTTGGACTTGGTTCCTCCAAATGGGCTTGGCTTGGCCATTGACATTTTTGGCTTGATTTGAGATTGAGACATAGCCGATGATGTGGTACGGTAAGTTTTTTTTTTTTTAATCAAGAGAGTTAGTAGACCTACCACCTGTCACCGAGGTGACATGGGATCGAGTCAGTGGGACTGCCACTATACTCATGAGCCTAGTGCAACTACCCACGAGCCTTGCTAAATAGGTAAACCAAGTTTTGAACCTGGGCAGGGCCCCTATATTGGTTGACAAGCTCCTTTCCAGTGTGAGATGTCCATCGTTCAACCTAGCCCAATAGGCTTGGTAGGGTAACGTTATATGTGTATAAATATGGAGATAAATGCACCAATCCTTATTTTTTATTAGGTGTGAGATATAAAAGGCCAACAACATGATAAAATGTGAAATTCATGAGTTTTGACTCTGAAAGGTATTCAAAGTGATAAAAGGTGGCTTAAGGCTTGGGTATGTGAAAATATAATGGTGTTGAGCCATGACTTTTGACTCTGAAAGGTATTCAAAGTAATAAAAGGTGGCTTAAGGCTTGGGTATGTGAAAATATAATGGTGTTGAGCCCTATGATTTTGAGGAAGAGTTAAATTATGATAGTAAAGATGAAACACAACTTGGTTCTCTCACCTACACTATGACTGAGGGCCTTTTTCGATAGTATTTTCCATAGTACTCTAGGGCTACAGTAATGTCTTCGGTGATGTGATTTAAGTTTGATTTGAAATCCAACTTAGACTATGACAAGGTTATGGTGATCCAAGCTATGGTGAAGGGAATAAGTGAATAAATGTGACAGATGAGGCCAAGGGTCAAATAAAAGCTATTATTATTATTTCTAAGAAGTTGTGATAAAAGCTCACTACCATGCCGTCATTTTTAAAATTAGGCTCCATCTTTCTAAGTCATAAGTTAGGCTCCTCTTACTAAGTCATAAATTCTTGGTATATTTGACTTATAAGATGTTGATATACTCTGTGTTATAGTGGCAATTGGTATGATTGATCCTAGCCAAAGATTATTCCAACAAATTAAAAGACCTTAAAAAAAATAAAAATACAATGAATCATAAAAATTAATTAAAAAACACACTCGCTATATGTCCGGTAAACATGACGTTATAAATGAATAAACAAAGATAAATTGTAATGTAAGTGAATTAGGTATCTCCTCGACCATAACCCTAAACTTGAATTTATTTATTAAATCATCATTCAAAGCTGTCTCTGTTCCTTACATTGCACCGCTCTTCATACTTAGTTCTTACAAATGTGAGACTGGAACCTCATTTTCGACATTCTCACTGAAAAACAGAAAGTGGCGAAGAAAAACATGGAGGTCGTAGGCGCAGAAGCAATTTCCACTTCATTCCGCTTGCGACTCTTGCAATTATTTTCCACTTCACTTTCGCGAGAATTCCGGTTATTACGTTTTCAATATTTTCCACGGACGATCCCGCTTCCTCCGCTTTTAATTATTCCTCCGACAATCTCGCTTTTCATTACGCTTTTACGCTTTAAATTGTTTTCTCCGTCAATTCCGCTTACTAAGCTTTTAATTACCTCCGAGGCTCCGACCTTCCTCGTGGTTCCACCTCAGTTCCTCCCACAATTCCGCTTGCTAATATTGTAATAATTTCCACTTCAATTTCCCGAAAATTCCGGTTACTGCGCTTTTATTATTTTCCACATCATTTCTTGCGCAGATGCCGCTTCCTACGCTTTTAATTATTTAAAATATCACTTTCAATTATTTTCTGTGATACTTAGTAAACGTTGAATGATTTTACGCTTCATTTCATCCCACAATTCACAATTCCGGTTACTAATCTTCTAATTCTTTTCCACCCCATTTCCCCCCGATGATCACGCTTGCTACGCTTTCAATTATTTTTCCCTCTATCACCATGCTTTACAATTATTTTACGTTTCATTTCCTCCTTCTCTTCCGAGAATCCCGCTTGCTAGTTTACACTACTAATTATTTTTCGCCTTATTTTCACTTACTTTAATGTCTATGTATTAACAGATACTTTAATGTCTATGTATTGACGAAAAAACTTATGTGCATGGAAAAGTTTTTTTAACTCTCTCTCATCGTTAAACGCTAAAATTCCGGTGCATGTCCTCCTTTCACGATTTTTATATCATTATTTAACAACAAAATGCTCTTCATGTACTATTTACCCACCTCGGCATGAGTGTTTATCTCCCTTGGCTCTTTCCAACTTTCACCATGTTTCTAACTTTTTTGATAAATGAACTTATGTCTAATCTTATGGTGGAAGAGAAAGAAAAACTATTTATAAAGCGCAAAGTGTTTTTTATCCTATTTGATGAATTAGTTTTAGATAAAAGCATAGAAGTTAAAAATATGTATTTTATTTTACTTTATAATTAGGTCGAAGTTTAATCCTCCTAGTCTTGTTTAGTTTAGTCGTAGTTTAATCAGGTTTTAAAATTTTCCTAAATTTTTTTGAAATTCAGGCAAGAGTTTGATAAAATTTGGTAGAAATGTTTGTAAATCTAAGTTACAATCTTTAAATTTTAAGATTTTTGGTGTCATAGAATTTTAGATGGTGTTGAATCTTTTTTTTTTCAGAAAGAAAAAAAACGATGTTTTATATGATGGAAAATAAAAACATTGCATAATACAGCATAAGAAGTGAAGGGAGTAATCACTTCCAAAATATGCAACATTTCTCCTAAAACCAAAAATAATGTGATCTGGCGAAACATACCCATCACATGAGACTCATAATCCAGCAAGGAGTCGATGATAATGACTAAAAAGATCTCCCATATGCCACTCGGAAATGTAACATGGAGAGAAAAAAGAAACATATACATATCATGGGGACAATCCCACTTCGTAGAAGTAGACCCACATCCACCAAATCGAAAAAAACAGAAATGGAGGATCGGGCAAATCTGTATATATGAACCCACAACATTCGCATCAACAAGAACCACTTCATCGATAAGCCAAACGTTCCACGGCATTACCGTAGCAGCATATGAATAGGGGCATATGGATGAACCATAAAAAACCTGATAGAATCAAAAGAAGCCATCTACAATTATCTATTCGTCCATGCCACATGAGCTGAAAGAGAGGGCGAAAATCATTTGGAGACCCGAGGGGGGTCATATGCTCTATCCACCCTGGGATCCTCAGCTGAAAGAATAGGGACCTCCCGAAGGTCAAGAAGTTCATCCCGGAAGAGAGATTTTGTTTTCGGCCTCCCTCTGAAGTGTCTGGATGCAGACTTCGATTTTTTCCTCACCGTAATATTGCAACCTGAAGCCGGCGAGATGACAATCTCAGGATTCCTAGGGATATTCTCAAAAATAGTGAGAGCAGCCAGGTCAAGGTTCGGGTTGTTTAAAAGGGATTCGACATCACATCCAAAAGTATTTTTAGGTGATTCCAATAAGTTCCCATTGGCAATATTATGTGGAGAATGAGGAGGGTGGGGAGGGGATGGGGATGTATATAAAGAAACACTTGTGGGGCAGGTTTGATGGTGGTCAGCTATAGCAGAAGAGACTATAGGTGAGTCTGGTATGTTCACCTTTTCGGTATTAAGTGGAGAGTGAGGAGAAGGAAGAGGAGATGCATTTTCTAGGGGCGGCATGGAAGGGGAGGAATATAATGGCGCGGGGATGGGGCAGGATTGATGGTGGCCAGCAAGAGCATTAGAGGCATGCGGCATTTTATCCATTTTCATGAAATTCGATCCAAGCTTTACTTCGGATTCTAATTGCATGGGCGAACCGGAATTCACCGGGGGAGAAAAAACATTTTTGTTTTTAGAAATAGTAGGAGCCATCTGCTGCTTGTCTGGTGGAGTTAACTCCGCAAATTGTGCATTAAAATTAGCTGACAAATCAACAGCAGAATCCGCAAGAGAAGAATTACCTGATGGGAGGACATTTCGATGAACCTTAGGAGTCAGCTCGCCATTAGCACCATCTGATCTTTGTTTGCCTCTACGGGGTCTCCAATGAAGCCGAGGGCAGTTGCCCTTCAAATGTCCAGTGTCGTGACAAACCAGGCAGCGGAAAGGAATGCCCCAATAATCCACCCTTTGCCTATGTCTTCTTGTGCCCTAGATGAGGCCAATATCCGCGGGCAAACCGCCCGAGAAGACCATTTCGACTAATATCCAGGCAATTCGTTTGTCAGTGGCATCAAGAATACTTGGATCGATGTACTTCGTGCATCCAATGGAGTTTCCAATGGCCCTTAATGCTTTTTCCGTCCAGAATTCCAACGGAAGGCCCAGGAGCTTTACCCACACTGACCTATTCTTAGGAGCATCCAATATTGGATTAAAACCGAGGTACCAGGGCAGGAGTTGCAGGAAACTCTTTCCACGTACCCATGTCTTGTTAACAATCAAGGCAACATCATTTTCATTCGAAAAATGAATACTATACCAATTATTTAAGAGCAAACTGACCTTCGGAGCATATCCCACAATTGGAGTCCAAACATTCTTAGCCCATTCCAACATATCAAACACATGACCATCGGCAAATAACCAGCGCCCGATGAGAGCACGCTTTTGCAGATTAATGATTCGCCCCCAAAGATCGTCATGTTCCAGCACCACTTCTTTGATGTCCCCAGCAGGCTTGAAGCATGCCAATCGATCCTTTTTCAGCTTGTGTCTGCCTCTGCGATTCCTTCCAACAGGTTTTTCATGTTCACCCGCTTGAAAACCTGGAGGCGTGATGATGGATTGAGCGATAATTGAAGCATCCAGCTCAAAATCCAATTGCGCTGAATGTGTATCAACCCCCGTGGCACTCGTCATGACTATTTGGCGGTCGTGTGTTACGATAACAGAACAGGGAAAAGTCAGCGTGAGAGAGTCCCCAGAATCTATTTCCACCACAAAAACACAATCATCAAAAACATTATTTAAACACTCCTATTGTCAAATTTTAGAAAAAAAAAAAGTAAAGTGGGAATAAATTATGAAGCCTTAATAAAAAAAAATGTTTCATACTATTTTCATTGTAAAATTGTATTCAAGTTTACATATTTCAATAATATGGATATTTTAAATTTGAATATTTTTAATATTTTTAATAATTAATTTATAATTATGAATTCCAATTCTATTTAAATTGTTTTTAATTCATTATTATTTTATAATTTTTTAAAAATTAATTTTAATTTTGTATAAGTATTTTTTTTTTTTAAATAAAAGTTAATTTTTAATATCTTAATTTTAGGATTTTTAACTTGTTCTATCATATTTTTAATATTCTCTTCACTTTTAAATTTTGATCAATCTCTTTTTCTCTTTTCAATTCGTCTCCTTTTTAAATTTGACTCAATGTTTAATATTTTTTTTAATAATTTATTCAATTTTTTCATAATGGTTAATTTCATCCCCATTCTATTTATTCTTCTTGGAGCACCTATTCACATAATCTTAAAGTTTTTGTCCCTGATGATGGATGGATTGTGGACCTAACAATTTGGACAAACTAAATTAGAAAACACAATTCTCTTCTAAAATAATACTTTTATGTCTTTGATTATATATATGTATGTATGCATAATGTGACTAGGAAATTTATATTAAGTAGCATATGTAGTTTATTAGAGACACATAGTTGAGTACATTAAAAAATATTATTTCTCTAAAGTCTTAAAATAGGAAATTATAATTCAAACTCTTCCCAAAAAAACCCAAGAAAAACGTGATTGACTTATTTTTCCAAATGCTCAAAAGAGCTACATTCCAACATTTCTTACAAGAATAGATTCTCATGAATTGGTTATACAACAATAGACAAAGAAATACATAATGAAATTGGTTTCCGGTTCTAATTTCTTGTCACCATTGATTTGGATTCAATAGGATATGTCTTCTTATTCTTCCCTACCTTTATCCAAAATTATTTTGATGTAGATGCAGTACTTGCAAGTTATGCCAAGCCTAGAGGCTCTTGGATTGGGGATTCATCTTGAGCTAAAGATTCAAGTTCATTAGCTTCATTTTCCCAGTAGGTTATTAGCAAGGGCCAAAATTACCATGGAATTATTGTTTTTGGATGTGTGGGACAGATCTTCTATTTTTGGGCTTTGGGAAAACTAGTCTTGTTTTTTGGAGGTAAAATTGTAGTCTCTTGTGAAGGTGACTTATGGAGAGATGACTCGTCATCCCAAAGGACTGAAACATCCTTCCCTCTAAAGAAATAATTTCCCCGGAGTTTTATTTTTACTACTAGTTCTTATTTTCTTAAACACATTTTATATATTGAGCATCTATATATGGCATGTTTGAAAACCAAATTTACATTGCAAGGGGAACTCACTCATAGTATAATCCTATAAGCCTCGAAATATCATTTTCCAGTGTCTTTCCAGTCAAAAAATTTCAATTGGGAACCCTAAGTTGAAATCGATTTCTGCACAAATTCTAACATGTCACAATACTTCACCTTTTACCTTTACAAGAAAAAAAATGGCAAGAGTAAACCTAACGGAACGAAGAGAGGATAAACCCTAAATATGTAGCGATAAATTTTGGTGGTGCACCCAAACAAGATTTGTGGTCAAATCCTCCATCAAAGGATTGAAAGAGGGAGACTAGGGCTTCAAAAACAAGCATGCATTGCCTAAAAACCATGGATAAAATTTCAAGATCAAATCTATTAAACAATGCATGGTAAACACACATAAGGAAATAAGATAAGCGTGAGATATCATTTTATTAACAATAGATGTGTATTTATATTAGATTGGTGTGACTCTTGGATTCCACATTCGAAGGTCACTTGGACTCCTCTTTAACTGTTTGGCTTCCACACCTACCCATAGAGGATTAGGTGTCCAACATTCCCCCCCTTAATCTGAAGGGGTATGTGTGAGTCCAAGAAGAGAGTTATAATACGAAAATGCAAAGTATGCATGGCAGCACTTAGACTGAATGAGCTCTCTAAAATGTTGGCATAAAGAGGTGGTTTAAGGATGAGCACCAACACTGGAACACTTAGTGCGGTTCCTAGAACTCTTCTAAATCTGGAAAGAAGCTGAGTTCTTCTGCTAGAGGAAATGCTCCTCATATTTTGAAGAGGGAGACCTTCAACCTAGAAGAAGGAGATCACCTACAACCTGTGGTTTAGGGCTGATACACAACTTCAGAGTCTTAGATGCATTTTCATAGAACTCTCTTTTCTAGCTGGAAAGGAATTGAGTCTTCTGCCAGGAGCATCAGGAATTCTTTAGGAGGGAGAAGAACCAGCTCAGCCTGCATAAGATGGTTTTAAGGCTGACCCCACCAACCAAAGGCATGCTCATGGGCATATATGTCTCGCCTACAACTTTGAATCCAGAATGATGTGGCTCGGGCTCGCTGAGCTGTTGTGTCTCTAGCTACAACTACGAATCTAAGTCTAGAATGACAAGTTGTGGCTCAAGAAGCTCGCTTGAAGGCTGCGTAATCTCTATTCTGACTCTGAATCTAGAATGAGAGATTGTGGCTCAGGCTCACTTGATGTGGCGTCGAAGCTTGTAGATGACCACCATTTTCCCCCTTGTCGGGTACAAGGTGAGATGACGGTGAAAACTCAACTGCAAGTTTATTTAATATTCTAGAACAAGTTATGACATGTGACTTAAACATCTTCTTGGATGTTGATGCCCATTGCCAAGAAGTGATCCATCTAGTATGAATCTTTGTTCTTATAGGAGGCTTGTTTTTGAAACATTTGTGTGAATAATGGGTGTGCTGGCCACAGTGCTTGCATGGGTGAAGATCGAAATAGTGATCTTTCATATGGCCAACAAATCTTGATATTGGAATTTTACAATGTGTTGTTGCTGATGTGGAAGAGGAGCAAGATTTGGAATAACTGAAGGTGAACTATCATAAAGAAATTTGGCACTCTGAAATTTTATGGGCTTGGAGTAGTCCAGAATATGAAAGGACAACTCCTTGTCATATCCAAGACCAGTTCTATGCTTGTTGTGGACAAGCTCTTCCCAAGTTCTGATGATGGGCTTCAGAAGTGCAGGTTGTATTTTTGCTTCTGCATTCAAATATGCTCTTGAACTAGGCAGTGAATCTGAATTAATATAAAATTTATATTCTTGCTGCTAACAGGAGCTTTATCTCAATGTTTTGAACAAAGACAAGTTCACAATGATGACTACATTTCTGTAACTCCTCTTGCTGTAGCTGAGATTCAAGCTGCAAAAATATGTCTTGTCTTGTGCATTTTGCAGACATATTTGAATTTCTGAAAGAGTTCCTTGTAGATTGACTGTGTCATTAGTACCACAAAGTATAAAAGTATTCAATAACTCTAAAACTATCTCTATTGGTCTCATTTTAAAATCTCAAAGTTTATTGTAACTTTAACTTTGAATAATTTATTCCAACTTTACAAATGGAAAAAAGTGATGATCACAAAACAAATACCAACTAGAGATCTTGATAATGCAACAAGAAGAAAAAGATCTAGACAATGTAGAACCCTGCACATATGCCCTATCACTTACTTTATAAGTGACTTGCAAGGAAGTTGTTGTCCACTGACACCTATACTTATGCAAACATTGGTGGTGACCTTTATAGTGGCACTAGTAATAAATCTTAAATGCACTGTCGTTCTATAGAAATATTTGAAATAAAACTTCAACAACAAAGAAGCACTAATATAGAGGCATTTTCTGGATTTTATATGCTCGATTATCATACCTATAAATATCCCAAATAAAATATCGCTCTTCAAGGAGGATATACGATGGTGCCATTGCACTAGTTGCGGTATCAATGCCTTGAATTGACTCAGGGGCATCGCAGACCGGAGGAAAAGCATGATGTCAAACGAGAGGAGGACTGACTATAAAGGAAATGTAGGTAGTAATCCTTCTTCTAATACCTGCAATGTGGCGAGTAATCCATCTTCTAATATCCACAATATGGGCGATGATGGGGGTCAGAGTAATGCTAATGAAATGGGTTTTGAAAACTTAGACGATCCCACACTCTTCTATGGCCATCTCAAAGTCGTAACAGAATATCAGAATATAGAAATTCCCAAAATGAGAAGAAGCCCCAGATTGAGTCGAAGACAATAGAACAACCCGAGAGTGATTTTGAGAATCAAACATTAGGATCCATCGTCGTTCCTTGTTCTAATGCCTGCGATTTAAATGATAGTACTTGTGAGGCCTCCCATGTGGGTGATAAGCCTTCTATTGATTCCTGCAACGTGAAAAATGGGTATGTAGAGGACAATGAATTATTATCTTGAAACCATTCTTAATTCATATTTCTTCCACTACGACTGTGACCAGTATTTGAGTAGAGAGAATGATGCAAGAAAATCAAGAAATGATTTAACACCCAAAGAAATTCACCATCAAGTTCATTAACAATTCCAAGGTTCAATTCAAGAGCAGGAATAACAAATAATTTTGGTGCGGGTTTGTAGATAGAATAGATCAGAGCGAAAGAAGTATGATTCTATAGAGATAATGTCAGTGTTAGGTCTGCAAAAAACGCTCAAGTGATGTTTTGACAGACAGAATGAGGCGACAAGCGGTTTCATAGAGGAGTGGTCTAGTATTTAGTTGATGATAGGAGGAAAGAAGTCGTTTCAAGGAAACAAATGTGGTGGTTCCACAATCCATTATGCGTTGTCAATATTGACAGGCTTGATTTCCACCATCTAAATATCAGCGTTCAATTTAATTCAACATTTAATTTTAAATGCAGAGAGATGAACTGACCAACATATACCACGAACATGCCAACTATACGCAGCTCCACCATAGGCACATCACCATTTCGGTCGCACCATCAATGCCCACACTCCATACATCATATTTCTAGTATTCAATATCGTTCCTCAACACAATTCATCATATTTCTAGAAATCTTTGCAACACAAGCCTACAACAAACCTTCAATGCGTCAAGGCTTGGCTAGATAAATGCACATGTAGTATTCCAATGGACTTACTGAGTGCTCCAGTGCTCCAGTCAAATATTAATCTTCTCAAAAAATTTAAGGCTCAACGCACAGATAATTCAACATATTAGATGGGAAGAGAGCCACTCATTAGGTAGGAAGAGGGACAGACAGTAAATTGAAACTTATCACAAATATGAGCCATGAATCGCTTACAATGCAAGAAAAGGGACAATCATTAGCCAAGTTGTGAGAGAATGCGAAGGGAGCGTTATGGACTGAAAAGCTCAGAGAACACATCTATAATCTAGTTGATTGGAGTAGGGACAACAATCGCCCGCTTTGATACCATGTTAAACAATGCATGGTAAACATACACAAGGAAATAAGATAAGCATGAGATATCATTTTATTAACCATAGATGTGTATTTATATTACATTGGTGTGACTCTTGGATTACACATTCCAAGGTCACTTGGACTCCTCTTTGACTGTTCGGCTTCCACACCTACCCATAGAGGATTAGGTGTCCAACAATCTCTATCTTCGACATTGTCAAAATAGATAATTTTTTGTTTTCCTTTGCATAGGGGTGAACACAAACACCATGTTTTATCCCATGGATCCAATATTTTTCTATCTTGGCATGAATCTTTTTAAAGCCATATATAAGCTCCATATTATCCCTAAAACCCCTTATTAATATCTAGATACTAATTATGACATTTCTATTTTTATATTGTTATGATTGCATTTATGTTGTTATATTGCTACATTGTTATGGTCTCATTTTATTATAATTGTACCATTTGTCTCCTATATATATACTAAGGAGACCTAGTCTCAGAATCATCAAATATTGATTTATACATTATATTAATTATAAAAAGAGGGAGAATAAAATTATAATTATTGGTTTCTTATCATTTTAAGGCGCAAATTTCATAACGTCTGGTATCAAAGCTCATGATCTTAGGATTTTTCTACTTCAAACAAGTCATTGTCACATTTACACTATATATTTTTTCTAAGAGGATTTTGACAATAAAGCTTAGAGAATATTGAGGAGAACTAATTCGTAATATCTAGTTCAAACTTTATATCTTAGTTCATTATATTTTCAGAGATATGCTGCAAGGAAGTTAGGGTTCTTGAATGCTCCGGAAATCAATCTCAGATAGGTCAATTTAGAATTTTCACTATAACTTGTTTCTGTGAGGTTTCAGACTGTGAAACTTGGATCACATTGAGTTGAAATCTTGGTGAAAATTTGATTCAAATTCTAGATCTTGGTTCCCCATAATTTCATATATATTCTCTAAGGAATTTCAAGTTCCTGGAATCAATTTCAAATAGGCCAGTTTAGTATTTTCCCAATAACGTTTTTCCTAAGAGGTTTGAGATAGTGAAATTTGGATATTAAGGAAAAATATTAGGGAACATTTGGTTCCAATTTTAATATGTGGTTTGGTATACTTCCAAATTTACAACTCTTGGAAGTTAGTATTTTTTAGAAACCCTAAAATAAGTTTTAAACAAGTCAACTTGGTGTTTTTGTTATGTCTTATTTTCTAGGAATTAAGTTAGATTGTGAAATATTCAACGATTCCAAGATACATACAAATTACCTCGGGTACAAATTTCATAATAATATTTGAAGAATTAGATAAATCTCACACTATACAAGTTTTCTCGTGGGAAGAGGCCAAAAATAAACAAGTTTTGGGAAAGTTACAATAATGTTCTCTTGAACATCAAATATTTTTCACACGTGTGGAATTGCATAAAAAACATATGAGAGTATTACAACCCAAATTTTTGGATCCATAAGAACTCAAATCTCAAAGATATATCAAGAAAAACTTTAGCCATTCAAATATTCTCTAAATTCATGTACGTAACTTACGGGTGACATTGTTGACTAGAAAAGCACATTTTTTGGGTGATTAAAATTTGTGATAAATAGGAGCATTATTACTATTTACTAGCACGATTCCACAAAAATCCATTACAGTTAAATCTAATGAAGGCTCATCCTTGACTAATTAAGAAAGTGAAGACTTATAATTTAGATATCTCATTTAGATAAGAAATTTGATGAATGGATAGTAGTATGTTTGATCCAAAATCTTTTGCTTTAAGATGTATTAAAGAATCACATGTAAAATTTCATCTTAACCATGAAACTTAAAAGGATGAACATGAGAAGAGAGAAGCACATAAAATCATGCAAAGAAGACACATAATTGATATTGGAGTTCGTCCAGGAGGGACTACATCTTCGGGCCTTGCTCAATTAGTGGGGAGGCCCTCTTTAATTAAGTGGAAAATAAAATGAAGGTACAATCATTAATGAAAAATTACACCCTTATACCTCCATAATTGAAAGTGCCTGAAAATTGGAGACTCTAATGAAGAAATGGACAACACTGTTGGATTCGTGGCACCGAGAGGTGCAAAATCCATATAACATTTGCCTGATTCTGACACTGGAAAAATCTAGCCCCTTTGGAAATGGGCTCAGTTCATCGTTCTGCCCCACTCCAGCAAAGCGCTCAAGGTTCCACTCTGTCTCGCACTCCATGCCGCTCCTGGCCTGTCTGGGCGCACTTATGAATTGTTGTTTTAAATAATAAAATGTGGGTTGAATCCCCAAGGAAGTCTGTTGGCTGGTTCAGATCCTTTATTTGAGGGAGGGGGTCGGGTGGTCAAACCCCGCCCCCTCTGTAATAAGGCTGAATTAGTTTTCAAAAATCCGCGACATATACATTTTTTTAAAGCGTTGCATTAAATTGTAATGGAAAGTTATGGGGGTCAGGCCTGCATGGGGCGGCTCGTCAGAAACCTCCGTCGGCACCGTATCTAAATATGGAGTGTGGGTTGGGCGGTGGGGTTGACAACCCCCTCCCACCCATTTTAATATGGTGTTGGATCCTTAAGTTTTTGGGGCAGCAGGGTCATGGCCGCCAACCCCCCGCTCCCCGCGCAGCCCACCCCCCCCCCCGCCCCCCCACCTTTTAAAATATTATTTTTTGTGGCCATTGGGTAGGGCGGGGGTCATGGCCCGCCCTACCTTTTTTTAATATTTTTTTTATTTGATTTAAAACCAACTGCTCATTTTGAAAATTATAGAAATTGACCGAAGGAGTCAATTTAAGTGACCCACAATTTTTCCTAGAATCTGGTGGCCAAATTTCTGCAAATTATCGCCTCCTTAAGCTACCACATCACCAAGTCAAACCTTAAAATTTAACTGCTTCTAACTCCTCCACACAGACTCAGAATTGAATGTCGTCTCCACCGTTGGAATTAGAAAGACGAGATATTTAACTTGATACTGAGTTTGACACATTTCTGACACTTTGATTATTGAGCCTTTGTACTTAAGTCACTTGTACTTGGACCTGTACAATCCTCCTGGATCATTCCTCCCCACTGAAGAGATTTTGGACCCCCAAAATCCTTATCAATCAACAGGAAAGTGAGGGAATTTATCCCTCACCTTCTACTTTTCAAGCCATTTAGCTTTACCTGGGTGCATTCCTTTGAAACCAACACAGATATATTCCACATCTCCTCGTCATGAAGTCCTGGTCCACCGATCGAGAATGATGTCTTCTGGAAGTTCATCGAGATACTATGGTGAAAGGTCATCCACTGTAGGCACTGATCCTACCTCTATGTATTGATGAAAAAAACTTATGTGCATGGAAAAGTTTTTTTAACTCTCTCTCATCGTTAAACGCTAAAATTCCGGTGCATGTCCTCCTTTCACGATTTTTATATCATTATTTAACAACAAAATGCTCTTCATGTACTATTTACCCACCTCGGCATGAGTGTTTATCTCCCTTGGCTCTTTCCAACTTTCACCATGTTTCTAACTTTTTTGATAAATGAACTTATGTCTAATCTTATTGTGGAAGAGAAAGAAAAACTATTTATAAAGCGCAAAGTGTTTTTGTATCCTATTTGATGAATTAGTTTTGATAAATTAGTTTTAGATAAAAGCATAGAAGTTAAAAATATGTATTTTATTTTACTTTATAATTAGGTCAAAGTTTAATCCTCCTAGTCTTGTTTAGTTTAGTCGTAGTTTAATCAGGTTTTAAAATTTTCCTAAATTTTTTTGAAATTCAGGCAAGAGTTTGATAAAATTTGGTAGAAATGTTTGTAAATTTAAGTTACAATCTTCAAATTTTAAGATTTTTAGTGTCATAGAATTTTAGATGGTGTTGAATCTTTTTTTTTCAGAAAGAAAAAAAAAGGAACCAGGCAGCGGAAAGGAATGCCCCAATAATCCACCCTTTGCCTATGTCTTCTTGCGCCCTAGATGAGGTCAATATCCGCGGGCAGACCGCCCGAGAAGACCATTTCGACTAATATCCAGGCAATTCATTTGTCAGTGGCATCAAGAATACTTGGATCGATGTACTTCGTGCATCCAATGGAGTTTCCAATGGCCCTTAATGCTTTTTCCGTCCAGAATTCCAACGGAAGGCCCAGGAGCTTTACCCACACTGACCTATTCTTAGGAGCATCCAATATTGGATTAAAACCGAGGTACCAGGGCAGGAGTTGCAGGAAACTCTTTCCACGTACCCATGTCTTGTTAACAATCAAGGCAACATCATTTTCATTCGAAAAATGAATACTATACCAATTATTTAAGAGCAAACTGACCTTCGGAGCATATCCCACAATTGGAGTCCAAACATTCTTAGCCCATTCCAACATATCAAACACATGACCATCGGCAAATAACCAGCGCCCGATGAGAGCACGCTTTAGTGTGACTCGCCCCCAAAGATCGTCATGTTCCAGCACCACTTCTTTGATCTCCGCAGTAGGCTTGAAGCAGGCCAATCGATTCTTTTTCAGCTTGTGTCCGCCTCTGCGAGACGATCCATTTCCTTGTTGACACACATGAAAACCTGGAGGCGCGATGATGGATTGAGCAATAATTGAAGCATCCAGCTCAAAATCCAATTGCGCTGAATGTGTATCAACCCCCGTGGCACTCGTCATGACTATTTGGCGGTCGTGTGTTACGATAACAGAACAGGGAAAAGTCAGCGTGAGAGAGTCCCCAGATGGTGTTGAATCTATTTCCACCATAAAAACACAATATTTAAACACTCTTACTGTCAAATTTTAGAAAAAAAGAAAAAGAAAAATTAAAGTGTGAATAAATTATGAAGCCTTAATAAATAAAAAAAAATGTTTCATATTATTTTCATTGTAAAATTGTATTCAAGTTTACATATTTCAATAATATGGATATTTTAAATTTGACTATTTTTAATATTTTTAATAATTAATTTACAATTATGAATTCCAATTCTATTTAAATATGTTTTTTATTCATTATTATTTTATAATTTTTTTAAATTAATTTTAATTTTAATTTGTATAAGTTTTTTTTTTTTTAAATAAAGTTAATTTTTAATATCTTAATTTTAGGATTTTTTAACTTATTCTATCATATTTTTAATATTTTCTTCACTTTTAACTTTTGACCAATCTCTTTTTCTCTTTTCAATTTGTCTCCTTTTTAAATTTGACTCAATGTTTAATATTTTTTTTAATAATTTATTCAATTTTTTCATAATAGTTAATTTCATCCCCATTCTATTTATTCTTCTTGGAGCACCTATTCACATAATCTCAAAGTTTTTATGTCCCTGATGATGGATGGATTGTGGACCTAACAATTTGGACAAACTAAATTAGAAAACACAATTCTCTTCTAAAATAATACTTTTATGTCTTTGATTATATATATGTATGTATGCATAATGTGACTAGGAAATTTATATTAAGTAGCATATGTAGTTTATTAGAGACACATAGTTGAGTACATTAAAAAATATTATTTCTCTAAAGTCTTAAAATAGGAAATTATAATTCAAACTCTTCCCAAAAAAACCCAAGAAAAACGTGATTGACTTATTTTTCCAAATGCTCAAAAGAGCTACATTCCAACATTTCTTACAAGAATAGATTCTCATGAATTGGTTATACAACAATAGACAAAGAAATACATAATGAAATTGGTTTCCGGTTCTAATTTCTTGTCACCATTGATTTGGATTCAATAGGATATGTCTTCTTATTCTTCCCTACCTTTATCCAAAATTATTTTGATGTAGATGCAGTACTTGCAAGTTATGCCAAGCCTAGAGGCTCTTGGATTGGGGATTCATCTTGAGCTAAATATTCAAGTTCATTAGCTTCATTTTCCCAACTTGTTATTAGCAAAGGGCCAAAATTACCATGGAATTATTGTTTTCGGAGTAATGTGGGACAAGATCTTCTATTTTGGGCTTTGGGAAAACTAGTCTTGTTTTTTTTCTTGGTAAATTGTAGTCTCTTGTTGTGAAGAATTGACTTATGGAGATTTATCCCAAAGGACTAGCTGGTGATCCTCTAAAGAAATAATTCCCCAGGTTTATTTTTACTACTAGTTCATATTTTTCTTAAACACATTTATATATTGAGCATCTATATGGCATGTTTGAAAACAAAATTTACATTGCAAGGAGACTCACTCATAGTATAATCTATAAGCCTCGAAATATCATTTTCCAGTGTCTTTCCAGTCAAAAAATTTCAATTGGGAACCCTAATTTGAAATCGATTTCTACACAAATTCTAACATGTCACAATACTTCACCTTTTACTTTTACAAGAAACAAAATGGCAAGAGTAAACCTAAGGGAACGAAGAGAGGATAAACCCTAAATATGTAGCGATAAATTTTGGTGCTGCACCCAAACAAGATTTGTGGTCAAATCCTCCATCAAAGGATTGAAAGAGGGAGACTAGAGCTTCAAAAACAAGCATGCATTGCCTGAAAACCATGGACAAAATTTCAATATCAAATCTTTTAAACAATGCATGGTAAAGGCACACAAGGAAATAAGATAAGCGTGAGATATCATTTTATTAACAATAGATGTGTATTTATATTAGATTGGTGTGACTCTTGGATTCCACATTCGAAGGTCACTTGGACTCCTCTTTGACTGTTTGGCTTCCACACCTACCCATAGAGGATTAGGTGTCCAACATTCCCCCCCTTAATTTGAAGGGGTATGTGTGAGTCCAAGAAGAGAGCTATAATACAAAAATGCAAAGTATGCATGGCAGCACTTAAGCTGAATGAGCTCTTTGAACTGTTGGCATAAAGAGGTGGTTTAAGGATGACCACCAACACTGGAACACTTAGTGCAGTTCCCGGAACTCTTCCAAATCTGGAAATAAGCTGAGGTCTTATGTTAGAGGAAATGCTCCTCATATTTTGAAGAGGGAGACATTCAACCTAGAAGAAGGGAGGTCTACAACCTGCGATGGTTTAAGGATGACCACAAACTCTGGAATGCTTGATGCATTTCCTGGAACTCTTACAAAAATGGAAAGAATTTGAAGTCTTCTGCTAGAGGAAGTGTCCTGAATTCTTTGAAGAGGAAGAATATCAACCTCGCATAGATGGTTTAAGGCTGACCACCAACCAAAGGCATGCTCATGGGCATATGTGTCTCTGCCTACAACTTTGAATCCAAAATGACAGAATGTGGCTCAGGCTCGCTTGAACTGTTGTGTCTCTAGCTACAACTCTGAGTCTAGAATGACAAGTTGTGGCTCAAGCTCGCTTGAACTGCTGTGTCTCTGGCTACAACTTTGAATTTGGAATGACAAGTTGTCGCTCAGGCTCGCTTGATGTAGCTTCAAAGCTTGTAGATGACCACCATTTCCCCCCTGTCAGGTACAAGGTGAGATGATGGTGAAAAATCAACTGCAAGATTGTTCAATATTATAGAACAAGTTCTGACATATGACTTAAACATCTTCTTGGCTGTTGATGCCCATTGCCAAGAAGCGATCCATCCAAGAAAAATATTTGTTCTTGCAGGAGGCTTGTTTTTGAAGCATCTGTGTGAAGAATGGGTGTGCTGACCACAATGCTTGCATGGGTGAAGATCGAAATAATGATCTTTCACATGGCCAACTCGATCACAGTATTGGAATTTTACAATCTGTTGTTGTTGATGTGGAAGAGGAGCAGGATTTGGAACAACTGAAGGTGAACTATCATAAAGAAATTTGGCACTCTGAAATTTTATGGGCTTGGAGTAGTCAAGAATATGAAAGGACAACTCCTTGTCATATTCAAGACCAGTTCTATGCTTGCTATGGACAAGCTCTTCCCAAGGTCTGATGATGGGCTTGGGAAGTGCAGGCTGTATTTTTGCTTCTGCATTCAAATATGCTCTTGAACTAGGCATCGAATCTGAATTAATATCAACTTTATATTCTTGCTGATAACATGAGCCTTGTCTCAATGTTTTGAACAAAGACAAGTTCACAATGATGACTACATTTCTGTAACTCCTCTTGCTGTAGCTGAGATTCAAGCTGCAAAAATCTATCTTGTCTTGTGCATTTTGCAGACATATTTGAATTTCTGAAAGAGTTCCTTGTAGATTGACTGTGTCATTAGTACCACAAAGTATAAAAGTATTCAATAACTCTAAAACTATCTCTATTGGTCTCATTTTAAAATCTCAAAGTTTATTGTAACTTTAACTTTGAATAATTTATTCCAACTTTACAAATGGAAAAAAGTGATGATCACAAAACAAATACCAACTAGAGATCTTGATAATGCAACAAGAAGAAAAAGATCTAGACAATGTAGAACCCTGCACATATGCCCTATCACTTACTTTATAAGTGACTTGCAAGGAAGTTGTTGTCCACTGACACCTATACTTATGCAAACATTGGTGGTGACCTTTATAGTGGCACTAGTAATAAATCTTAAATGCACTGTCGTTCTATAGAAATATTTGAAATAAAACTTCAACAACAAAGAAGCACTAATATAGAGGCATTTTCTGGATTTTCTATGCTCGATTATCATACCTATAAATATCCCAAATAAAATATCGCTCTTCAAGGAGGATATACGATGGTGCCATTGCGCTAGTTGCAGTATCGATGCCTTGAATTGACTCAACGATGGCTCAATGCCACAATGAGAGTAGGCCGCAAAAGAAGAGAATTGGAGGGTTACCTTGACAACGTTTGGTAGGGGCATCGCAGACCGGAGGAAAAGCATGATGTCAAACGAGAGGAGGACTGACTATAAAGGAAATGTAGGTAGTAATCCTTCTTCTAATACCTGCAATGTGGCGAGTAATCCATCTTCTAATATCCACAATATGGGCGATGATGGGGGTCAGAGTAATGCTAATGAAATGGGTTTTGAAAACTTAGACGATCCCACACTCTTCTATGGCCATCTCAAAGTCATAACAGAATATCAGAATATAGAAATTCCCAAAATGAGAAGAAGCCCCAGATTGAGTCGAAGGCAATAGAACAACCCGAGAGTGGTTTTGAGAATCAAACATTAGGATCCATCGTCGTTCCTTGTTCTAATGCCTGCGATTTAAATGATAGTACTTGTGAGGCCTCCCATGTGGGTGATAAGCCTTCTATTGATTCCTGCAACGTGGAAAATGGGTATGTAGAGGACAATGAATTATTATCTTGAAACCATTCTTAATTCATATTTCTTCCACTACGACTGTGACCAGTATTTGAGTAGAGAGAATGATGCAAGAAAATCAAGAAATGATTTAACACCCAAAGAAATTCACCATCAAGTTCATTAACAATTCCAAGGTTCAATTCAAGAGCAGGAATAACAAATAATTTTGGTGCGGGTTTGTAGATAGAATAGATCAGAGTGAAAGAAGTATGATTCTATAGAGATAATGTCAGTGTTAGGTCTGCAAAAAACGCTCAAGTGCTGTTTTGACAGACAGAATGAGGCGACAAGCGGTTTCATAGAGGAGTGGTCTAGTATTTAGTTGATGACAGGAGGAAAGAAGTCGTTTCAAGAAAACAAATGTGGTGGTTCCACAATCCATTATGCATTGTCAATATTGACGAGCTTGATCTCCACCGTCTAAATATCAGCGTTCAATTTAATTCAACATTTAATTTTAAACGCAGAGAGATGAACTGGCCAACATATACCACGAACATGCCAACTATACGTAGCTCCACCATAGGCACATCACCATTTCAGTCGCACCATCAAAGCCCACACTCCATACATCATATTTCTAGTATTCAATATCGTTCCTCAACACAATTCATCATATTTCTAGAAATCTTTGCAACACAAGCCTACAACAAACCTTCAATGCGTCAAGGCTTGGCTAGATAAATGCACATGTAGTATTCCAATGGACTTACTGAGTGCTCCAGTGCTCCAGTCAAATATTAATCTTCTCAAAAAATTTAAGGCTCAACGCACAGATAATTCAACATATTAGATGGGAAGAGAGCCACTCATTAGGTAGGAAGAGGGACAGACAGTAAATTGAAACTTATCACAAATATGAGCCATGAATCGCTTACAATGCAAGAAAAGGGACAATCATTAGCCAAGTTGTGAGAGAATGCGAAGGGAGCGTTATGGACTGACAAGCTCAGAGAACACATCTATAATTTAGTTGATTGGAGTAGGGACAACAATCGCCCGCTTTGATACCATGTTAAACAATGCATGGTAAACATACACAAGGAAATAAGATAAGCATGAGATATCATTTTATTAACCATAGATGTGTATTTATATTACATTGGTGTGACTCTTGGATTACACATTCCAAGGTCACTTGGACTCCTCTTTGACTGTTCGGCTTCCACACCTACCCATAGAGGATTAGGTGTCCAACAATCTCTATCTTCGACATTGTCAAAATAGATAATTTTTTGTTTTCCTTTGCATAGGGGTGAACACAAACACCATGTTTTATCCCATGGATCCAATATTTTTCTATCTTGGCATGAATATTTTTTAAGCCATATATAAGCTCCATATTATCCCTAAAACCCCTTATTAATATCTAGATACTAATTATGACATTTCTATTTTTATATTGTTATGATTGCATTTATGTTGTTATATTGCTACATTGTTATGGTCTCATTTTATTATAATTGTACCATTTGTCTCCTATATATATACTAAGGAGACCTAGTCTCAGAATCATCAAATATTGATTTATACATTATATTAATTATAAAAAGAGGGAGAATAAAATTATAATTATTGGTTTCTTATCATTTTAAGGCGCAAATTTCATAACGTTTGGTATCAAAGCTCATGATCTTAGGATTTTTCTACTTCAAACAAGTCATTGTCACATTTACACTATATATTTTTTCTAAGAGGATTTTGACAATAAAGCTTAGAGAATATTGAGGAGAACTAATTCGTAATATCTAGTTCAAATTTTATATCTTAGTTCATTATATTTTCAGAGATATGCTGCAAGGAAGTTAGGGTTCTTGAATGCTCCGGAAATCAATCTCAGATAGGTCAATTTAGAATTTTCACTATAACTTGTTTCTGTGAGGTTTCAGACTGTGAAACTTGGATCACATTGAGTTGAAATCTTGGTGAACATTTGATTCAAATTCTAGATCTTGGTTCCCCATAATTTCATATATATTCTCTAAGGAATTTCAAGTTCCTGGAATCAATTTCAAATAGGCCAGTTTAGTATTTTCCCAATAACGTTTTTCCTAAGAGGTTTGAGATAGTGAAATTTGGATATTAAGGAAAAATATTAGGGAACATTTGGTTCCAATTTTAATATGTGGTTTGGTATACTTCCAAATTTATAACTCTTGGAAGTTAGTACTTTTTAGAAACCCTAAAATAAGTTTTAAACAAGTCAACTTGATGTTTTTGTTATGTCTTATTCTCTAGGAATTAAGTTAGATTGTGAAATATTCAATGATTCCAAGATACATACAAATTACCTTGGGTACAAATTTCATAATAATATTTGAAGAATTAGATAAGTCTCACACTATAAAAATTTTCTCGTGGGAAGAGGCCAAAAATAAACAAGTTTTGGGAAAGTTACAATAATGTTCTCTTGAACATCAAATATTTTTCACACGTGTGGAATTGCATAAAAGACATATGAGAGTATTACAACCCAAATTTTTGGATCCATAAGAACTCAAATCTCAAAGATATATCAAGAAAAACTTTAGCCATTCAAATATTCTCTAAATTCATGTACGTAACTTACGGGTGACATTGTTGACTAGAAAAGCACATTTTTTGGGTGATTAAAATTTGTGATAAATAGGAGCATTATTACTATTTACTAGCACGATTCCACAAAAATCCATTACAGTTAAATCTAATGAAGGCTCATCCTTGACTAATTAAGAAAGTGAAGACTTATAATTTAGATATCTCATTTAGATAAGAAATTTGATGAATGGATAGTAGTATGTTTGATCCAAAATCTTTTGCTTTAAGATGTATTAAAGAATCACATGTAAAATTTCATCTTAACCATGAAACTTAAAAGGATGAACATGAGAAGAGAGAAGCACATAAAATCATGCAAAGAAGACACATAATTGATATTGGAGTTCGTCCAGGAGGGACTACATCTTCGGGCCTTGCTCAATTAGTGGGGAGGCCCTCTTTAATTAAGTGGAAAATAAAATGAAGGTACAATCATTAATGAAAAATTACACCCTTATACCTCCATAATTGAAAGTGCCTGAAAATTGGAGACTCTAATGAAGAAATGGACAACACTGTTGGATTCGTGGCACCGAGAGGTGCAAAATCCATATAACATTTGCCTGATTCTGACACTGGAAAAATCTAGCCCCTTTGGAAATGGGCTCAGTTCATCGTTCTGCCCCACTCCAGCAAAGCGCTCAAGGTTCCACTCTGTCTCGCACTCCATGCCGCTCCTGGCCTGTCTGGGCGCACTTATGAATTGTTGTTTTAAATAATAAAATGTGGGTGGAATCCCCAAGGAAGTCTGTTGGCTGGTTCAGATCCTTTATTTGAGGGAGGGGGTCGGGTGGTCAAACCCCGCCCCCTCTGTAATAAGGCTGAATTAGTTTTTAAAAATCCGCGACATATACATTTTTTTAAAGCGTTGCATTAAATTGTAATGGAAAGTTATGGGGGTCAGGCCTGCATGGGGCGGCTCGTCAGAAACCTCCGTCGGCACCGTATCTAAATATGGAGTGTGGGTTGGGCGGTGGGGTTGACAACCCCCTCCCACCCATTTTAATATGGTGTTGGATCCTTAAGTTTTTGGGGCAGTAGGGTCATGGCCGCCAACCCCACGCTTCCCCCCCCCCCCACCTCTTAAAATATTATTTGTTGTGTCCGTTGGGTAGGGCGGGGGTCATGGCCTGCCCTACCTTTTTTTAATTTTTTTTGTATTTGATTTAAAACCAACCGCTCATTTTGAAAATTATAGAAATTGACCGAAGGAGTCAATTTAAGTGACCCACAATTTTTCCCAGAATCTGGTGGCCAAATTTCTGCAAATTATCTCCTCCTTAAGCTACCACATCACCAAGTCAACCCTTAAAATTTAACTGCTTCTAACTCCTCCACACGGACTCAGAATTGAATGTCGTATCCACCGTTGGAATTAGAAAGACGAGATATTTAACTTGATACTGAGTTTGACACATTTCTGACACTTTGATTATTGAGCCTTTGTACTTAAGTCACTTGTACTTGGACCTGTACAATCCTCCTGGATCATTCCTCCCCACTGAAGAGATTTTGGACCCCCAAAATCCTTATCAATCAACAGGAAAGTGAGGGAATTTATCCCTCACGTTCTCCTTTTCAAGCCATTTAGCTTTACCTGGGTGCATTCCTTTGAAACCAACACAGATATATTCCACATCTCCTCGTCATGAAGTCCTGGTCCACCGATCGAGAATGATGTCTTCTGGAAGTTCATCGAGATACTATGGTGAAAGGTCATCCACTGTAGGCACTGATCCTACCTCCTTGGTGTCCATAATCAATGGTGGTTCATAAAGCTTCATATTTTCGACATTCACGACCGAGTACATCTGCATGTATACAGGCAAATCGAGTCAGAAAGAATTATTCCCAATCTTCTCCAATATGGTAAATGGACCATACTGGATTGGTCACAATTTCTTTCCTTCCCCACTCATTCGATCCTTGCTGATGTGGAACCACACCTTGTCACCAACCTGAATTTGATGGTCGACTCAATGCTTATCATGTCGGGCCTTATATCGAGCCTGACTCTTTTCCAACTCCTCTTGCACTACTGGGTGAATTTTCTATATCCGTTGGATGAACCACTGTGATTTGTCCCTATCATCATGTCCACTGGCATCTTCATCCCTTCCATAGATCATGTCAAAAGGGTCCTTTGGTAGGTAGCCAAAACATGTCTCAAATGGTGAACGCTACGTAGAAGAATGCACTGCTCGGTTGTAGGCATGTTGCACATATGGAATATGCTCATCCCACAACTTGGGATGTCTGCTTCAATAGCCTCGCCACAATTGTACCATGGTACAGTTGTCGACCTTTGTCTGTCCATCGGTTTGTGGATGGAATACCGCACTTTTCATCAACTTTTTCTCCATAATTCGCCACAAGCTGGTCCAAAACTCTCCAAGGAATTGAGAGTATCGATCTAACACAATCGATGTGGGAAATCCAAACTGGACCCAAATAAACAGAAAGAAAATATAAGCAGTCTGCTCAGCAGTGACCTGCTTTTTACAAGGCATTAATATGCACATTTTGCTAAAGCGGTCTACGACAACATATAAATAGTCGTGACCCTTTCTAGACATAAGAAAACCTCCTACAAATTCCATCGACACACTTTCCCATGAATGACCTGGAATAGGGAGTGGTGTGTAGAGCCCGAGTTTTCTATTAGAGGGCTTTGAAATAGAACACATCACACATCCCTTAACAAATCGGGTTACATTTTTTTTCATATGAGACCAAAAGAAAAACCGTTGCAAATGACATAAGGTTTTTTCGACACCAAATTGACCTGACACAAGAGAGGTATGTGCCTTTCAAATTAAATGTACCCTTTTTGTTGTGGGTATGCACAATTTTCCAAGGTGATACAACAGCTTCCCCTGCAAATGATAGTTGTCCACCTGTAATCCATGAGTTAGTTTTGCATATATTTCTTTAAATTAATCATTGTTTGTGTATTGTTTAGCATAAATTTCAAAAGACAATGAAGCATTATGCAAAATAATAGAACCAGCAATAGGAGGGCGAGAGAGCATATCTGCTACTTTGTTGCTAGTGCCCTTCTTATACTTTATTACCAGATGAAACTGTTGTAGAAAACCCATCCACCTAAAATGACGAGCCTGTTGTAGCTTGGTCTGTGACTAAAGGTATTGCAAGGGTTGGTGATAGTATGGATAATGGTTTCCTTGCCAATCAGGTAGTGTTTCCACTCTTTCACACTTTGGACCAATGCCTACAGTTCCTTGTCATAATTGGGGTAATTGATGACATCCTCGGAGAACTTCTCCGAATGGTAACATATCGACTTCTTTTTCTGTAATAGTACAACTCCCATGGCGTACCCACTGGCATAGGTTTCTATCTCAAAAGGCTGCTACAAATCGGGTAAAGCCATGACTGGTGTGGTGCTGATTTTTTCTTTCAGTGCTTCGAAGGACTTCTGCTGCTTTCCTCCCCACTGAAAGGCTTGTTTTATACTTTTTAGTGTGTGTAAGGGTGATGCAATAACGAAGATGTTGGCAGTGAATCTCCTCCAGTATTGTACTGCACCTAGAAAACTACTGACCTTTGTTACAATGGTAAGCTTAGACCATTTTACAATCACCTCAACTTTGGAGGGGTCTATTTTTAATTGACCATTACCGACAATATGACCTAGGTAAACCAAAGAGGTTTTCCCGAACTCACACTTTGACAATTTTACATACAATTCTTCCCTTTTTAATACATCAAGCACTTTTTTTACATGGCATACATGCTCATCCAAATTTCTACTAAAGACAAGAATATCATCTAAATACACAAGGACAAATTCATCAATGAAAGGCCTAAAAAGATCATTCATGACCCTCATAAATGTGGTTGGAGTGTTGCACAGTCCAAATGGCATCACCATCCATTCAAATAACCCATGTTTGGTCTTGAAGGCAGTTTTCCACACGTCCTGCTCTGCAATTCTAACATGGTGATAACCACTACGCAAATCCAATTTGGTGAAATAGATAGAATTCTTTAATTGATCTAGAAAATCATCAATGCGAGGGAGAGGGTATCGGTTTTTCACCGTGATTTTGTTTAGCGCCCGATAATCCACGCACATCCTCCATGTGCCATATTTTTTGGGTACTAACACGATCGGCGAGCCGTATGGAGAAGTACTTGGCCGGATGAACACTTAGTCCAATAATTCCTGTACCTACTTTTTTATCTCCTCCATCTCGATAGATGAAATCCTATACATACCAATGTTTGGCAATGGAGCATCCTGCTGCAAATGGATCTCATGTTTGATTTCTCGTTTCGGAGGTAATCCTTTGGGTTCCTGAAACAACTCATCATAGTTAGAAATAAATTCACATAATTCCTTTTTTATGAGTCGGATCACATCCTTGGAAAGCATCAAATGTTTCTGCATCTTTTTCTCTCACAACCATGAGCAAACACCCCTTGCTTGAATTCACCAATCTCTTAATGTGTCCTGCACTTACAAGACTAGCACTGATCTTGGTTTGATGAGCTCTTACAATATATTCTACCCCATATTTTGTGATTTGGTATTTATTTTCATGTCGAAAGAAAATTTCTTTTGTGTCATAAAGATAGGGACTACCTAACACAATACCACAAATATCCAATGGTATGACATCCAGTTCTACTTCATCCACCAATTTAGAAGCAATTACAAATTTAACCTTACATTACTTGGTTACATTTAATTTTACTTTGTCATGTATCCATCCAAGCTGATAAGGTTTCGGATGAGGCTTAACTTCCAAGCCTAACTTTTTAACCAAGGATTCTGAGATTAAATTTGCGTTAGAGCCTAAATCAAATAGAGTTTCTTCTTTTGTATGATTTATGAAAAATCTAATATGAAACAACTCAATTATCTTTTGTTCATTAGGAAGAGGCTCATCTATTGAACTAGTGTTTCCATGTGATTCATAATTAACTTGAAGAGAAAGAGTACCTTTTGTGCCTTCTGTTGTGATCAATGCCTCATCACCAAAGTCGGATCCAAGGTCTTGCTGCGTGGTTGCTACCATCTTTTTCTTACCCTTTCCACCATATCTCGTTGGCTTCTTTTCCGGGTACAACTTCCAACAATGATCGCCATCATGAACTTCCATTTTGCAGTGAGTGCAATAAGGCTTTTCTCCTTCATCTTTCTTTGTTTATGTCATCTTCTTTTCCTTTCCCTTTCCTTTCCCCTTGAACTTTCCATTTGAAGGTTTGAAAGGTGGTTTCTTTGAATGATCATCTTTATCATTTCTTCTCCTGTTTTCAAGATGAATGGCCTTTACACAGGTCGAGTCAATAGTAGTAGGTTCAAACATTAAGAATGAATGTCTAATGTAACTATGTAATGACCCAATATACTTACTTACCACTTCAGGTGAATCTAATGAAATGCCCAAAATTAGTGCTTGTTTTCTAAATTCCTCGGTAAAGCTTTGCCTGTTTTGGCCTTTTCCTTTCCTTAGGTACTGCAACTCAATTAAGGATTTTTTCTTATAACCCAATGGGATAGAATTGATCTTTAAGTGCAGCAATAAAAATTGACCATGAGGAAAGAAGGTCACCCAAATTACTGTTGCCTTGAAGTTTTCTCTCCCACCAAATGAGAGCGATGCCATTCAGTCGAAGAGAAGCCAACTAGATCTTTGCCTCATCCTCCACAATCTGTTGAACCCTGTAGTAGAATTCAATCTGCCTAATCCAGTTGTTAAGCTTCTCTGCATTACTTTCACCATTATACATGGGAAGATCAAATTTGACATCTAAATTAAAGAAAGGTTTATTATATGCATTTCCTAAATTCCTATGATGATGGTGAGAAGAGGAGGAATAACTTTCACTCACGGGAGGAGAAGGAGGTGGATCTCCTCCATTATCTCCATGCGTTGAACCTTGTCCTTCTAAAGCATTCTCCCCTGCTTTCTCTAGTTTCCCAAGTCTATAGAACAACTTCTCGACATGATCTACCATGGTGTAGAATGTCTTGTAGAATTTTATCTCCTCCTCATTTCGAACATCGTCATCCATGTTTCTTCTTCGATGTGCACGTCCCGCTTCGGGATCAAAACAGTTTAGTTTCCCTTTGTGTCTTCGTAGCCTGTTTCTAGTTAGCATACAAACATGCAATTCACATCTACAAAGACATGTTCTAATACCACTTGATCCAAAATATTTTGCTTTGAGATGTAGTAAAGAATTACATGTAAAATTTCATCTTAACCATGAAACTTAAAACATGAACATAAGAAGAGAGAAGCACATAAAATCATGCAAAGAAGACACGAAATTTATATCGGAGTTCATCCAGGAGGGACTACGTCTTCGGGCCCTGCTCAATCAGTGGGGAGGCCCTCTTTCATTAAGTGGAAAATAAAATGAAAGTACAAGCATTAATGCAAAATTACACCCTTATACCTCGATAGCTGAAAGTGCCTGGAAATTGGAGACCTATGATGAAGAAATGGAAATCACCATTGGATTCTTGGCACCGAGAGGTGCATAATCCATATAAAATTTTCCTGATTCTAACACAGGACAAATCTGGCCCCTTTGGAAATGGACTCAGTTCATGGTTCCGCCCCCCTCCTGCAAAGCGCTCAAGATTCCACTCTGTCCCGTACTTCGTGCCGCTCCTGGACTGCCTGGGCACACTTATGAATTGCAGGTTTAGATAATAAAAGGCGGGCAGACTCCCCAAGGAAGTCTGTTGGATGAGTTGATTGAGATCCTTTGTTTGAGGGAGGGGGTCGGGTGGTCAAACCCTGCCCCCTTCGTATTAACGTTGAATTATTTTTTACAAATCCGCGACACATTTTATTTTAAATCATCACATTAAATTGTAATGGCAAGTTATGGGGGGTTGGGCCCGCATGGTGCGGCCCGCCCGAAACCTCCATCGACACCGTATCTAAATATGGAGTGTGGGTTGCGCGATGGGGGTGAAAACCCCCGCCCACCCATTTTAATATGGTGTTGGTTCTGTAAGTTTTAGGGGCGTCAAGGTCATGGTCGTCGACCAACCCCCCCGCCCCACCTTTTCAAATATTATTTTTTGTGATAGTTGGGTAGGGTAGGGGTCATGGCCCGCCCTACCTTCTTTTAATATATTTTTTTTATTTGATTTAAACCAACCACTCATTTTGAAAATTCTGGAAATTGATCGAAGGAGTCAATTTAAGTGACCCACAATTTTTCTTGAAATCCAGCCAAAGTTGGCCAGAATCCGGTGGACGAATTTCTACAAATTTGTCGCCTCCTTAAGTTGCCACATCACCAAGTCAACCCTTAAACTTTAACTTCATATAACTCCTCCATATGGACTCAGAATTGAGTGTCGTCTACACCGTTGGAATCAGAAAGATGAGATCTTTAACTTGAAACTGAGTTTGCCACATTTCTGACACTTTGATTTTTGAGCCTTTGTACTTAAGCCACTTGTACTTGGACTTGTACGATCCTCCTAGATTAATGTTGGAAGGTGGATTTATTAGGTTCCGAAGAAAAAATTAAAAGAGAAATCGAAAAGAAGATGAATGAAAATAAGGCATGAACAAAATTTAGGAAATGAATGAAAATAAGGAAGAAATATAAAAGAAGATGAATGAAAATAAAGAAGAAATAGAAGATAAGACGAATGAAAATAAGGAAGAAATGAAAAAATCCATTAGGGAAGAAATAAAAAAATGACAAAACATTCTACTAAAATATCTCCCTAAAAGTGATGTCGAGATACAAGGAAAACATGAACATAAGGAGAATCATGGTGCTAAAAATCACTTATATTGGGAGTTGCTACACGGTTGCTAACATATTTTTCTTACCCTTTCCACCATATCTCGTTGGCTGCATTTTCGGGTACAACTTCCAAAAATTATCGTCATCATGACCTTCCTTTTTGCAGTGAGTGCAATAATGCTTTTCTCCATCATCTTTCTTTGTTTATGCCATCTTCTTTTCCTTTCCCCTTGAACTTTCCATTTGAAGGTTTGAAAGGTGGTTTCTTTGAATGATCATCTTTATCATTTCTTCTCCTGTTTTCAAGATGAATGGCCTTTACACAAGCCGAGTCAATAGTAGTAGGTTCAAACATTAAGAATGAATGTCTAATGTAACTATGTAATGACCCAATATACTTACTTACCACTTCAAGTGAATCTAATGAAATGCCAAAAATTAGTTATTGTTTTCTAAATTCCTCGATAAAGCTTTGCCCATTTTGGCCTTTGCCTTGCCTTAGGTACTGCCACTCCATTAAGGCTTTTTTCTTATAACCCAAGGGATATAATTGATCTTTAAGTGCAGCAATAAAACTTGACCATGAGGAAAGAAGGTCACCCAAATTACTGTTGCCTTGAAGTTTTCTCTCCCACCAGATGAGAGTGGTGCCATTCAGTCGAAGAGAAGCCAACTAGATCTTTGCCTCATCCTCCACAATCTGTTGAACCCTACAGTAGAGTTCAATCTGCCTAATCCAGTTGTTAAGCTTTTTTGCATTACGTTCACCATTATACATGGGAAGATCAAATTTGAAATCTAACTTAAATAAAGGTTTATTATATGCATTTGCTAAATTCCTATGGTGATGGTGAGAAGAGGAGGAAGAAATTTTACTCACGGGAGGAGAAGGAGATGGAACTCCTCCATTATCTCCATGCGTTGAACCTTGTCCCTCTAAAGCATTCTCCCCTGCTTTCTCTAGTTTCTCAAGTCTATAGAACAACTTCTCGACTCGATCTACCATGGTGTAGAATGTCTTGCGGAAGTTTAGCTCCTCCTCATTTCGAACATCATCATCCATGTTTCTTCTTCGATGTGCACGTCCCTCTTCAGGATCAAAAGACTTTAGTTTCCCTTCGCATCTTCATAGCTTGTTTCTAGTTAGCATACAAACATGAAATTCACATCTACAAAGACATGCTCTGATACCACTTGATCCAAAATATTTTTCTTTGAGATGTATTAAATAATTACATGTAAAATTGCATCTTAACCATGAAACTTAAAAGGCATGAACATAAGAAGAGAGAAGCATATAAAATCATGCAAAGAAGACACGAAATTTATATCGGAGTTCATCCAGGAGGGACTACGTCTTCAAGCCCTACTCAGTCAGTGGGGAGGCCCTCTTTCATTAAGTGGAAAATAAAATGAAAGTACAAGCATTAATGCAAAATTACATCCTTATACCTCGATAGCTGAAAGTGCCCGGAAATTGGAGACTTATGATGAAGAAATGGAAATTGCCATTGGATTCTTGGCATCGAGAGGTGCATAATCCATATAAAATTTTCCTGATTCTAACGCGAAAAAAATCCAGCCCCTTTGGAAATGGACTCAGTTCATGGTTCCGCCCCCCTCTTGCAAAGCGCTCAAGGTTCCACTCTGTCCAATACTCCGTGCTGCTCCTGGACTGCCTGGGCACACTTATGAATTGCAGGTTTAGATGATAAAAGGTGGGCAGACTCCCCAAGGAAGTCTGCTGGCTGAGTTGGTTGAGATTCTTTGTTTGAGGGAGGGGGTCGAGTGGTCAAACCCCACCCCCTTCATATTAAGGCTGAATTAGTTTTTAAAAATCCATGACATCTTTTTTTTTAAATCGTCACATTAAATTGTAATGGCAAGTTATGGGGAGTTGGACCTGCATGGGGCGGCCTGCCCGAAACCTCTGTTGACACCTATCTAAATATGGAGTGTGGGTTGGGCGATGGGGGTAAAAACCCGCCCCCACCCATTTTAATATGGTGTTGGTTCCATAAGTTTTAGGGGCGTCAAGGTCATGGCTGTCGAACCCCCCCCTCCCACAACCTTTTCAAATATTATATGTTGTGATCGTTGGGTAGGGCGGGGGTCATGGCCCGCCCTACCTTTTTTTAATATTTTTTTTATTTTATTTAAACCAACCGCTCATTTTGAAAATTCTGGAAATTGACCGCAGGAGTCAATTTAAGTGACCCACAATTTTTCCTAAAATCCAACTGGAGTTGGCCAGAATCCGGTGGACGAATTTCTGCAAATTTGTCACCTCCTTAAGTTGCCACATCACCAAGTCAACCCTTAAACTTTAACTTCTTCTAACTCCTCCATACGGACTCAGAATTGAGTGTCGTCTACACCATTGGAATCAGAAAGATGAGATCTTTAACTTGAAACCGAATTTGCCACATTTCTGACACTTTGGTTTTTGAGCCTTTGTACTTAAGCCACTTGTACTTGGACTTGTACGATCCTCCTAGATTAATGTTGGAAGGTGGATTTATTAGGTTCCAAAGAAAAAATTAAAAGAGAAATCGAAAAGAAGATGAATGAAAATAAGGCAGGAACAAAATTTAGGAAATGAATGAAAATAAGGAAGAAATATAAAAGAAGATGAATGAAAATAAAGAAGAAATAGATGATAAGACGAATGAAAATAAGGAAGAAATGAAAAAATCCATTAGGGAAGAAATAAAAAAATGACAAAACATTCTACTAAAATATCTCCCTAAAAGTGATGTCGAGATACAAGGAAAATGTGATCATAAGGAGAATCATGGTGCTAAAAATCACTTATATTGGGAGTATATAACGCTAACAATCACTTATATTAGGAGTATATAAGGAAATGTTTGTAAACACCGGTATGAACGCTAACATGATAACATCAATTGTAATTGCTTTTGTGATAACATCAGAGCTAAATATAAATTGGTTGAACAAGCAAATTTCTTATCTAAAAGCAAAGCTTGTTTCCTCTAAACATAATATTGTACAATTATAGGGTGAGAACGAAGCCTTGCTTGCCTCTCGCTCCCAAGGAAAGGGATTTCATGCATGATCTATTTCAGATGAATCACAAATACTAGCAGAGTAAATGGACTTGGTTTATGATGACAATTCATGGCTCCATTCCAGAACATGCAGAAAGAGTCGAAAGATTAGGGAATTATGATCAAAGTAGCCACTGTAGTAGTTGAGCACATACAAGAATGGTCTGATCAATCATCCTAATGCACCTGAGTAACTTCCAAGGAAAAAATTGATCACAACATAAAATGATAAAAGTGGTCGTGTGTATCAAGATTCCATCACATGAAAATTTCCCAGAGATATGGACAAGGTCATGGCATCATAAAAGAAATTTCATGGCCCACTATAGTCTCTTGTTAAATTGCATAAGGTTCCTTCTATTGGAACATTAGGTGAAAGAAGAAAAAAAAAGGAACTCAAACAAGAGATTCAAGAATTCTTAGGGCCCATCAAACAAGCCACCACAAGGGATGACTTGGAAGTTACAAAGGAGGTGATCACTCAATATGTGGTTGAGACTGTAAGGCTATACATTAAGCGTATGACCCTCTCAAATATAAGCCATGAAACCCACCCTAATACCAGATGCGCTAGAGTGCCTACAAAGACATGGGGACAACCTACAACACCAAATTATAACTGTTGCACAAGAGTATAAGATATGGCAGGAATATTTGGTTTGAGAGTTATAAAACAATGTTACAAACCTCTCTATTACTAGATTAGTTTTTTAACATGATCTATTTTCTTAATATCAATGTAAATTGTAATTTTTTTTAGAATACATTAGGCTATAGAATAGTAAAATGCATGTGGAATATGAAGAGTGATTGAGGGTAGATGAACAGTCATGGAAGGTGAAAGGTCACCTTACCTTCCTTAAATATACCCTCATGGATTAACGTGAGGGGCTTTTAAATTTGGATTGAATCGACACATATTTTTTGAGAGCTAATAGACCTTTTTTTAATACAAGTAGTAACTTTTCATTTCCACTGATAGATTTCATTTGATTTTCATGTGACGATGCTATGGATATATCAACTTAATGTTTGAATCTCTTTGAGTCTATGTACGATTATTTCATGTGCCATTATTGTGGGATTTATCCTATGGTGATCAGATGGTATATGTTGTGCTTATTTTATGCTTATGTCAACGAATTGTTTTATTGAATTAATCATATATTATGTGTAGGATAATACACTTCTATATGCTTTCATAATGTTGTTAAATGAACTTGTTTAAGATCAATGAACTAATATTTACCAAATACATGGGTTTTATTTGAATTTTTTCTAACACTGCTTCTCTTAGGATTCATGCAATGTTACTTTGTCGTTGTTATATGCATAACATTCTACTTGTTTAATTTCCATAAGTTTCTCATTTTAATTTATTGAAGGGTTTTTTTTATTCTCTAACGATTGTTGTTTGTTTCCTCAAAAGAAAAATTTAAGAAATGTGATGGTTGTTGAGCCTACCTACTAGATGGGAATCCCAAACCAAAGAGTGTAGAGTCTAGTTACGATTCTACACTAGGGAAACCCCCTTGCTATTGGTTGTAAATTTTGGTTTGTCAATAGATTTTTGGCGCTGAAAGGAGGGTACTTGTTGTATGGCTACTAAAAATCCTCATTCTTTCCCTAAGCATTCTTAACAAGAGATTAATAAATCTCATTCCCATTTCCCTACCCCTCTTGTTCAGGAACCACCTGCAAGAGAAGTCCCCCCTGATAATACTGAACCAACATAAAGGTCACCTATGAAAATTTGAGATCTTTGTGCCCTATTACTCATCAATTTTCTAGGAGCCTCAGACTTATCCCTATTGCATTTGTCCCACCTCATACACATGCAACACAACCTCATCACACCCGCCAAGGAGTCTTAGTAAGTTCGGTTGAAGAACTAGTTATTATGAATTTGGATTATTTTGCAAATGTTGAAATACACTCAATAGAAGCCTTAAAAATTATAACTAGTTCTAACCACGGTGAACAGGATAATCACAGGGAAATAAATCTAGAAGGCACAAAATGACATGTTCAAGAGAACGTCTGGAATATTGAAGGACTTAGTGGTGAAGAAAATCTAAGGAACTAAAGGAAACTTTGGAATGAGAATGAAATCTCAAGTTCTGATATAGAGAGTGATGAGGAGGATAACGACAACATTGTTGGAATTCAACCATGACCTATGGCTTGGATGGAACAATCTCCTCTAGACATCCGGGGTGTATTTGAAGACATGCCACATCATCTAGAGAAACATCTTCCTAAGAATGACCCGAAAAAAGGGACTATCACTAAAGATCTGTTGACAGGAAAATCTGTCCCGTCCAATAGCAGGGGATCTCCCCGGTAAAAGGTCCCAATTAGACCTTGAACCATTTGGAATAGGGATTCCGTCCAGGGTGTGGGTCCGCCTACCACTGATTTCTCCTTTCTTTGGGTCTCGCTTAACCTTCTATAAAACAGTGGGTACACACCTAATCAACTGATACAAGACATATGCTTGATGCATTAAATGTACATGCAGCACTATGAGTAGCAAGAGAGAATAATAAAGCATGAAGTCCGAAGGAAGTATCGTTAGCAACACTTCAGTAGGGTCATGCTTGTAAATTGTTCTGACCGCAAAGGAAACAGTTCCTCACGGCAAGAACACCCTTCACTTCCTAAAATTTTAAATGATAACATGAACGCAGATAAATAGTCATCAACATTCGCTAAGAAAGTGAAATAAACTCAACCACCATTAACATACTCAGCAAACTGTTATGCAACTGTGATGTGAATTAAAGATGCAGTTCCCTTAATCTAAAGATGTTCAGAAACTGAAGATATAATACTCAAGAGTGCTCATACATAAAACAACAGCAGATCCACAAACGGATTTTTCAAAATGCTTGTATTCATCATTGAATGTATAATCTACTGGTAATACAATGTAATCTGCTCGAGTCCCAAACAAAAGATCATTTTACAAGCTCCCGAAGGAGTATTTATAATACAAAACCTGCCCTTTGGGCTTCCTTGACTTTTCATCTTCTTGACCGTTGGGCTGCCTTGCGACCCAGTCTTTTCTGCGACCTGCGACCTGAGCTGTTGTTGCGACCTGCGACTTGACTGGGTCATGGGGTCGCAGGTTGTAAGAAAATTTCCAAGGTGTGACCTTGCGACCTTGCGACTGGGTCGCAGGTCACAGGGTCGCGGGGTCGCGGATCGTAAAAAAAGATGCACATGCGACCTTGCGACCTTGCGACTAGGTCGCTGGGTCGCGGGGTCGCGGATCGTGGAAAAATATTAAAATGCGACCCTGCAACCTTGCAACTAGGTCGCTGGGTCTCAGGGTCGCAAATTTTGGGAAAAATCAGAAATGCGAACCTACGACCTGCTGGGACATGTGACCTCGCGACCTCGGCAGACATACGACCTGCGACCTCGCCAGATCTGCGACCTGCGACCACCTGGGATTTTCGACCTCGCGACCTAGGCAGATATGTGACCTGCGACCTCGGGCAGATTAGTGAGTTCTTTGGAGTTTCTCCAGCATCTACTTGTTTTAAAAATGTCCCCTTGTTTGCTGGGGGAAAACCTTGGCTCTTATGTGCAAACAGAGAGGTTCTTCCTGCAGTAAAATAACACAGGTCACATGTCTTGACGGGAAAATCTGTCCCATCCAATAGCAGGGGATCTCCCCGATAAAAGTTCCCAATTAGACCTTGAACCGTTTGGAATAGGGATCCCGTCCGAGGTGTGGGTCCGGCTACCACTTATTTATCCTTTCTTTGGGTCTTGCTTAACCTTCTATAAAACAGTGGGTACACACCTAATAAACTGATACAAGACATATGATTGATGCATTAAATGTACATGCAGCACTATGAGTAGCAAGAGAGAATAATAAAGCATGAAGTCCGAAGGAAGTGTCGTTAGCAACACTTCAGTAGGGTCATGCTTGTAAATTGTTCTGACCGCAAAGGAAACAGTTCCTCACGGAAAGAACACCCTTCACTTCCTAAGAGTTTAAATGATAACACAAACACAGATAAATAGTCATCAACATTCGCTAAGAAAGTGAAATAAACTCAACCACCATTAACATACTCAGCAAACTGTTATGAAACTGTGATGTGAATTAAAGATGCAGTTCCCTTAATCTAAAGATGTTCAGAAACTGAAGATATAATACTCAAGAGTGCTCATACATAAAAAAACAGCAAATCCACAAAGGGATTTTTCAAAATGCTTGTATTCATCATTAAATGTATAATCTACTAGTAATACAATGTACTCTGCTCGAGTCCCAAACAAAAGATCATTTTACAAGCTCCCGAAGGAGTATTTATAATACAAAACCTGCCCTTTGGGCTTCCTTGACTTTCATCTTCTTGACCTTTGGGCTGCCTTGCGACCCAGTCTTTTATGTGACCTGCGACCTAAGCTGTTGTTGCGACCTGCGACCTGACTGGGTCGTGGGGTCGCAGGTTGTAAGAAAATGTCCAAGGTGCGACCTTGCGACCTTGCGACTGGGTCGCAGGATCGCGGGGTCGCGGATCGTAAAAACAGATGCACATGCGACCTTGCGACCTTGCGACTAGGTCGCTGGGTCGCGGGGTCGCGGATCGTGGAAAAATATTAAAATGCGACCCCGCGACCTTGCGACTAGGTCGCTAGGTCGCGGGGTCGCGGATCGTGGAAAAATATGAAAATGCGACCCTGCGACCTTGCGACTAGGTCGCTGGGTCGCGGGGTCGCAACTTTCAGGATAAATCATAAATGCGAACCTGTGACCTGCTGGGACATGCGACCTCGTGACCTCGGCAGACATGCGACCTGCAACCTCGCCAGATCTGCGACCTGCGACCACCTGGGATTTGCGACCTCGCGACCTAGGCAGATATGCGACCTGCGACCTCGGGCAGATCAGTGAGTTCTTTGGAGTTTCACCAGCATCTACTTGTTTTGAAAATGTCCCCTTGTTTGCTGGGGGAAAACCTTGGCTCTTATGTGCAAACAGAGAGGTTCTTCCTGAAGTAAAATAACATAGGTCACATGTCTTCATGATCGAATAATAATGATAGGGGAAAAATTAATTAATTGTACAAGCGAAAACGATAACTCTAGACCCCTGTGTGGTCAGGTATTGTGTCGCAGCGTGGCCTTCGCTGAGCTCTGAATGTTTGCAGTGGAAACCCTTTGTGCCATCTCCCACTGCATGTGACGTGTTTCTAGTTCCCATTTTGGTATTTTGGTAGCAGGCTAGAACTGTACCATATAGCTCTCGTGAGGGAGGTATGCATAGACCTCAGAAACCCCAAATAAATCATGCGCAACCCATAACAAGAAGCTCATGGTGTTCACACGGCGCTGCCTTGGACAGAATTTTGGTGCAGACAACAGTTTCCCACATGAATGGGCGGACAACATTACCCCCTTCATCTTCCACTTTAAATTTCTTTGGTCGTTTTCCAACATGACTCTTTAATGGATTTGTAATCAGAGAAAACAAAAGGTTCGACTTTGCCCAATATGAGACGTGCTGCCTTTTCCCATATCACTTAATACGTATAGGCAACAACTATCAATCTAGTAATACCATATTTACTCACTCGCCCTCTTGCATATGACGCATGGCCAACTTCTCATCTTCTCTGGATCAGGTGGGGACGTAAAAAGACAGGTTGCTGGACCTGATTATATTATTGAACCACTACGTGCCTTTTCTATTACAAGTCGCAGCTTTTGTTTGCCCCACAGATTAGCGATTCAGCGACCTGGAGGGGTCGCGCGACTTAATCTTAAGAAAGGTCGCAAGGTCGCAAATACTAACAAGTCGCACTTCATACTGGTTTCACAGATGTGCGACTCAGCGACCTCAGCTAAATTTGTGACCTCACAGGGTCGCACAGTCACATATTTAGGCAAGTCGCGTCTCATGGAGTTTAGGTGTGCTGCGACTCAGCGACTTGACTGTTCTGCGACCTCCCCATAGTCGCAGTCTCACTCTGTCTAAGTCACATGGATGCATGGGAAGTTGATCTGCGACTTGACCATCCTCATCTGTGTTCGCTTTTCGATCTCAAGCTGTGTCTCCATCATGCATTGTACGCATGCAATTTCCATTGGCGATGAGGTGAACTGTTATGTCGTGCCAGCCAGCCTCCAAAGGGTTAGCGAATCCGTCAGATTCATGGCTGCAGCATCTTTCCCGGTTACCCATCATAGTAACTTCCTTATGCAGACAGCGCAGCTTAACATGCATTCGACGAAGGTCTCACTCACTATCTGAATGACCCTTTGAGCGTTGTGAGAGAATGGCATGTCTCTGCTGGAGTTTTAACGTTATCCAAATTCTTCGCTGTTCATGATATGGCACCTCCTGTTTATGCGCAAGACATCAGCGTTTATTATGCGAGGCATCTTCGTTTTCACGCAAGGCATCTGCGTTATGTGGGAACTTCTTTCCTTTTACATTAACGGCATTGGCATAAAACGCTTCCTATTGTTTAGCACCTTCCCGTTTTATTGTTTTATGGATGTGCTCGTGTGTTATCAGCCTCCGTCTGATATGGTTGGCGTTGTTTAACACATGGCTATGGATTACGTGGTTTTACGGCTCTGTCCACCATCGTTTGGTTACAACCTTTCATCCGTGCTTCAAACATGCATTTCGTCCACTACACGCTCCACATGCGTTTTGAACATAGCCTTTGATTGCTGCATACACATATCTATTCCCAACGTTTGCCATAGGTTGGAAATTGCGTTGATGTTTTCATATGGTTCTGCAAACAGCTCGATGATTGTTATTTTATTGTCGTCGTAGGTCTGTTGCAAAGGTTTCACTTTAAGAATTTTGGTCACTATGTATACATCCGCTCCAAATGTTCACCATAGTTTGAAACTCCACGTTGACATGCATGCGCCCGTCTGTACGCACCATAGTAATATAACATGTTGTTACGATGTTTGGCTCCGAGGTCAACGCAAAGTTTTATTATATAAATAGCTTCTCCAAGCGTTTACCATCCGCCAAAAGATATTTCAACCAACCTGTAATGCATCTTCATATGGTTCTGATTGGCGTTTTAATCATAATTTAGCCACCTTATATATCTGCCTCATTACTTAAAAACTTCAGCAAGCCAAAACGAAATATTTACGCTCCATGCAACGTGCCCATGCAACGTGCCCATGCATTGGTTCTGCGCCATGTCTCCAACGTTTAGCATGGGATGAAACTTCGCCATCAACCTTTGCGTCCACGTCCACCTGTATGTGTTTTAACCATAGAATTTGACCGCTTGAAAACCTGTCATCGACATTTGCGCCCGCTCTATGTTTTACAAATAACTCCACCATAAAAAATATACGATCTCAATCGTAATGAGTTTTCATAAGGTTCTAATCCATGTTCTAATACGGGTTTAAAACCATATGTTGGCGCCTTGTCTTGGATATATAGATGTGCACCCACTTATAAAGTTTCCTCATAGTTTTGGTTCCACGACCGCCGGCGGTTTTGAAACCACATGCCTTCGAACCTTGTCTTAATTTGATCATTTGGCTTTACCTCATAATACGAAGGCTTCTTGTTTTGGAAGATCGAGAGTTGAAAAATACTTCTCAAACCACATTGATGGCCCTTTTAATATTAACCCTTTCTATCTCGTAGTTCTGGAGGCTCCCTTTGCGTGTGCATCAATGTGCCCGGCTACCAAAGTGTATGCATTAAACATAACCTTCTAGGTTCTATTTGAAATTCTCCATCTCTAATAGTTTCGCATAGACAATCTTTATGGACATGTAGGAGCAAAGGAGACTAGGGTTTTAAGGCCTTTTCGTTCCTCCACATGTACTCCTTGCAGCCTAAATAATGCCACAGTATGTATCTCAAGATTAACAAATGTTGCTTCTCAAAGGTGCGTTGACATATTTGAAACTCTGTCATCGACTTGCCACACCCATATGAGATTTTCATTCTCTAGGGAAATCTTCTGAGTCGGCTTTGTTCACCGGGCTATACTTCAGGCTAGATTCATCGAAGTGGTGAAATATGTTCCTTTGCGTGCGCCCATTGACATTTAGATGGTATGGTGCAGGATCTGGACACTTCCAAACAGAGCGCATTTAAGTATCTGGTGCGCACTAGTGAAGAAAGCTTTTTTGCATCAGTGACATAAAAGGTTCTTTCTCTGATCAACCTGTATCACACCATCTTCCTTCTAACAGTACCGGTCACTTGCTCCTCCTCCTCCCCTGTTTCGCAACTTTGGCCTTGTTATTGAGCTCAATTTTATTTCCCTCGATGTCATGACAAGATGAGGGGTTTGTCACTCGTGGGGTCGACCTGTGTGGAACATTACAACATCACAGTTATTCTTCGATAATGATGGCCCTCGACAAAACATATAAAACTAACAAGCTTAAGAGAAGTATTCAAACAACATGCTTAATGACCTACAGTGGGAGGGCTTTTATTCGTCAATACACAAAAGGTTTCCATTCAAACGTATGCATGGCAATCTCATTACACTTGGCGAGACTGCGACAAGAGTGTTCGGGCATCCGCTGGATGATCCTTCCCACATATGGTGTGATTGCAACAACGACATCTGATCATGATAGCGAGACAACTCATGAGGGGTTGGGGATAGTTCGCTGGGATGTAGTTGATTGCAGGTCGAGTGAAAGACTTCAATGCCTAAGCGAGCAGAGGGGGAACCTGAAATTTTAAATATACCCAAAATTTTGGGTGGTGTTGTAGTGGCTACAACAAATGGCGAACCACTGGTAGAATCCAGCATCTCTGTCAATATCGCAACAAAAGTCTGAGTCCTGATAGTAATGCAAGGGAATATTGAACCATTTCCACGGGTCCCCTTTGTGTTACTTTGGCCCTTTACAGGTATGCCTAATCCTTGTGCCTCAACTAAGTCCCGCTAATTAGAAACACATCAAAGAGAAAGCTCACAGACGCCAGTAGCTTGTTGATGATGTGAAGGGCAAGGCAGTGGGTTTATTAGTTTCAGGATTTTTTAAAGTAAGTTTCTGGTGTTGCTCCGCTGCCAGCAGGCCTGGACAGTACCCCGGCGGAGTCACTTCAAGAAATCGCAAACATTGCTCCGCTGCCAGCGAGCCTGGTCAGTACCCCGGCGGAGTCGTTGCATTACCTCTCTGTTTCATGTGCTTGTAGCAATTATTTTCATGTGCTCATGGCACTTATTTTTCATGGGCGGATGAGGGATCCCGACTTATTTTACGAGCAAGAGAGGTTGTTTCTTGTTTTGCAGAAACTGAAAGATATCCTGATTTGGGTTTACCCTTGTGCCAAACCTTCACATCCCATCCACCACAATAGGCGAAGCGTGCAAAACAGGTCATTAAGATGTCCAGGACTACACTGGGCACAAGGCTTAGGCTACGGGTATGGGCAATTCAAACTCATTAGGTCTCCCATAAGAAACCATCTCGTATCTCCCTGGCTAAATAAGTTTAGACTCATAGACCTCTTGTTGAGAATGCGACTTCGATGACTGGTCCTAAGAGAAAGCTTCCTCTTGAGATAGCCACCGCAACCTCACGCAAAACAATGGGGTTACTGTTTCAGCAATCGGGGCAAAACAAGACTGGAAGGTGATAGGGTTGCAATGAGGGCTCATGAAGTGGCAGGTGACATGAAAAAAATGATGTGAGGGAGAGAGAATACGACGCAATGTAATAGGCGAGGCTCAAGATGCAATGCCACGCCATGTGGGAGAATGATTAACCAGTTGTAGGTGGGAAAGAGGCGCAATACAAGCAGTAATTATTTATGCAGCATCAAGCAAACGGAAAAGAAATGAGTGCAAAACAATTGTAACATGATGATGCCTAGGATATTAATCGTAAAATAAAAAACACACTTTTAAATCATGAAGTAAAAAATTTAGCAAGTAAACCTAATTAACTTTGAACTAAAAATTTTATTTCAGGTCCTAGCTAGCCTACACCTAAAACCTAGTTTAACCAATGATGCGGTGGGGCTATGTAAAATCAGCTTTCCAGTGCAGCCACCGCATTAGTTCCTGACTTGCAAGAACAACAATGATCAGGGTCAGAGCTAGTATCCAAAAAAGTGCAGCAGCAACAAAAATTACCTGAGGAGCAGGTGCCACGGAAAGATGATCAGAGATACTTACCAAAGAACATGCCAGAACAGATTGTGCAAGCTGAATCCCATTCTCACCTTGATACTAAGCAATATGTTCTTGAAACTCAACATTATTGATAAATGACACAAAATCATCCATGCACGATCCTGGATTTGAGGGGTGATGGGTAAGCCAATTCCTATTTGCAAGCACATTCACCGAATGGGGTTGATCGAATGAACCAGCATGCTCATTATGGTAGTGAGGATCAGCAGTTTTATGGAATGGAAACAATAAGCATGTGCCAGGCGAATTATAGTTGCATGCTCCTGGGTTTGGTCAAGGGTATGGGGATCCGAATCCACGTTTAGTGGAGCCTGAAATTCCTTACCGCCTTGAACAAACGTCGGACCTTCGAACGGAGTGCCTCCCAACTTTGATGGTTGGGCGAGATCAACAGGCGAATGGATGTGATCATGCATTGTGGTGAGTTGCAAAATGTCAGTGGGATTTGTATCAATTTGGTCAAATGTTGGCGCGCTTATAGATTGATAGATCGATATATCAAATTCTTTAAATTCGCCAGGGTAGGGTGGATTTACCACGGTTATGCTGGGAGGAGCGTGGTATTTGGGGATCGTCATCTCAGAAATAGTTGGCAGAAGCTGAAGCGCTTCGACTTTCTGATGGGTACTTGAATCTTCCCAAAGAGAATCATCGAATTCTGGTGTCTCTATATGGTCGGCAAAGAGATGCGAGTGATAGTCCTCAGCGGTATGATGGAATATGTTTTCCGATAAGCAGGGATTGCTATAACCATTGGTTTGATCAGGTTGGGTACCTGGCATGTTGGGCTCCCCGAGAGTTAACGACTGGGATGGATCAATAAAGAGGACATCTTGAGGTTGCCCAGACCGGAAATCGCTCCTATGGCTGTCTAAAGATTCCGAGTGAGAATGATCAGATCTGAAAGATTCATCGATTTTGAACTGCGATTGTGAAACACCATCTGCGGGCTTATAATTTCCGCCAATACCAGTATAAGGAAATTTTGAATGTCTCGAAGAAATTACTGGTGTGGCAGGATCGGGAAACCAACCGGGGAATAATAAACGCAAAGATTGAGTCGCAGGGGTGTTAACCTTACGAGGCTTTTCAACACGCGCAACCGTGTTATTCAGAGAAAACGATGATCTGGCAGGCCTTGTATGGGAATCAACTTCATCCGGGGTAGGGGTCGATTCATAATCAGTATGCGAATCAGATTTAGGTTTGTGTCCAAGGAGACACCGAGTAGGCTCGAGGTAGGTTTCATGAACCGAGAGAGATAATGAGCCACCGTGGTTTTCAAACTCTGATTCGACATGGTGCGTGAAAGATTCAAAGGCAGTGCAATAGGCTTTATCCTCTTGCCAGTGTCTATCCTTGCTCAGGACTTTCGAGGTCACAACTCCACTCGCAGACAACTTAGGAGGAGGGGCAAGAATATCACAAATAGAAACACTCTCCTTGGAGGCCTGAATGAGGTCTGGACTCGAGGAGATCGACAAGGAAGCATTAGGGACAAAGTCTGAACAGCCGGTAACTTGCGGGTTATCATAGGGAACACTAGGATCTAACTGAAATTGTTCAAGGGAAACAAGAATCACATACTTGAACTATTCACTTAAACATTTCCAATCAACATCCCTTTCAGGGAACTCAAAACAATAATGAACAAATCTGATAGCGAATTCATCCAGAGATTCCTGAGGTTCCATTCTAATGTCATTTAGCTTTATCACTACACTTTGCAAATCATACCTGTGAAAAGCTTGTCGCAATTCACTGGCGAGTTGTTCAAACGAATGGATGGAAGCTCCCGGCAATGTGCGGCACCATTTCTTAGCACGACCTTCGAGAGTGAGGAAGAAAAGAAAACAAATCAAACCTTCATCGTCAATTTCATAGCACTCACCAAAGTCACAAAAATCTAAAAAGTGTTGTGTTATGGACACCCCATTTTCACCATCGAATTTTAACCGGGACAAGTGATACATAAGTTCATCGAGGATGAAGTATCGAGGCTCATAAAACTACGACAAACATCTCGGGAGAATGATTTGGGAACGAGCCATTACAGATATGAGATTAACTGCAGGCTCTAAGGGCTCAGCTTGTCATCTGGCCCTCCTTCTAGCACCAATTCTGTTGACGGGAAAATTTGTCCCGTCCACCAGCAGGGGATCTCCCCGGTAAAAGTTCCCAATTAGACCTTGAACCGTTTGGAATAGGGATCCCGTCCGGGGTGTGGGTCTGGCTACCACTTATTTCTCCTTTCTTTGGGTCTTGCTTAACCTTCTATAAAACAGTGGGTACACACCTAATCAACTGATACAAGACATATGATTGATGCATTAAATGTACATGCAGCACTATGAGTAGCAAGAGAGAATAATAAAGCATGAAGTCCGAAGGAATTGTCGTTAGCAACACTTCAGTAGGGTCATGCTTGTAAACTGTTCTGACCGCAAAGGAAACAGTTCCTCACGGAAAGAACACCCTTCACTTCCTAAAAGTTTAAATGATAACACAAACACAGATAAATAGTCATCAACATTCGCTAAGAAAGTGAAATAAACTCAACCACCATTAACATACTCAGCAAACTGTTATGAAACTGTGATGTGAATTAAAGATGCAGTTCCCTTAATCTAAAGATGTTCAGAAACTGAAGATATAATACTCAAGAGTGCTCATACATAAAACAACAGCAGATCCACAAAGGGATTTTTCAAAATGCTTATATTCATCATTAAATGTATAATCTACTGGTAATACAATTTACTCTGCTCGAGTCCCAAACAAAAGATCATTTTACAAGCTCCCAAAGGAGTATTTATAATAAAAAAGCTGCCCTTTGGGCTTCCTTGACTTTTCATCTTCTTGACCATTGGGCTGCCTTACGACCCAGTCTTTTCTGTGACCTGCGACCTGAGCTGTTGTTGCGACCTACGACCTGACTGGGTCGTGGGGTTGCAGGTTGTAAGAAAATGTTCAAGGTGCGACCTTGCGACCTTGTGACTGGGTCGTAGGGTCACGGGGTCGCGGATCGTAAAAATAGATGCACATGCGACCTTGCGACCTTGTGACTAGGTCGCTGGGTCGCGGGGTCGCGGATCGTGGAAAAATATGAAAATGCGAACTTGCGACCTTGCGACTAGGTCGCTGGGTCACGAGGTCTCGGATCGTGGAAAAATATGAAAATGCGACCCTGCGACCTTGCGACTAGGTCGCTGGGTCGCGGGGTCGCAACTTTCGGGAAAAATCATAAATGCGACCCTGCGACCTGCTGGGACATTCGACCTCGCGACCTCGGCAGACATGCGACCTGCGACCTCGCCAGATCTGCGACCTGCGACCACCTGGGATTTGCGACCTCGCAACCTAGGCAGATATGCGACCTGCGACCTCGGGCAGATCAGTGAGTTCTTTGGAGTTTCACCCACATCTACTTGTTTTGAAAATGTCCCCTTGTTTTCTGGGGGAAAACCTTGGCTCTTATGTGCAAACAGAGAGGTTCTTCCTGCAGTAAAATAACACAGGTCACATGTCTTCATGATCGAATAATAATGATAGGGGAAAAATTAATTAATTGTACAAGCGAAAACGATAACTTTAGACCCCTGTGTGGTCAGGTATTGTGTCGCAGCGTGGCCTTCGCTGAGCTCTGAATGTTTGCAGCGGAAACCCTTTGTGCCATCTCCCACTGCACGTGACGTGTTTCTGGTTCCCATTTTGGTATTTTGGTAGCAGGCTAGAACTGTACCATATAGCTCTCATGAGGGAGGTATGCATAGACCTCAGAAACCCCAAATAAATCATGCGCAACCCATAACAAGAAGCTCATGGTGTTCACATGGCGCTGCCTTGGACAGAATTTTGGTGCAGACAACAGTTTCCCACATGAATGGGCGGACAGCATTACCCCCTTCATCTTCCACTTTAAATCTCTTTGGTCATTTTCCAACATGACTCTTTAATGAATTTGTAATCAGAGAAAACAAAAGGTTCAACTTTTCCCAATCTGAGACGTGCTGCCTTTTCCCATATCACTTAATACGTATATGCATCAACTATCAATCTAGTAATACCATATTTACTCACTCGCCCTCTTGCATATGACACATGGCCAACTTCTCATCTTCTCTGGATCAGGTGGGGACGTAAAAAGACAGGCTGCTGGACCTGATTAGATTATTGAACCACTACGTGCCTTTTCTATTACAAGTCGCATCTTTTGTTTTCCCCACATATTAGCGATTCAGCGACCTGGAGGGGTCGCGCGACTTAATCTTAAGAAAGGTCGCAAGGTCGCAAATACTAACAAGTCGCACTTCATACTGGTTTCACATATGTGTGACTCAGCGACCTCAGCTAAATTTGTGACCTCACGGGGTCGCACAGTCGCAGATTTAGGCAAGTCGAGTCTCATGGAGTTTAGGTGTGCTGCGACTCAGCGACTTGACTGTTCTGCGACCTCCCCATAGTCGCAGTCTCACTCTGTCTAAGTCACATGGATGTGTGGGAAGTTTATCTGCGACTTGACCATCCTCATCTGTGTTCGCTTTTCAATCTCAAGCTGTCACTATCATCAAGCAGTGTCTCCATCGTGCATTGTACGCATGCAATTTCCATTGGCGATGAGGTGAACTGTTATGCCGTGCCAGTGAGCCTCCAAAGGGTTAGCAAATCCGTTAGATTCATGGCTGCAGCATCTTTCCCGGTTACCCATCATAGTAACTTCCTTATGCAGACAGCGCATCTTAACATGCATTCAATGAACGTCTCGCTCACTGTCCGAATGACCCTTTGAGTGTTGTGAGAGAATGGCATGTCTCTGCTGGAGTTTTAACGTTATCCAAATTCTTCGTTGTGCATGATATGGCACCTCCTGTTTATGCGCAAGACATCAGCGTTTATTACGCGAGGCATCTCCGTTTTCACACAAGGCATCTACGTTATGTGGGAACTTCTTTCCTTTTACATTAACGGAATTGGCATAAAACGCTTCCTATTGTTTAGCACCTTCCCATTTTATTGTTTTATGGATGTGCTCGTGTGTTATCAGCCTCCGTATGATATGGTTGGCGTTGTTTAAAACATGGCTATGGATTACGTGGTTTTACGGCTCTGTCCACCATGGTTTGGTTACAACCTTTCATCCGTGCTTCAAACATGCGTTTCGTCCACTGCACGCTCCACATGCGTTTTGAACACAGCCTTTGACTGCTGAATACACATATCTATTCCCAACGTTTTCCATAGGTTGGAAATTGCGTTGATGTTTTCATATGGTTCTGAAAATAGCTCGATGATTGTTATTTTATTGCCATCGTAGGTCTGTTGCAAAAGTTTCGCTTTAAGAATTTTGGTCACTATGTATACATCCGCTCCAAATGTTCACCATATTTTGAAACTCCACGTTGACATGCCTGCGCCCGTCTGTACGCACCATAGTAATATAACATGTTGTTACGATGTTTGGCTCCGGGTTCAACGCAAAGTTTTCTTATATACATAGCTTCTCCAAGAGTTTACCATCCGCCAAAAGATATTTCAACCAACCTGTAATACGTCTTCATATGGTTCTGATTGGCATTTTAATCATAATTTAGCCACCTTATATATCTGCCTCATTACTTAAAAACTTCAGCAAGCCAAAACGAAATATTTACGCTCCATGCAACGTGCCCATGCATTGGTTCCGAGCCATGTCTCCAACGTTTAGCATGGGATGAAACTTCGCCATCAACCTTTGCATCCACGTCCACCTGTACGTGTTTTAACCATAGAATTTGACCGCTTGAAAACCTGTCATCGACATTTGTGTCCGCTCTATGTTTTACAAATAACTCCACCATAACAAATATACGATCTCAATCGTAATGAGTTTTCATAAGGTTCTAATCCATGTTCTAATACGGGTTTAAAACCATATGTTGGCGCCTTGTCTTGGATATATAGATGTGCACCCACTTATAAAGTTTCCTCATAGTTTTGGTTCCACGATCTCCGGTGGTTTTGAAACCACATGCCTTCGAACCTTGTCTTAATTTGATCATTTGGCTTTACCTCATAATACGAAGGCTTCTTGTTTTGGAAGATCGAGTGTCGAAAAATGCTTCTCAAGCCACATTGATGGCCCTTTTAATATTAACCCTTTCTATCTCGTAGTTCTGGAGGCTCCCTTTGCGTATGCATCAATGTGCTCGGCTACCAAAGTGTATGCATTAAACATAACCTTCTAGGTTCAATTTGAAATTCTCCATCTCTAATAGTTTCGCATAGACAATCTTTATGGACATGTAGGAGCAAAGGAGACTAGGGTTTTAAGGCCTTTTCGTTCCTCCACATGTACTCCTTGTAGCCTAAATAATGCCACAGTATGCATCTCAAGATTAACAAATGTTGCTTCTCAAAGGTGCGTTGACATTTTTGAAACTCTGTCGTCGACTTGCCACACCCATATGAGATTGTCATTCTCTAGGGAGATCTTCTGAGTTGGCTTTGTTCACCGGGCTATACTTCAGGCTAGATTCATCGAAGTGGCGAAATATGTTCCTTTGCGTGCACCCATCGACATTTATATGGTATGGTGCAGGATCTGGACACTTCCAAACGGAGCGCATTTAAGTATCGGGTGTGCACTGGTGAAGAAAGATTTTTTGCATCAGTGACATAAAAGTTTCTTTCTCTGATCAACCTGTATCACACCATCTTCCTTCTAACAGTACCGGTCACTTGCTCCTCCTCCTCCCCTGTTTCACAACTTTGGCCTTGTTATTGAGCTCAATTTTATTTCCCTCGATGTCATGACAAGATGAGGGGTTTGTCACTTGTGGGGTCAACCTGTGTGGAACATTACAACATCACAGTTATTCTTCGATAATAATGGCCCCAGAAAAAACATATAAAACTAAAAATCTTAAGAGAAGTATTCAAACAACATGCTTAATGACCTACAGTGGGAGGGCTTTTATTCGTCAATACACAAAAGGTTTCCATTCAAACGTATGCATGGTAATCTCGTTACACTTGGCGTGACTGCGACACGAGTGTTCGGGCGTACGCTGGATGATCCTTCCCACATATGGCATGATTGCAACAACGACATCTGATCATGATGGCGAGACAACTCATGAGGGGTTGGGGATAGGTCGCTGGGATGTAGTTGATTGCAGGTCGAGTGAAAGACTTCAACGCCTAAGCGAGCAGAGGGGGAACCCGAAATTTTAAATATACCCAAAATTTTGGGTGGTGTTGTAGCAGCTACAACAAGATCATATTAGAAATTTCTATATATCATTACAGATGATGAGAGTGCAACATGATGGCATTGCATGTAGGATGTTTCCACACACCTTATAAAATAAGGCCACTACATGGTATAATTCCCTACCTATAGTGTCTATTCAGAATTGGGATGAGTTACGAAAGGGCTTTATTGAAATGTTTTCTAAGGAAAAAAATCCTTCCATGCTTCTCTAAGAGCAGGGTTTATTGAAGATGGGGAAGAATGAAGAGGTCAAAAATTTTAATAATTGATTCAATACCATATTGGAAAAGTACTCAATCGATGTTCCTCCCCATGATTCTATTACGGTCGACTACTATACCAAAGCACTTCCCCCTGATATCATTATGTTCGTGAAGAGGGAAGAGAAAAGTACACTAGTGGAGAACTTTGCAAACGGTGTCATGATTGAGAAGGACTTGATGTCCATAGATTGATCAAGCATGAAGTGAAGGATGATTCAAAGGTTACTGGTAAAAATATCAAGCCTCATCCAGTAAATCTCATGATAAAGATGATTTTTATTTTGATGCTTTGGAGTAATCTTTAAAGAAGTTAAATAATTCATTAGGGGAATTTTTAGGTCTAAAATGGGCCTACTAAGGAAATTATGAAATAATAGTGAAAATAATAAAATAATATTTGATTACATCATCAAATTTTAGAGGGGCAAAAGAAAAAACTACTTTTTCAACTCATATTTTCAACTTATCTCCCAAAGTTTTTACTCAAATTTTGAGTGGGAGTACTCATTGGATGCAAAATTTAATTCCTCATCCAAGGATTACCCATGATTCATACTTTCGATGGGTCCTTCTACATGGAAAATGAGAAATACATGAAAAGCGTGATTGTAATCACATTTTTATATATATATATTTCTCATTTTTCATGTAGCGACACCCATCGAAAGTCTGCAACATGTGTACTCCTTGGATGAGGAATTAAATTTTGCATCCAAAAAGTACTCCCACTCGAAATTTGAGTAAAAACTTGAGGAGATAAGTTGAAAACACGAGTTGAAAAAGTAGTTTTATTATTTTATTATTTTTTGATCTTTTTACCCTTTTACTTAAAAATGGTGAATCATCCCCCATGGTTGACATCATCATGGTTGTACATTTTTCTTAGGAGGCCCATTTTAGACCTCAAAATTCCCCTAATGGAAGTGTCTGATTTGAAGAGGAAACAAAGTGAGAGCTCATTTGGAAGAATACCCTACAAGCCTTTCTTCAAGAAAAACATTAACCCAACGGTGAAATCAACTCAAATCTCTAATGTGAATCTCAATGTTGAAGAACTTGGTATGGAAAACTACTACACCTTCCACCAAGCCACTCATGTGAATAATACATGCCCATAATGGGTACACAATATGACCGCTATGGTGAATAAAGTGATTGAGGATAAAAAAATGGAGGTGAAGATGATCAAGCAAAAGATAAAGAAGAAGAAGTGTCTTCTCCTGAAGACAACGTCAGTTCCTATGTGATGAAATTTGATTTTTTTTTAGAAGGTGAGATTAAGTCTATTCAAGAAGCCCCAATCAAGGAAAATCCTCCTCCTAAACCTCCAAAGACTTATAATTTTAGGAGTAAGGGACTGGTAGTTGAACCCACCTAAGAAGAGAAGAAAAAAGCATTACTAAGGAAGATCCCCCCCCCCTCGCCCACAAAAGAAAACCTGCCAAACCTTGAAATTATAAATCTTCAACCAAGAAGTTTTCAAACAATACATTAACAAACATTGAGAGTAATTATAATACTCCTGAAGTTTCTACCAAGCCTTCTCAAGAAACTACCATTGCTCAACCATCTAAGGAGAAATTTGTATCTTTTTATATTGGATACAACATTATTAAAGATATGAAGAAGAATCGAGAAAACATATCTCTCTACGAATTAGCCAGGTTTTCTGGGCAAAGGGAGTTTATTATCAAGACCTTTGCTTCGATGCCTTCTATGTTGGGAAAGATACTGAGAGGGGGGGGGGGTGAATCCGTATCTTGATCTGTCAAACAACTTTTTACTTTTCTTTTCTCAAAAACCCATACGCTACTTTACAGAACAAAACTAGCATATATACGTGGTTATCCTTAAGGAAACTCGCGTATGCTCAGATCTCTTATTATGTAGATAATTCTTATCTCTGATTATTGCTTCATTCATTCATTAGATGTTTAGTAAGCACTAGATATGTGCAGTAAGAATAGAATAAATCAACACACATAAGCATCACATATGAACACCAGGATTTTAGGTGGAAACCCAATTCGGGAGAAAACCACCGCTGTCGTCGTCTCAGTCTTCAATATATATTATAAAGAAAACATCTTACAACAATGTACTGGTGCAGACTCATACCAGCACGTAGGCACCCACCTGCAGAAGGCTACAACCTTCTCTCGTTTACCAGCCTCTCCTGGAAGGGAGCAACTACCCCCTGCTCTCGTTTACCGACTATTCTTGGAAGGGAGCTCAACTGCCCCTTCTTGAAGGCTTCGACCCTCGGCACCACGCAGACCATGTTTCATCAATTTTCCGACTAGATCACGCAGCTTCCAACACAACCCTTCACTTATCAACAATCATATTTTACCCATTTCTTCCAACGAACGGTGAAACCTGCGCTGCCCGAATACCAGAGACAACCCGGGCTTGAATAGATATGCGGAATCACATTCAACCTTGAGCAACTACAAGTTCAGATACCATACGTGCCTTTAGTTAAACGGATCCGCGTATACACACGCTTTTTACGAAATGAACCCGCGTATACATCATGCACACACAAAAAAACCTAACAGCCCATACGCGCCTTTGTTTAAACAGATCCGCGTATACACACACCTTCCATGAAACGAACCTGCGTATAGATCTATAAAAGATAAACTTTGCAGAACAGACCAGATCTATTAACTTACCTAGATTTCTTCAACTTCTTCAACAGATTTGCGCCAGGTCTTCATTACCTCTTTTCAAATCATCCTAGAGATTCATCATTTCCAGATCTAGAGATTTTGAACCTTCATCATATTCATAGGTGCATCAAAGATTCAGATCTATCGATTAAGAACAGATTTCATCCATACAGATTAACTTCAGAGTGAAGTATTCATTAAAACCCAAACATCTTGCCCCCCCTTTCACAATGAAATTATTCTCCTTAAATAGATTTAGCCTTTGTCAATAACATGAGCCAAAACCACTTCACTTCTGATGGTATTCCTGGGTGGGATCAATTAGACAATCAAGCGCTCAATACAATGGGTCAATACCATGGTAAAGTCCCCTGGTTTTATAAATTTAGAGTACAATTAGGCATACGCGACTTGGCACGATCTTTTCCGCATGCATACGCGACTTCCAATAAACAAACCCGCGTATGATTTGTGACATACCTTGTTTAACATTATTTTGGCCGCAACAGTTGCTTTCTTTACCTCTTGTAAATACACCAGATTTACATCATTTCTATACGGAGACAACTTCATTCAACGAGTTCCATCAGAAGTCGTACATTTGTATCCACTTCTTGCAATAATCCCACCTTAATTCATCGAGTAGGTTTTTCCTGTCAAGGACAACTGCCATCAAGTATGTCAACATCAAGTACAATAGGTTTCCATCAAGAACATCTTCATCAATTAGGTTTCCATCAACTTTATTAAGTAGGTTGCCATCAAGGACCACACTCTGCATCACATTGCCAACAATCTCCCCCTTTGGACTTGATGGCAACCATGATGGTGTTTGATTACTGGCAGTTAGATACATCATTATGCAAACACTATGATATTATCCCTATTCAAACACATACTCTCCCCCTATTCAAACACCATGTTACTCTCCCCCTTTGACATCAAGGGCAAAGGACGGATCAAAACCAAGACAAGGTTTTTCTTCCCTTGTATAAAGAAGAGCTCTATAGATTTGATGTGCACTGAAGATACCATGCTCCCCCTGAATCCATGCTGAATCTTCAACCAAATTTTTCAATGAAGTACATGACTCTATGACTTTTCTTACCACCAAGGACTCAAAATTACATCAATGATCCAACTAAGTGGATTTACATATGAGACTCAACTACCCAACCAAGTGGGTTTACAAATTTGAACAATCCCTTTACATGACTGAAAATTACAATTTACATCATAGGTCACAGCCTTTTCATCAAATTTAAAAATATGACATTTTATAACCAATACCAATACCAAAATACCTCAAGAGAGATCATATTTCAGAACCATCATAATGCCAACAATGCATTACATTCAGCAAGGCTGATGCTCCCCCTGAAACTGTGCATCCAATCCATCCTTTCCATAAGACCAAAACTTCTTCTTAGCTTGTGCAGCCTGAACACTTTCAACAACAAGAACATCAAGGCATCTTCACCTAATGACAGAGAATGAAACAGAAATATAAGAGCTTAAACACCACCAGAGACACCAACTAGCATCAGAGAAACCAAACAGCACCACAGCTTATGTTGAAGAAATGCTGACCCAGAAAAAAAATTGTCAGCAGCCACCCATACGCGGTTTTCTGTGTATAAACTCACGTATATACGCGACTGTCTTTAAAGAAACCCACGTATCCAATTTAATCTTCTGAACTTAATCAGATATGATCTTCTGAGAGGCAGAGATAACACTCAGCTTTTGTCTGAGATATTCAAACGCTTCCCTGGGCAGAGGTTTGGTAAAAATATCAGCAACTTGTTCTTTGGAGGGAACATATTCCAACTTCACCTTTTGTTCAAGCACTTGTTCACATAAGAAGTGATACTTGATGGAGATGTGCTTGGTCTTGGAATGCATAACGATATTCTTTGAGATACTAATGACACTTGTATTATCACACAAAATGGAGATGGGAGGTGAAATTTTGATTTGAATGCCTTGTAAAGTCTGCATCATCCAAAGTAGTGGTGTGCAACATGATGCGGCAACCACATATTCTTCTTCTGCTGTAGATAAGGAATTAGAACTTTGTTTATTGTTGAACCAAGATACTAATCAGGGCCCCATATAGAATGCACCACCACTAGTGCTTTTTCGATCATCAACATTTCCAGCCCACTCCGCATCTGTGTAAGCATGAAGGATAAGATTGGCATTCTTAGTAAGATTGGCATTCTTTGGATACCATAGTCCAAAGTCTTGAGTTCTTGTAGATATTTGAATATTCTTTTGACATCTTGAAGGTGAGACTCTTTTGGATTAGCTTGGAATCGTCCAACAATCCCAAATGCATGCATAATGTCTGGTATAGTCCCAGTGAGATAAAGTAGACTTCCTATCATAGATTTGTATTTTGGTTGATTCACCATGGGAGAATCATCATGAGAACTGAGATTACATCCAGTTATCATTGGTGTATTTACAGGTTTGCACTCTTCCATGCCATACTTCTTCAGAATTTTCTAAATATATTTTGCTTGTGATAAGAATATGCCATATGTTGCTTGTTCCACTTGCAAGCCAAGAAAGAATGTTAGTTCCCCAAGTAGAGACATTTCCAATTCTTGTTGCATAACAGAAGCAAAATTTTGACTCATAGATTCTTCATTACTTCCAAAAATGATATCATCAACATATACTACCACAATCAATAGTTTATCATTTTCAGTTTTTGTGTATAAGTTGCTATCAGCAAACCCCTTTGAAAATCCTTGTTGATGAAGATATTTGTCAAGACGATAATACCATGCCCTTGGAGCTTGTTTGAGACCATATAGAGCCTTTTTGAGTCTACAAACAAGATTTTTATCATTTCCCAAAATGAATCCTTCTGGTTGTTCTATATAAACTTCTTCTTCTAGATCACCATTGAGAAAGGCAGATTTAACATCCTTTTGATAAACTTTGATTTTTTCGAAGCTTGAAAAAGCAAGAAAAATTCTTATGGCTTCAATTCTAGCTACAGGAGAAAAAGTTTATTCAAAGTCTATACCTTCTTGTTGAGCATACCCCTTGCAAAAAAGTCTAGCTTTATTTCTTATAACATCCCCATTCTCATTTAACTTGTTTTTGAATATCCATTTAGTTCCAATGAAATTTTTGTCATGAGGTCTTGGTACTAATTCCCAAGTACATTCTTTTCAATTTGATCAAGTTCTTCATTCATGGCTTGAATCCAACATTTATCTTTGCTAGCTTGATTGACATTCTGTGGTTCAATGGTGGATAAAAATGCTAGATAGCTAGTAGATCCTACAAGAGTTCTTCTTGTTTGGACACCTGATCCCTTTTCTCCCAAAATTTGAGATTATGGATGATTCTTTTGAACATACCTGGATGGAGCCTTTTCAGATAGATCTCCTTCTGCTCCTTCATTGGGTTCACCTTCTATATTATCTCTATTTGATGCAGGAAGATATACATCATCATCATCTTCATTTCTTGTTTGTATTTCCCCTTTTGGAGTTGAGAGATATTCATCAATTACGACGTTAATGCATTCAACAATCTTCCAAAGTATTTTATTGTAGCATTTATATGCTTTACTTCTAGAAGAGTAACCAAGAAATATTCCTTCATCTGCCCTAGGTTCAAACTTGCCAAGTTTTTCATCATTTTTCTTGATAAAACATTTGCTTCCAAAAACTTTAAAATGCTTTACAGTGGGAGGATTACCATACCAGAGTTCATATGGCATTTTATCACTATTTACACGAACATGTGCCTTGTTAAGAATGATTACCGATGTACGTGCTGCTTCACCCCAAAAGGTGTCAGGTGTTCCGGAATCATCAAGCATAGCTCTAGCCATTTGTTGAATTGTTCTATTCATTCTTTCTGCTACGCCATTTTGTTGCGGAGTGCCAGCTACAGAAAACTATCTTTTTATGCCATGTTGTTCACCAAATTCAAGGAATTCATCTGATGTATATTCTCCTCCTCGATCAGATCTAAGACATTTTATTTTTAGATTTAATTCATTTTCAACCAGTGCTTTGAAGATCTGAAATTTCTCAAACGCTTCATCTTTGTGTTTAATCAACCCAATCCAAGACATTCTAGAGAAATCATCAATAAATAAGATATAGTATTCTTCACGAAAGTAGTGACTTCTTCCTCATAGGTCGGTATGAAACATAGGTCGGTATGAATAAGTTCAAGAGGCTTACTTGAAGATCCTTCCTTGGCATTAAATTGCACTGCGGTTGCTTACCGAATTGACGGAAGTTTGCATATGATACTCTTAGGTAGAGTAATATTGGGAAGACCACGAAACGCGTTAATTGTTGCTTGATTTGTTGATTTGAGAGCTTAGATGCCCCAACCTTATGCCATAGCCGAGTTTTACGAAGATTTACTCGAGTAACATTGTTCTTTTCGGTTCTTCAAACATACGAGTTGCTTGGAGTTCTTTTTCCTTTTATAGTGCCCTGCATACTTCAAGATCACGAACCACACATTCTTTTGAACTAAAGACAACTTTAGTTCCTTGATCACACATTTGACTTACACTTAACAGGTTATGCCTTAATCCATCCACATACATGACATCGTTAGCCTTCACCTTTTCTTTTAGAAACACAGACCCTTTTCCTTTAATTACAGCAGGAGTATCATTTCCAAAGTAACTTTCATTTCCTTTTCAAGAGCACTATATGCATGAAGTTTGTTTTTGTCACCTGTCATGTGTCTTGAGCATCCGCTATCAATATACCATTGATTTTATTCTCCTTCTGCAAATAATGCTATGCCACAATTTTCAACCTGTAATTCCTTCTTTTTCCATACTTTGGAGTTTGAAGGAGGATGCTCTTTTGGCTGAACTTTGCTCCTGCATTCAGATTCTTCATGGCCAAAGTTATTGCAATAAGCATATTCAACTTCATTTAGAAGAGGAGAGAAGTTGTTATAGGTATTCTTCTTTGTTTCAACATCAATCCTTTTCTTTCTTGCTTCTCTGGTCATGATGGTTTTATATGCAACACATTGAGCAGCTTTATGGCCAAAATTGTGACATGAGAAACATTGTCCATGGAAGAAGAAATTTCTGCGATCATGAAATATTCTACTTGAATTTACCTGTTGATTGGTGTTTCTTTGAAAGAAATTCCTGTTAGTGTTCTTTGAATTGAGATGATCATGCTTTACCTGTAAAGATTCTTTATTCCCTTGCTGAGTGGCAGAATGTTGTAGACCAGCTGTAGCTGCTTTTAGATAACTTGGTGCTGAAGCCTGAGAAGACTCTCCGCTATATCCAAGACCTGTCTTTATAAGAGGAGAACGTTGTACCTTGATAATCTCATCTAAGGTTTCTGATCTTTTAGCAAATCTAAGATTCAGAGTTTTTACTTTCTCAACTTCTTTTCTTAGACTTACCACTTCACATTCTAATTTCTCCTTGTGTTTCTTGTCTTCGTCAATCTGATTTTTCAGCGTCTCTATGATTATTTTACTTTCTTCTAAGCATATTTTGAGTTGATTGTTTTCATCAAGAAAATCATTGTCCTCTAGAGCATCCATAAAAGTATCATTTTCTTCTCTAGATTATTTTTCAAATGCCATGAGAAGTCTAAGATCTTGTTCACATTCTTCCTCACTACTAGATACCCCATCACTGTCTTCATGAGTATAGTAACTTCTTCTAGTGCTAGATCGGTTCTTATTCCTTCTTGTTACTTCCTTTCCTTTTGCAGGTGTTTCTTTGTAAGGATACTTAGCAGCATAGTGACCAAATCTTCCACAATCAAAACATTTGAAAGGAAGCTTACCTCTAAACCATCCTGTACCAAGTTGAAGTTTCTTTACAAAGTTTGCCTCATCTTCTTCTGAAATATATCCTGATCCTTCTGCTTCTTGTACTTCTTTCCCTTTTGTAGAAGCTCTAAAGACAGCCTCTTTGACTTCAGATGGTCCTCCTCCTCTTCTCATTTCATAAGCGGTTAGTATGCCATGTAGTTGCACCACAGTAAGATTTTGAAGATCCTGTTTTTCTTCAAGGGTAGAAACTTTTGATTCAAATTTGGCTGTTAGCGATCTTAAAATTTTCTCAACCAAAGTAGATTCGGTTATTGTTTCTCCCATATTTCTCATACGATTTACAACATCATCAAGACGTAAAAATAAACTGGCAATATTCTCATCATTATGCATTCTTAAATTTTCATATTCAATTCTGAGAGTTTGAAGTTTTGCACTTTTTACCTTTGCATCACCTTCATAACTTAGAATGATTTTGTTCCATATCTCCTTTGTTGTATTCAGCTGCATAACTTTGAAAAATTTAGATTCAGTTAGACTTCTCGTTTGAGCATTGACGGCCTTTGCATTTGTTTCATAATTCTTCTTTTCAGTCGGATCTGTTGGTACTGCAGCTGGATATTGATATCCTTGTTCAACAATGGCCCATACATCTGCTCCCATAGACTGAAGATAAGATCTCATTCTTATTTTCCAGAAGATTAAATTGCTTCCATTAAAGAGCGGAGGCTTGATAGATGCTACTCCATCTTGATTGCTCATCTTGCTTGATCTTCCTTCTAGCAGCTAAGCTTTTTCAGAAGGACCTGCTCTGATACCAATTGTTGGGAAAGATACTAAGGGGGGGGGTGAATCAGTATCTTGATCTGTCAAACAAATTTTTACTTTTCTTTTCTCAAAAACCCATACGCTACTTTACAGAACAAAACTAGCATATATATGCGGTTATCCTTAAGGAAACTCGCGTATGCTCAGATCTCTTATTATGCAGATAATTCTTATCTCTGATTATTGCTTCATTCATTCATTAGATTTTTAGTAAGAAGTAGATATGTGCAGTAAGAATAGAATAAATCAACACAAATAAGCATCACATATGAACACCAGGCTTTTAGGTGGAAACCCAATTCGGGAGAAAACCACCGCTACCGTCGTCTCAGTCTTCAATATATATTATAAAGAAAACATCTTACAATAATGTACTGGTGCAGACTCATACCAGCATGCAGGCACCCACCTGCAGAAGGCTACAACCTTCTCTCGTTTACCAGCCTCTCCTGGAAGGGAGCAACTACCCCCTGCTCTCGTTTACCAGCTATTACTGGAAGGGAGCTACTACCCCCTTACTGAAGGCTTCGACCCTCAGCACCACTGCAAACCACGTTTCATCTTTTTTCAAACTGGATCAAACAGCTTCAACACAACCCTTCACTTATCAACAATCATATTTTACCTATTGTTTCCAACAGAACAGTGAAACCTCTATAACCAGAATATCAGAGACAACCCAGACTTCAGAATAGATATGCAGAATCACATTCAACCTTGAGCAACTACAAGTTCAGATACCATACGCACCTTTAGTTAAACAAATCCACGTATACACGCGCTTTTTACGAAATGAACCCGCGTATACATCTGTGCATTTCTCAAAATAGCTCTAACTGCCCATACGCACCTTTGTTTAAACCGATCCACGTATACACGCGCTTTTCACGAAATGAACCTGCATATAGATCTATGAGAGATAAACTTTGCAAAACAGACCAGATCTATGAACTTACCCAGATTTCTTCAATTTCTTCAACAGATTTGCGCCAGGTCTTCATTACTTCTTTCAGATCATCCTAGAGATTCATCATTTCCAGATCTGGAGATTTTGAACCGTCATCATATTCATAGGTGCATCATAGATTCAGATCTATCGATTAAGAACAGAGTTCAACCATTCAGATAAAATTCAGAGTGAAGTATTCATTAAAGCCTAGAAATTTGCACACTTTTTGCATAATGAATTTCTTCTCCTTAAATAGATTTAGCCCTTAAAATTAGTAGAAATTCTTTCGGTAATAATCACATGCAAAAGAACGTGGTCGACGCGTTTCGAACCAACCAGTGTGGTTCATCATAGTCCTCATGATGAACCACACTGGTTGGTTCGAAACGCGTCGACCACGTTCTTTTGCATTTGATTATTACCGAAAGAATTTCTACTAATTTTATTATGGATCACAGAAGCTTAGATTCCAAAGATTTAGCCTTTGTCAATACCATGAGCCAAAACCACATTCCTTCCGATGGTATTTCTGGACGGGATCAAATAGACAATCCAACGCTTAATACAATGGGTGAATACCATGGTAAAGTCCCCTAGTTTTACAAATTTAGAGCGCAATTAGGCATACGCGACTTGGCACGTACCTTTCCGCGTACATACGCCACTTCTCCTCATCAAACCCGTGTATGCATTGTGACATACCTTGTTCAACATTATTTTGGCACTTTCTGAATTCCTTTCTTCTGCTACTGTAAATACATCAGATTTACATCATTTCTATCAAGGAAAACTTCATTCAGCAAGTTCCATCAAAGTCAATACATTGTATCACATTGCCAGCAATCTCCCCCTTAATTCATCAAGTAGGTTTCCATCAAGGACAACTTCATAAAGTATGTTTCCATCAAGTACAATAGGTTTCCATCAAGAACATCTTCATCAAATAGGTTGCCATCAACTTTATCAAGTAGGTTGCCATCAAGGACAACACTCTGCATCACATTGCCAACATTCACATTTGGTAAAGTTTTTGTTTCTTCCAAAGGCTTCTTCCTTTGGTCAGTCTAAAGCATCAATAAATACTGAATCCATTGTCAATGCCACAAATGTTAATTCTAGGTCTTCAACTCCTCCTTTCCTACTAAATTTTGAGATCCTTAATTATAATATGCATGATTTTCTTGTTTATTTTGGTGTAGAAATTATACAAACAATATGTATACCAATGGATTCAATATTATCATGCAATATACTAAAGCAAGATACTGAATCCTTCTACAATTAATTTGTGGAAATTAAACATGATCGCACAATCACACCAAGTACGAGAAAGAAGCAAATCAGTCCACAACACAAGATATTTTCCTGGGGAAATATTTCTCCTAAAAAATGCTCTATATATATTGTATAATGAACCAAGGACTCATGAAACATTACAATGCACTCTTCTCACAAGAGTCTGATGCACTATCCTGACTGTCTCACCCTGATCTAGACAAAATTGGGCTAGTACTTAGCCAATTCTCAGCCTCTACTCAGCCTTCATTGCTCACGCAATCCATACGCAATCAATCCCTATTAATTAGGATAATTAGCCTTCCTTGATTATGCAATACATCATGGGCATCCTATGGTGTATATAATTGCGCTCAGGAAGTTTTATATAAATACAACTGATAGATAACTTCCCTTTAACCTCTGTCTCAACTGGGTCTTCATCAAAAATGACATGCATGCAACTTATTAATATTAAATCATCATCCACTTGACAGATCAATGCATATGAATTAAATATGATTTAATTCACTTGACCTCTCACCAGTGCAACAATCAGTTACAACTAGTTAGACTGACTTTAACTCACTTAATTGTGTTAACTGATTTCTCATGCATTAAGCTAATACATTAACTGCAACTTGGACTCTAAAACAAATAGAATCACTCTACATGCATCACCAACCACCCTCAACTTGAATTTCGTGAGCTAACTGAGTCTATCACACTTGGTTAACTATTACAAGTGATTATGAGATAAGATTACAATTTATTGTCCAATTTATTTAAGGGTTAATAAATTTGACACATATTTCTTCTAATTTAATTAAGAAATAATTAAATCAAAAGCCCCCATGGTAGCCATTTCTGGATGCCATTTTCTAGATGTTGTTTATGAATAACAATTTCATTATTTCTTGTTGCAAATTTCAACATTTGGTGCATCCATGAATGTCATTCCTTTATTGTTTTGCAACAAACTTACTGTTGAACCGAAGAAGGTAGATGCAAGAATCATTCATCTTGATAGATCTCAAGTTAAAGTTGTTGTTGGAGAGTTGAATAATGTACTGATCAGATTGTCTTCTGACTCAAGAGAACATTAGTTCATTGATATTTTTTTTTTGAAATCCCTAAATCATATGGGTTGTTTCTAACTAGAGATTGGTCTAGCAAGCTACAAGGATATTTTGCTATGGATTGGTCACATTTGTGGCTCCCCTATAAGGAAATGAACAACCAAATTAGTGTTAATAATGAGTCGTACATGAAGTACACATTCATCGAGTTGAAAGCACCTAATGAGAAAATATGTTTCACGTAGGAAGAATCGGGGTTATGTTTTTTGGAATTTGACATCAGTTTTTACGAAGCCATACAGTCACTAGTCTCATCAGATATGTAGTTGGAATTTCGTCCCTTCCCTCCAGCTAATGTTAATTAACTTGTACTTTAGATGTGAATAGTTTTAGCTTAGATTATAGTTGTACTAACATGTGGAATTTGTGCTATGATGGGTTTAAGACTCAAGATGGAGCTGGAATAGGCTACATCCTGATGGACCCCCCAAAAAGTGATTTTTAATTTCTTATAGATTAGAATTCCAATGCAATAACAACACTGCAAAGAATAAGACACTGATTCTTGGGCTGAAGAAATCCATTGACCTCAAGGTGGAGTTTTTAAAGGAAATTGGTGATTTGGAAATCAGTACAAGACAAGTGCACAACATTATCCATTGTTTGTCACCACACTAGAAAAATTACTAAGAAGAGGTATGACAGTTGATCTATGCTTTTAAGTATTTCGGTATGAAATCAGTTTGTAGGATTAGAAAAGTTGTTTTTGATATGTTAGCTAATGTTAATGCTATATTTATGCTACTTAGGGATGAATTTTCTATAGACATTGCTTATAAGCATGCTATCCTAGATAATATAACTAACTTCTACGTTTTCGATGAGGATCAACATATACTCGGCTCCAACATGGATTTGTTTAAGGATGTGGTAATAAATGAAGAAGAACATGATAAATCGTTGCCAGAATAAGTTGATGCATGAAAGGGAAACCCCATTCCCAAAGGTTTTCTTTCTCTTGAGAAGTTGTTCGACTTACAAAACCGGTTCCCAGAAACACCGAACATAAAGAATCGAAGTTCCACATTGATGCACGAAAAAATCAGTCTTGGAATGAAGGTTGACCCCAAGTTTATTAATATTGGTATTTGTTTCTCTCCCGTAGTAAATAAAAATTTCATTGAGTTATTCAAGATGTATCGAGATGTTTTTTCTTGGATGTATGGATATCTGAAAATGTATGACATCCATATTATCCAGTAGGTGATACCAATAAAGGATGAGGCCAAACATTTACAACAGAAGTTGATAAAAGTGCATCCAACTCTACAACCTCTGATACAAAAAGAGTTGAAGAAGTTTTTGAATGCACGAATAATTTTCAAAATTAGCTATTCCACTTGGGCCTTCAACCTTTTACTTGTAAGGAAGAAATCTGGCGAGATCTGTCTATGTTTTGATTTCTGAAACCTTAACTAAGATTATGATAAATTTAACTATCTATTCCACTCCATGTAGTATATCTTACAAACGGTTTCTAGATTTGAAATATTCTCTTTGCTCGATGGATTTTCCAATTACAACCAAGTGATGTTGTTTACTGAACCAGATAGTTTGAAAACCACTTTGAGAAAAAAATTGGGGACTTTCACATTCAAACGCATTCCAGTTAGCCTTATAAATAAGGAAGCTACTTTCCAAAGGGCAATGGATATTTATTTCAGAGAGATGATTGGTCAAAGCCTGGTAGTCTAACTTCATGATGTAATGGTGTTTTCAAAGAAAATATTGGATCATCTATGTCATCTAAATAAAATATTTGAGTGTTGTAGGAAATATAGAATATCACTAAAGCCCAAGAAAAATATATTTGCAATGTTCGAGGTTAACCTCATTGGGAACATAATAGAAAAAGAGCCATATTACAGTGGAGCCCAAGTACATAAAGGTTTTCACACAAATCTCACACCCCAATGGCAAGAAGGAAGTGCACTCATTTTTGGGTAAGATTAATCTTATTTGCAAATACATTTCCAATTATTCCCAAATCGTAAAGCCATTGCAAAATATGATAAAGAAGGATGCACTAATTAAATGGAACCAAGAAGAGAAGGAGGCTTTCACCTGTATAAAGCAAGATATAGTAGAAGCCCTGAACCTTTACAATCCTAATTTTGATAAATATTTTATGCTACACACATTTAATTCAAATTCATCTTTGGCATCCATATTGACACAAAAGGATGATCAAGGTAATGAGAAATCTATATCTTTTATGAGTGATGGGATAAATGGATCGGAGTTGAACTATTCCGATATGGATAAGAATGCATATGTTGTCTATAAGGATTTCAAGCATTTCAAACTTTATATATCGAAAAATCATGTTGTAAATTTTGTACCCCACCCTGCAGTAATATCACTATTTTTGCAACAAGAGCTAATTGAATGGAGGGCCAATTGGATGACATGTTTGAAGGAATATGATCTGGAGTTCAAACTGGCCCACACAGTAAAGGGACATGTTTTATGCAATATTTCTACTGAAGCTTATGATCAACCTAAGGAAGAAACATTTGGACGGGAGAAGGAGATTGGAATGTATCAAAATGATTCAATTCCCACACCCAACTTGTCATCATCCAGTTATGTCGATATGAGGCAATATTTGTAACAAGGTACTTTTCCTTCTATCTTATTCATAAAACATAAAAGAGCCATTAGACTGAAAGTCTCTTCCTATAAATTTTCCCATGGAAATTTTTTTCGTAAACATCATAATGGAGTGTTTCTTAAATGATTGGAATCTGGTGACACTGAAAATGTTTTGAAGGAGCTACATGATGGTCCAACAGGTAGACATTATGCTAATGACAAAACAACATACAAAATAATTAGGGCGGGATATTATTGGCCTACCTTATTCATAAATGCCCAAGAATATGTTCGCAAATGCTCTATCTACCATAATTTTGTTGGAAGAGAATCACAATCAACCACACTACTCCAACCTATTGTGATTGAGGAATGTTTTTAGCAATGGGGCTTGGATTTTATTGGGGATATCACACAACACTCCTCAAAATAACACAAGCATACCCTCACAACTATAAATTAATTACCGAGGTGGGTTGAATTTTTTCCATTAAGACAAGTTAATGATCAAGAGGTAATTCATTTCATTAATCATAACATCATAACCAGGTTCATTGTTCCTACCTCCCTTGTTTTTGATAATGCAACTTACATTTCATCATTAATGGTCCCTTGCTTTCTCTAACTCTACCCACGACTTCATCTTCTTCACTAGTGTAAGCGGTGCGGCCTTGTGACGCGTTGTCCACTTATGTACCACGGTGATGACAACTTGTATATTAATAAGGATCTTGATAAAATCTATGCTCTTCCGTTGCAAGTCATGTAAGCACAAAACTTCCTTATATATAGTCAAAAACTCCTCATAAATGTCCCACATAGTGTCTCCAAGTCTAGATACTTAATCAAGTATCACTTCTCTTATCTCCTCGTGGTATACATGTGTCGAAGGTGAATTTTTGCACTATTGCATAGATTTTTTCATTTTCTTTTCGAAGTGCATGTCAATTCTGCACCAAATTTTTCTTCTCAACCACCAAACACTTGTGTTAGATCTCGCTGCACGTGTGAAGTCCAAGTTGTCATCAAAAATGGTGTTTGGATTCTTGCTGGTGTCTGTGAATATCACCCTTTCTCTCACGAATGAAGGTGATGCATTATCATTCGAGAAATGATTTCTCCACGCTTGTACAATATTCTTTCGCAGTTCATCAAATGACAGATTGTACACATCCATCATCGGGTCATCATCAAGAGAAACTACCTCCCCTTCCTCACTCAGGGTTGGATCTGCAGCTGGTGGCGGTGGAGTCTGAATTGTTGAAATTAGAAATAAGAAACCCATAAAATGGGACCCAGAAAATGGCACCAAAGGGGGCTTCTGATTTAATTTTCCCTTAATTAAATTGGAAGAAAATTTTTAATTCCATCACATGACAACTTCTATTAGTTAACTAAGTCAGGAAGACTTAGTTCGCTTAGGAAATTCGAGTTGAGCGCTAGAGAGGAGGAATGTAGAGTTCTTCCTGTTGTAGCTCCTAGAGACAGCCTTGAGTTGTATAAAGACCAGTGCCTAGGACATCTTAAATGCAAGGAGAATATGGTTCAACTGACTGCAGTTGGAAATGATTAGCTTTCATGCAACTATGACTCAAATGAATGGTTTTAGTAAGGGTGGAACCAAGACCCCAAATTTAAACACAACAACTAGGAAGACTGCAGAAACTGAGTACAAACTGTAATAAGTGAATGCATCAGACAGCTCTAAAATAGAATGTTGTAAAGGGGGCCGACTTCAAAAATGAACACACATTTATCAAGTTATATGTTAGCGACGACTATGTCAGAAGATGGAGTGAGATATCAACTATAACCGGGCTTATTCAAAGATAAGAATCCATATATACTGGGCTCATGCAAAGATAAGAATCCATATATCCAGACTCATTCAAAGATAAGAATCCATTGTAGTTAATATCAGAGGAATGGAAAAAGAGACAGAAAATGAACAATGTATCAGGCATGGGCCTATTTAAAGTGCTATGAATGTATAAAACATGAGTATCTGCTATGATAAATTCACGTCCGAACATGGGAGCACTTGCATTCCAAAACCTATAGATACGAGAAGTATGGAGAGATACAAAATGAACATTTATATTAAAAGACAGAGAGAGAGAGTTACAAACTGTGAATCATCCCGAGTGGAATCCTCAATCCCAACAAAGCTTCTTATTACTGAATCCCTACGGGAACTTCAAACATATACTATCAAATTTCATACAAAACACATATAGAATACTTGAACTAGTGAGTCCTTTGGAGAATCTGGAACCTCTTGTTAGTGTTTTCTTCCTATTTTTATAACCTCTAATTCCTAATGCAAGAGAAGATATTTTGGGAAAATATCTTCCTCGTGTGCTTGTATGTTGTTTCAGGTCTAAATAAAAAACAGAAAATATGATGAGGTAGAACTGCCTCTCATCATCTTACAACACAGGCCTAAAGTCGTTTCTAACTGAAATGTAAACAATTTACTAAACTGAAAGTGAAAACTGCAGGAGTGAAATAAGGATTTCACCGGAAATGACAAAGTGAAAAGAACATAAGGTAAAAGGCCAAACAGGCCCAGTCATGAATGATCATTGTTTTTTTATGATGCGGAGCCCCTGCTGCTGCTAGCAAAAGCAATACCGTTAGTCATGGGAAGGACTGGCCTTCTGCGCTGGAGAAAGTAATACCGTTAGTCATGGGAAGGACTGGCCTTCTGCGCTGGAGAATGCGGTACTGCTAGTAGTGGAAGAGCTAGCCTTCTGTGCTGGAGGATCTTATAGAATGGCCAATGGTCATGATCCATCGACTGAGACATGAAACTGACCCTTTGCATCTTTTTTCTCTGCTTCCTGACCGTGGAGGATCTTCATCCTCGGCCTCGAGCCACTATGATTGATTATGAGACGGCCTGTGTACTTAAAAGGCCATGAAAACCTGCACAAACAACAAACCAATTAAATAAATCCTACGATGAGGGGTAGACTGCTTCAGGTGGTTCAGCGAGGGGTTATGGACCGATGCGGATGAAGTGCGAATGCAGCGATGGAAGGTAAAATCATGGCGGAGGTGAAAACCAGGGTTTAAATATAAATATGGTGCAAAAATATGATGGGTGGTTTCGCGGAAATCCGCGAGTGGTTTTCGCGTGGGGGCTGAGTGGTAAGCGATATCGGGCTAAAGGCACGCGATACACGTTAGGGAGTGACGTGTGTCCTCACAAAACCGCCCATTTCGCGTCGGAGTTGTGTGTTGGGGAGATGTTGTGAAATGGATGCGAAAATGAGCAAGAGCCATCCAATCTGGGCAATCCAGATCAACGGCTGCAGATGAACGCGATGGACGTACTTGCGCGGTCGGGTGGGACCGGCAATGACGTCAGCAATTTTTTCACATAGCGGGATGATCAGTTGCGGGGCTATGAAAGCGGGAGTGATGTGGGTCGTTGGCTGAGGGAGATAAACGGTTCAGATCGGAGCGGGGGAGTGTAATGTTGGGTGAGTGATTGGGAAAGTAGCGATCGAGCGATGGAGTGAGGACTGTTGGATCATGATGGACATCAACGGTGGGGATCAACTGTAGGGGCACTCGGAGGTACGGATCAAATTCTTAGCATGTGCCTCCGCAGTAAATCTCAGTCGTTGATCTAAGATCTTCCGTAGTCAAATAGGTCAACTACGGGGGCACTCAAGGTGTTAACTCGTGCGCTGATATTGCCTCCGGGCAAAGCGGAAGATTGGCGATGACCATTGGATCAACGAGATCAGAGGTGGAGATAATGCCGGAGAAGAAATGAGCAGGGTAAAAGGCAGAGGTGCACTAGCCGTTGGATTAGGATGATCAATGGTCCAGAATGCATCGCAAAATCGCACAAGGGCATGAATGGTGCAAGGGGAGGGGTGAACCACGATGCGGCGATGAAGCGATGACCGTCCGATCAGGAGGATCGATGGTCCAAATCATATCGCAGCTTCACATAAATGAATGGATGAGACGGAGGACAACGAACCCGCGAGACAACGCCGACCGTTGGATCGATTGCAATCAACGACTCAGATTTTATCGGCAGGGAAAGAACATCGGTGGTGAAAAATAGAGTGAAAATGGATTACTGCGATGTGCGATGTGCGATGGAGCGAGGACCGTTGGATCTGCAGAGATCAACGGTGGAGAGCATCTCAAAAGATCGGCATATCGACTGCGATGTGCGATGTGCAATGGAGCGAGGTGCAGCACGACAAGCGATGACCGTTGGATCTGTGGAGATCAACGGTTGGGATTGCATTGGGGTTTCACACATCGGCAGAAAAGGAGTTCAACACACAAGGAATGTTAGGGATGCGATGGAGCGAGGACCATTGGATCTGGGAGAGATCAACGACTAGGATTCATCAGCAAGGGATGATCATCGGCGGAGAAGGGAAATCGGAAGGGAAAGGGCAAACCCCGATGGGATGCGCCGATGCGATGAGCGATGCGATGGCCATCAGATCTTGAGGAATGGACGGTTCGGATCTTATCGGAGGATCGGCCATCGGCGAAACAGAAAACATGGAAGCGGGAACTTGGAAAGAGCGACATGTGATTGCCGATGGGCTTAGTGCTCGGTCACCGAGCCCGGTCTCATGGCGGAAAAGGGGCTCAAGCTCAAGCGAAAGGGGCTTAAGGCCTGATATTTAAAAATGAAGGATTCAGACTAAAAATGAAGGATTTTCAAGGATTTTAAAGGTTTCGATAGGGGGGAAAAAGGGATTTAAACCTGAATAAAAAGATCTCATTAGGTTTAAAGGGGATTTGATGGAGAATGAAGGGTAAATGAAGGTCATAGAGGGGAAAATAGGGGGGGGGGGAATGAAGGACACATTTTGAAAATTCTTCCAATGACCTGTGTTGTATTTGCTTTGCAGTATAAGGCTCCTTATCTTTAGACATCCTAGATCGGTGAGGGATTTCATAACAACATTGGCTTCACTTGGGGGCGACCCGTTTGTCCTTGAATGCATCGAGAACTTCGCAGACCATCTGTTACCCTTCTTCTTGTGAACACAGTCCCTTGATGCCTTCTCTTCTTTATTCATGGCAAATCAAAACAACAAACATCATAATAAAAGCAACTGAATAATTTACAATATTATACAACAGACCTTTCAGCCTGAATCAATATTGGAAAAAGGGTTTTAAGAATTTCCCATTCACAGGGGCTTCGAGAAGATCACCCTGCAAATTTTCCAGTCTAAAAGTATTATTTCCTCTGGCTTCTGCAATTTTGAAAGGTCCGAACCATAGAGGATCGAACTTTCCATGCTTTCCTTTCTCAGCCCTTCTTACGTCCCATCTTAGCACCAGATCTTCGACCTACATCTCTTTATCTTTAGCATGCTTATCGAACAGGTCTTTCATTTTCTCTTAGTACTCAGTCAACCTCTGATTTACTCGACTTCGAGTCTCTTCCAACTCTACTAACTGATTTATTCTTCTGGTAAGATCGTTTGGTTCCTCTTGACAGTCTTGCATGAACCTAGTCTCAGGTAAGGCCAATTGTATCGGGAAAACCGTTGCTCTACCATAGACCAATTCATATGGGGATTTTCCTGTTGACCTCTTACTAGTGATTCTATTTTCCCATAGCGCAAACTTGAGCTGAGAATCCCAGTTCTTCTAGTTTTCATTTATGGCATTTTTTAATGCCCTTACCAAATTTTTGTTTGAGGATTATGCCAATCCATTTCCCTGCGGATAGTATGCAGTAGAGTTTCCTAACCCAATATTATACTGTTGGCAGAAACTGATAAATTTGACAGACTTAAAAGCCTGAGCATTATCTGTGACAATATTAGCAGGGCAGCCAAACCTTGAGATAATGTTATCTTCCAGAAACTTGATCACCACTGTGTCTGTAGCATTCCTTGCTAGCACATCCTCTACCCATTTAGTGAAGTAATCGGTGGTTGTTAGTATCCACTTGTGTTGCCTGCTTGAGGCAGGATGAATTTCGCCAATGAAATCGATTCCCCATTGTTGGAAAGGTTCTTCTATGTGCACCGGGATCATAGGCAACGGTGCGAACTTCAGCCTTTCAGCAAATTTCTGACACTTTTCATAGGCCCTTACCCGAGCATAAACATCTCCGAAAAGTCTGGGCCAGAAAAATCCTGCTTTCAGAATCTTGCGTGTTGTGGCCCTCCAGCTGTAGTGGTCACCACAGATGCCCTCGTGGAATTCTACCATCACTTCTTCTACTTCATTTTCCGTGAGACATAAAAGTAGTATGCCCGATGGGTCTCTCCAGTACAAATGGCCATTTTCTACGATGAACTTCTGAGATTTTAGCCTCAGCATTCTATACTTTCTCTTGTCGCAACTTGGAGGAAATCTAAGAGTTAAGAGGTATTCAACAATTTCTTTGTACCATGCACTGAGAAGGTACTTCATATGGGTCTTTTGTGTAGCAGTTTCTATCTCGCGCTGCTCATCTGCTCTTCCAGGCTCTTCATTGGCCACCATAGACAAATTTATCCCCAAAGCCTGACAGTTTGATTCAGACAGGATCTTGGCTAATCCTTGTCCCTTTATTAGCTTAGTGGGGTGTATCTTCAACTCATACTCTTGTATCTTGGCTATCCATTTGCCTCTCTTTCCTTCACTATCTCCTTGAATCAAGATGTCTTTTACAGCCGTTGTGGGTACGAAGGCAGTTATAGCTGACTGCAATACATACATCCGAAAGGCCTTGATGGATTTGACCAAGGCATAGGCCTCTTTCTCCAGGATATTATACTTTAACTCAGCATCGCGAAGCACTTGGCTGAAAAAGGCGATGGTTTGTTCATGACCTTCCTCGTTTTTTTGTAATAATACAGTTGTAACGGTGTGGGGAGATGCAAACTAAAATATCATGAAGGGTTTTGCATAATCTAGTCCTGCCAATACTGGGGCTTCTGCGAAAGAATTTTTAATCCTGTTAAAAGCTTCCTGCGACTCAGTAGTCCATTTTACTTCGTTATCCTTCTTCAGCATCTCAGTTATGTGCCGGACTATCTCTGCATAGTTCGGTATGCATCTTCTCAATAAGTTGATACGTCCAAGAAAAACTTGGACCTATTTCTTGTTTCTAGGCAAGGATATACCATTTATGGCTTCTACCCTTTTCAGGTCATTTTTTATCCCTGCCTTTGTTACAATATGCCCCAACATTTTACCCTCTTCTAAAGCAAATAGAGATTTTTGAGGGTTTAAGGACAATCCATACCTGCGGCACTTGTCAAAGGTTCTGCGCAAATGCTCTATATCTTTAGCATCATCCTTTGAGAAGACTGTGATGTCGTCCAGGTACACCACCACGAATTTTTCTTGTTCCCCCACAAAAGCAATGTCCATGGCCCTTTGAAATGTAGCCCCCACATTGATCAATCCAAACGGCATTCGAGCATACATAAACGTTCCCCAAGGAGTAGTGAATGCAGTTTTCTTGTGGTCCTCCGGAAGCACTGCTACTTGATTATACCCAGAAAAGCCATCCATCATAGACATTCGTGAAGATCCTACCACCTTCTGCAATATATGGTCCATCTTGGGCAGCGGATAATTGTCTTTCAGAGATGCTCTGTTCATGTTCTGAAAGTCGACACACAATCTTATTTCCCCGTTCTTCTTTTGGACTGGGACCAAGTTGGCCACCCTTTCAGAATATCTTAATGGCACAATAATCTTAGCCTTCAACAGTTTCTTGATTTTCTTTTCTATGAAAGGAAGGAGTAAAGGATTAATCTGTCTTAATTTATGTTTGTGTGGCTTAGCATCTCCTTTTAATGGGATCTTCTGCTGGATAATGCTAATATCAAAGGTCTTCAAATCTTGATAGGACCAGGCAAAGACATCTTAATATGTCTGAAATAGCTTCCGATATTGCTCTTTGTATTCTTTGAGTACCTTATTAGACAATTTCACAAGCTTGGGATCGGCCTTCGTGCCGAGGTTCAGGTCATCTACCTGATTTTCTTCAACAGGCTTACTTGGCCAGATTGGGACATCATTCTTATCAAATAGTCTCTCTAGAGGGACCAGTTCCCTCGGTATTACGTTCCCTTTGAGCTGCAGCACCTTGTGCCCAGCCATGGTATCCTGCCATTTATTCTAAGGAAGTTCTTCAGTCTCCTCCTCGCCATCATCTATGGCCAAATTTGAAAATTCCCCAACGGTCTCCATAAATCTCTTTACTTGCTCTTCATCTTCAAACACCTGCCAGTGTTTGACATTTTCAGGGATGGAAGGACAGTAGCGAACCTCTACTTCATACCTCAGGAGGGTGTTCTAAGGTGGTCGAAAAGTGCTTGTAGCTACTGCGAGAGAGTCCGCCATCCTGTTCTGGTCTCTTGGCATGAATTGAACATTGAATGCTAAGAATAAATTCTCTACCAAGTCCCATACCTCATTTCTGTAAGCCCTCAGCCATGGGTGCTTAGCTTGACATTGATTTCTTACTTGTCTCACCACCAATTCTGAATCTCCTAAAACCTTCAAGCTCTGAATATTCATATTATTTGCTTTCTGTAGACCCAAGAGCAATGCTTCATACTCAGCCACATTTTTCATGGCTTCATACTCCAATTTGAAAGATAATGGGACCAGTTGTCTAGTAGGGGAGATCAGGAGAATCCCAGCTCCATTCCCTTCCTTTGAGTTGGTTCCATCAAAGTGCAAGGTCCAAATCCCACCTTCTTCATTACTTGAAGACTGCTCGGTCTTTACTTGACATAAAGATGGCTCCTGCAAGTAATCTTGTTCTTCCTCAAGCATTAGACAATAAAACTCACCCTCTTTGTTGTACACTGGTGAATTTACTGAATTATCGGCCTTAGTGACCATCTTCACAAACCTTGTTTCCCAGTATAATCTCCTTTCTTGGCCTCCAAACACAGGGATGGTCGCATAGGTTAGGTCTAGCTTTTAGATCCTCTGATTTTTGTACCCCATGATCTTGATAACATCATCCCAAACCGAGCTAGGATGTCAGCCACTACTATGTCCATTACCACGCTCTTAGCTGGGATTTGGGCTACATTTACCACCAAATCCTTGATCATCCCCAAACACTTGACTCTTTTAGAATCAAAGGAGTAGAGATATTTATATGGGCGAGTGATCTGCAGCCCCAATTGTTCCATTACGGACAGGGGTAACAGGTTATGAGACGCTCCAGAGTCTAGCATACAATTATGCAATAGCAGATCATGAATGACTAAGGAGACATAGAAAGGAGGGGTTGAAGAATCTAGTTCCTCAACATGGGGACCGAACATAACCATAGGCCTTTCTTCTTGGAGGTTTAAACTATCTGGGATTGGAGCAGCTCCTTGAGGAAGCATGAATGATGACACTTGAGCCTGATAGGATGGTTGCTTCAGGAGTTCAGTCAGGGGGACTGGGATTTTAACCTTTTCTAGCTCTTTCTGAAGGCTAAACAGAGGAGGAGGCTTCTCTAAAATACTTTCTTTTGGTTCTTTACTCTCGGTTGGGGGTTTTTCTTCCTTTAGGATAGGCTTGGCTTTTGCAATTGAATTAGAGGCCAACTTAGAAGAGAACGGAACGGAGTCATTAGAATGTAAAGGTTCAGTTATAGGTCTCTTACCTTTATCTTCAACTTTCTGAACAACAGGCTCCTTCTGAGACGTCTTCTCTTCTTGTTCTTGTGTGCGGGTTCTCTTTCTAGAGGACCTGAGATCATATTTTCTATGAAACTGTGCTTGCATGAAGTCTACAAATTGTTTACAGTAATCATCGATCTCTGGATCTTCAGTAGCACATGTTTGTTCTTCTTCTTCTTGCAAGCAGAGCTCCATTCCTTCACCTTCTTGCAAAGAAGACTCAACTTCATTGTCGTCTGAGTAAGCAAGATATTGATCATCTTGCCCATTAGGAATGTCTTCGGCAGGGCCATCCATCTTCCCTTCCAGATACAGCGGGGGTTGTATGTGGTCTTGCTGCTCCTTCCGCTCTCTCTACAATATTTGAAGAGGAGGATTTCTATATTGTGAGTTAAATCCCCTATTTGGAGTAGTTTGGAATGGCTTAGAGGATGAGTTCTTTGCTTCGAGCTCAAGCTTCACCAGCTTGCTCGAAAGGTTCTTGATCATTTTACTCATCTCCTCTATTTTGTAATCTGCTACCTCTCTATCTTGACCAGAGGTAGATTCTTCTTCTTTCCCTCTCTGTCTAGCATCATGGTCTGACCTCCCCTTTGATTTACCCATAGAAGCGAAGTTAGCTTCCACTTCTAATGCATCAGTCTAGGCTTCATCCAGAGTAGCAAATTTCCTCTCTCTTAAAGAGAATCTGAATTCTGACTCAAAGGCTTCTACAAACACCACTTTAGCAGCGATCTGGTGAGGCTTCATTTTGGCTGGGAGACTTGTATATAGTTTATTAAATCTCTTAATAAACTCAGACACGTCTTTGTTATGTCTCTTCTTTAAAGCATTGAATTCCGTAAGACAGTATCCATGATCCTTCTTTTCTCCCCACTTCCTTATGAATGCATTTTCAATTTCTTCCCAAGTGTTAATGGAGCGGTCCCCCAAGGTCTTGAACCACTTACGAGCTTCGCCATCTAGAGATTGGACAAAAAGCCTCAAAACAACATATAGATGTTCAACATTGAAGTTATCTACAAAGGCGCATAAAACTTCCAGGTGTTTCTAAGCTTCAGTATCATTTTCTCCATTGAAACGAGGTAGGATCTTTAAGTAATCCTGAGGCATGTTGTTCAGGATCTGAGGCAATGCCAGGGGGGCATATTTGTTCAGTAGGAAGCTAGGAACAACCATCAGAGGTTGTGGAGGTGGAGGAGGATTCTGATGAATGATAGGAGGTGGCTGAAGGGGAGTGTGTATAACAATAGGGATGTACTGAACAATAGCTTGTGAGGTTGCTTGAACAGATGGAAAATGTGAGGTGGTAACCTCTGTGACTTCTTTCACTTCTTAAGCTTTAGGAGTGGGATGCAGAAATAAACTCGTGGTATCTACAGATTCTGCCTCATCTTCTACTTCAATATTTTCAAGGGAGGAGCTATCTGAAGTATAGTCAAGGGTTCTTGCAATAGAATTAGGACCTTGATTTTGAGCTAATTGGGAGGAGGATGGAGAGTCTTCCAGGGAGAATCTAGGAATATCTGTATAAGCTTATTCTCTTTCTCTCCAACTTCTCTTGTGCAAAATCTTATCTGGATCAGACACTGAAGGTGTTCTCAACTGGGATGTATCTGACCTTTGGTGTGGCTTTCTGGGAGTTAGGACTGCAAATAGATTTATCTTTGAATGACAGTGGAGTCGCCAAGGTGAGGGATCTACAACTCCCAACCCTTCCTGCTCACCTATTCTGAAGGGTGGATGATATCTGTCAAGGCCCAGGGATTTAGTTCTTGAAATTATTTCCCCAACAATGGTGCCAAAAAGATGTTGTAGCTCCTAGATACAGCCTTGAGTTGTATAAATACCAGTGCCTAGGACATCTTAAATGCAAGGAGCATATGGTTCAACTGACTGCAGTTGGAAATGATTAGCTCTCATGCAACTATGACTCAGATGAATGGTTTTAGTAAGGGTGGAACCAAGACCCCAAAGTTAAAGACAACAACTAGGAAGACTGCAGAAACTGAGTACAAACTGTAATAAGTGAATGCATTAGACAGATCTAAAACAAAATGTTGTAAAGGGGGCCGACTTCTAAAATGAACACACAGTTATCAAGTTATATGTGAGTGATGACTATGGCAGAATATGGAGTGATATATCAACTATAACTGAGCTTATTCAACAATAAGAATCCATATATACTGGGCTCATGCAAAGATAAGAATCCATATATCTAGACTCGTTCAAAGATAAGAATCCATTGTAGTTAATATCAGAGGAATGACGAAAGAGACAGAAAATGAACAATGTATCAGGCCTAGGCCTATTTAAAGTGCTATGAATGTATAAAAAATGAGTATCTGCTATGATAAATTCACGTTCGAACATGGGAGCACTCGCATTCCAAAACCTATAGATACGAGAAGTATGGAGAGATACAAAATGAACATTTACATTAAAAGACACAAAGAGAGAGTTACAAACTGTGAATCATCCCGGGTGGAATCCCCAATCCCAACAAAGCTTCTTATTACTGAATCCCTATGGGAACTTCAAACATCTACTATAAAATTTCATACAAAACACATACAGAATACTCAAACTAGTGATTCCTTTGGAAAATCTGGAACCTCTTATTAGTGTTTTCTTCCTGTTTTTATAACCTCTGATTCCTAATGCGCGAGAAGATATTTTGGGAAAATATCTTCCCTGCTTGCTTGTGTGTTGTTTCAGGTCTAAATCAAAAACAGAAAATATGATGAGGTAGAACTGCCTCTCATCATCTTACAACGCAGGCCTAAAGCTGTTTCTAACTGAAATGTAAACAATTTACTAAACTGAAAGTGAAAACTGCAGGAGTGAAATAAGGATTTCACCCAAAATGACAAAGTGAAAAGAACATAAGATAAAAGTCCAAACAGGCCCAGTCATGAATGATCATTGCTGTTTGATGATGCGGAGCCCCTGCTGCTGCTGGCGAAAGCAATACTGTTAGTCGTGGGAAGGACTGGCCTTCTACGTTGGAGAATGCGGTACTGCTAGTAGTGGAAGAGCTAGCCTTCTATGCTGGAGGGTCTTATAGAATGGCCAATGGTCATGATCCATCGAATGAGATGTGAAACTGACCCTTTGCATCTTTTTTCTCTGCTTCCTGGGCGTGGAGGATCTTCATCCTCTGCCTTGAGCCACTGTGATTGACTATGAGACGACCTGTGTACTTAAAAGGCCATGAAAACCTGCACAGACAGCAAACCAATTAAATAAATCTTGCAATGAGGGGTAGACTGCTTCAGGTGGCTCAGCGAGGGGTTATGGAGCAATGCGAATGAAGTGTGAATGCAGCGATGGAAGGTAAAACCATGGTGGAGGTGAAAACTAGGGTTTAAATCAAAATATGGCGCGGAAATATGATGGGCGGTTTCGCGGAAATCCGCGAGTGGTTTTCGTGTGGGGGTTGAGTGGTAAGCAGTATTGGGCTAAAGTCACGCGATACATGTTAAGGAGCGACGCGTGTCCTCACAAAACCGCCCATTTCGCGTCGGAGTTGCGTGTTGGGGAGATGCTATGAAATGGATGCGAAAATGAGCGAGAGTCGTCCGATCTAGGCAATCCAGATCAACGGCTACAGATGAACGCAATGGACGTACTTGCGCGGTCGGGTGGGACCGACAATGACGTCAGCAATTTTGTCGCATAGCAGGATGATCAGTTGCGGGGCTCTGAAAGCGAGAGTGATGTGGGCCATTGGATGAGGGAGATCAACGGTCCAGATCGGAGCGGGGGAGTGTAAGGTTGGGTGAGTGATCGGGAAAGTAGCGATCGAGTGATGGAGTGAGGACCGTTGGATCATGATGGACATCAACGGTGGGGATCAACTGCAGGGGCGCTCGGGGGTACCGATCAAATTCTTGGCCTGTGCCTCCGCAGTAAATCTCAGCCGTTGATCTGATATCTTCTGCAGTCAAACAGGTCAACTACGGGGGCTTCAAGGTGTTAACTCATGCATTGATAGTACTCTAGGTAGAGCGGAAGATTGGCGATGACCGTTGGATCAACGAGATCAGAGGTGGAGATAACGCTGAAGAAGAAATGAGCGGGGTAAAAGGCAGAGGTGCGCTGGCCATTGGATCAAGATGATCAATGGTCCAAATGCATCGCGGAATCACACAAGGGCATGAATGGTGCGAGGGGAGGGGTGAACCGCGATGCGGCGATGAAGCAATGACTATCCGATCAGGAGGATCGACGGTCTAGATCATATCGCGGCTTCACATAAATGAATGGATGAGGCGGAGGACAGTGAAACCGCGAGACAATGCCGACCGTTGGATCGATTGCGATCAACGGCTCAAATTATATTGGCGGGGAAAGAACATCGGCGGTGAAAAATAGAGTGAAAATGGATTACTGCGATGTGCGATGTACGATGAAGCGAGGACCGTTGGATCTGCAGAGATCAACGGTGGAGATCATCTCGGAAGATCGGCATATCGGCTATGATGTGCGATGTGTGATGGAGCGAGGTGAAGCGCGACGAGCGATGACCGTTGGATCTGCGGAGATCAACGGTCGGGATTGCATCGGGCTTTCGCACATCGGCGGAAAAGGAGTTCAACGCACAAGGAATGTTAGGGATGCGATGGAGCGAGGACCATTGGATCTGGGAGAGATCAACGTCTAGGATTTCATCGGCGAGGGATGATCATCGGTGGAGAAGGGAAAGCAGAAGGAAAAGGGTGAACCCCGATGTGATGGAGCGATGCGATGGCCGTCGGATCTTGAGGAATGGACAGTTCGAATCTTATCGGAGGATCAGCCATCGGTGAAACAGAAAACATGGAAGCGGGAACTTGGAAAGAGCGATGTGCGATCACCGATGGGCTTAACGCTAGGTCACAGGGCCCGGTCTCATGGCGGAAAAGGGGCTCGGGCTCAAGCGAAAGGGGCTTAAGACCTGATATTTAAAAATGAAGGATTCAGACTAAAAATGAAGGATTTTGAAGGGTTTTAAAGGTTTCGATAGGGGGAAAAAGGGATTTAAACCCGAATAAAGGGATTTCATTAGGTTTAAAGGGGATTTTAATGGAGAATGAAGGGTAAATGATGGTCATAGAGGGGAAAATGAGGGGGGGGGAATGAATGACACATTTTGAAAATTCTTCCAATGACCTGTGTTGTATTTGCTTTGCAGTATAAGGCTCCTTATCTTTAGACATCCCAGCTCAGTGAGGGATTTCATAACAACATTCCCCATGATTTAAGGGGGTCCAGTTATAGTTATTTGTGAGTTGCAATTAGTTAACTCAATTAATTGAGTTAAAATCAGTTTAACTAGTTCTAACTGAGAGATGAGTTAGAGATAGGTCCAGTGAATTAAATATGATTTAATACACAAGTAGTGGTCAATCAGTTAACTGATAATTTTCTATAAATAGTTGTTGCATGTTAGTTATAAGAAAATAATAGTTGAGACTGAGGTTAAATGGAAGATAACTATCACTTGCACTATTAGAAAATTGTACAGGTAATGCATGATGTCATCGGGAAGCCTTGGAAGGATTGCACAATAATTGATCAGGATTTTCCTAATTAATAGGGGCTCAATTAGCCCAAGAATTCATAACGAAGGCTAGGAAGTTAGCGGTAAGAAAGAGGTTAAATATTGGATTGATTTTGCTTAGATTGCAAGCCAGATTCGAGCAGGATCAGAATGAGATAGTTGGAAGAATACAGAAGTTTCTCTAGTGAGAGAAAGCATTGTATCGTTTCATGATATTTGAACTTATGAAATATATAAATAGCGAGGTTTTAGGTAGTGGTATTTCCCTAGATACATTTTGTGTTATGCAATTGATAATTTCTTTCTCTTACTTTTCATGTGATTGTGCGATCGAATTTGGTTTCCACAAATTACAAATTCATTCAGTATTTTGTTTTAGTGCATTACAAGATCAATTGAATCTATTTAGATATTTTATACATGGTATTAGAGTGCTAGGAATCACAATAGAAGAGAAGAAATTGAGTTTGTTTTGAACATGTTCAAATTTGCATATTTATTCTTGAGGATTCGGCAACAGATCAAGATGTCTTTCAATGGCTTGAGACTCAAATATGCACTCGAGGGAAATTCAAATTACATAGCATGGAAGAACAGGATGGAGGCAGTGGTCGAGGACAACAGACTGAAGGAATTCATAGACAGTGATATTCCGCATCCCACAGCAGTAAATGCTCAACTTCTTGATGCATGGAAGAAGAAGGTAGAAAAGGTGAGAAGGATCTTGTTAGAAGGAGTTTGAGATCGTATTCTCACGAGTTTCCATGGAAAGGTGACTCCATATGCTATTTGAAAGGCCTTGACAGATCTGTTTCATAATAGAAGCAATCACAGGAAGTTGGCACTAAAAGACAAGCTCAGAAAGATCAAGATGGAGGAGGGTGAGACGATACCAAAATACTTGGCAAAGTTCACTCAATGTCGATATGAGCTTGGAATTGTTGGTGTGATAGTAGCCTAGGATGATTTGGTGAGCCTAGCTCTTCTAGGCCTTCCCAAGAGATGGCATGGTTACCAAGACTCTATGAATGGGAGGTAGAAGCTACCAGACTGGGAGCATTTGTGGTTCGACTTGGTACAAGAAGAGATAAGGGTCATCCATAAAAACCCATAGGTGTAATGGTGGAAGGTAATCCATAAAAAACCCAAGATATGGTTACATATACGCCAAAAGGAATTAAATGCAAAGAACATAGAATATGAGGAAAAAAACGAGACAGTGAAAATAATGAGAAACATGTTCACAAGCACATGTTAAGGTTGTGTATGAAAGATAAACTCCTACTCTCATGTATAATAAATTCATATGGTATATTTGTAATGATGTAAAGTAATTATATCATTCTATGTAAGAATTAGAGATGAAGAAAAATGAGAGATGTTAGGGATAAAGATTTTTTGAGAGATTTATGAAGATATGGTGGAGATGGCTGAATTAATCATCCAATTATGACATGCTCGTTATGTCACCTAAAGTTACATAAAGGGACCAATTATAAAATAAGAGTGGAAAATATAATGTTTATTTAATATAATTTTGTAAAAAATAAAAAGAGGAAAAATGGAAAAAGTTAGGGATAAGTATTTTTGGAAAGATTCATAAAGATATCATGGAAAAATTTATGGAGATGGTTGAATTAAATATCCAATTTTGACATAGTGATTATCATCACCAAAAAAATTTCTATAAAGGGATCAATTGTACAATAAAACTACAATATTTATTTAATATAATGTCCTCTTTGAAAATGTCTTTAGTCGAAATTATGAATGTGCCTTGGTTTGTAATTCATCTTTGTGCTCAAATTGAATTGACACGTAACCCTCTTAAAATACAAATAAAATATTCGTCATCTATAACCAACATAGATCAACACACTTTAAAATGATTTTTTTGTTATTAATTCATAACAATATTGGATATTTATTATATATAAAATTAAAATATTTTCTTTTAATATATATATATATATATATATGTTTTGACAATTCATGGTATTTGCTCATTGTATTTGAAACATATATCTCTCTATAAAAAAATGTTAAAAAAATATTGTAATGCTGTATGTAATAAAATATCTTGTAGGTTATGAATAAAATATTTTAATATGAATTAATATTAAAGTATACTTAAAATTATATTAATAACAAAATATAATTGAGAATGCAAACTTTTGTGATTCATGGTGTTTCTTTAATATAGTTCTTCCGCTAATCACATATTCCAGATTGATGGGTTGACCCATGAATCTCAAATGTGATTTACGGGGAGAACTATATTGAAGAAACAAAATATAATGTCTATAGCATCTAAAAATACAATTTAAACAATGAAAAAATACACATTGTTTTTTGCACTCTCAAATAAGTTTGCACCTCAAAAATTTCATCTCTCTGGACACATGCTAAATCTCTACTTAAAATGGATCTATGCTTGTTGAATATTAAAACCAACATTTAGAAAATTCTAACATTAAATCTATAATCATCTCATTATTCTTCAATTATTCATCAAATCATTATTTAACCTTTATTATCTCTATATTTAAAGGGAAATTTTAATAATCTTATTTGTTTATCTACTAAAAAAATGAAAATAATATTATTCACCAATTATCAAACAAATATTTAAACAAATAACTATTTACTATTAAAAATTTATTTACTAAAATCCATTTCCAAAAAACCATTCAACATCTACATTAACAATGTTTTTAAAAATATCCTTAAAATGAAAGATAATAATGATTCAAAATTTTCAAATTAAAGATCATTCTAATCCATGTTGTAATTTGCACTAAATTCTTTTAACGATGAAAATTTCTAAATCACTATTTTTATGAATTGTAATTTTTATCAATGGATATATACATCATTTCCATTGATGAATTCTCTCTAAGATTTTGTAATTTGCAGTAAATTCTTTTAACGATGAAAATTTCTAAAATGACCATTTTTATGAATGGTAATTTTTATCAATTGATATATACATCATTTCCATTGATGAATTCTCTCTAAGATTTAAATTTAGAGAGATTTGTATATGGAAAGATCAGACCTATACTTAGTACAACTCTAGTTTACTGTTGTGCAATGAAAATCTCGCAGGGCACGACCCAAAGGTAAACTACAGTAGATGAACCCAATTAAGACTGACAGCCATACCTTGTGCATTTTTATATATTTAAAGAAAGTTTTAATAAATGAAACTTTCATTAAGATTCCATAGGTAAACAAATAACAAAAGCTGGCGTGGGAAAATTTAGATCTCTGAGCAGAGCTAAAAGTTCAAACTCCAAATCTGCAATCTCCCAACAATGAAACTTTCATTAGGATTCCAGAGGTAAACAAATAACAAAAACTGGCGTGGGAAAATTTAGATCTCTGGGCAGAGCCAAAAGTTCAAACTCCAAGCCTGCAATCTCCCAACTTGCCTTTGATGCAGAGATTTGAGCAGAGTACTCTGCAGCAAATGAAACAAATAAAAAATTGGGAATAATATCCTCCAAATAAAAATTATTCGTCTCCATACTCGTTTGGAATGTTGCAGTGCTTGGAAAGTTATATTTTATGATAAGCCCTGGCATTTGAACCAGATTCGACAAAGAGATACCGTCAGTTCCATTGGCAATTTTCTTTGTGCAGATATTTTTATCTAACTAAAACAGTATAAAGTGCACAATAGCTACCACCACAAGATCAACACTAGTCCCTAGAGTAGATTACTGGTACAAGTGGGGACCAGTGTTGACCAATAGATTTCGCACCAGTGGGGGCGAGTTTTCTATTAAGGAAGGAAAAAATGACCAATATATTTTATCTGTGCTGCTTATGTTAATTATGCAAGAATTCCTTTCGAGGAACCATATGGGTTTGATTTGATAAGTGGTACAGAATTTCTCTGTAACTTTCTGCATTTATATACATAATTATTTTGTTTCAGGACATAATCTCTGGACTTAATGGATGAATCCAAGCATGATGGAACCTATGCGGGTTTCAGTAAGAGAAGGACAAAGCTAATGCTGGCCCCTCTATTGTGACGGGCCCGAATGGGAATTTTGATTAGTGAGAAAGTCGAAAATGGAGGATGATGATTGGTTGGGTTGAACTGTGTTTGTTTTTGCTTAATTTCATAGAGGAATACTTTTCTTTTAAAAATGTAGTCATCCATGAAAGCATTATAGATTGTAGTTGTAATGTATTTAGAAATATTTAAGATGAATAAATCTTCTAAATCAATTATGCAGATTTAAATAGTACATTGTCAATTTTTTCAAAGTTAAATGACTATTGCAATTGTAGACAATTGAGTAGAAAATATTGCATGAATTTTTACATTTAAGTCCAAGATTATGTTCATATGTTATGTAAAACAATAAGTTAGAATAAACATTGTAAAACAATAAGTTAGAATCTAAAAATACACACAAACATTACATTAGGTTAGAAATCATGTTCATATGTTATGTTAAATTTAAATAACAATATTTTCACCTATAGGTGTAAAAAACATGCAATAATTTCTTGGTAGTAACTATTATTGGGGAGCTTACCTCATGGATATGATATTGGAATTATAGATGGTTAACAAATGAAACAAAATGTAGATCTACAATCTCCATAATGTACTATTGTAAAGGCATATAATTTTCATGCAAGAATAATTACAAATAGATAATACATAATTACCAAATATTCTTATTATGGTAAGCGGACTAACAAGACTCAAATCATTGGCTATTGTATTTTGCACAAACTACATTGTAGAAGAACTTTGATCATTTGAGGCAATTGCAACATTGCTTGCTTCATTTGTATTTCTAAGCAAATTAGATATGCTCCATCTCAATCTTTGAGAATCAACTGAAGTTGCCATCAAATCCTTTTTGATACTCTCCAATACCATTGCCACTTCTCTCATGGTTGGTCTTTCTTCAGGGGAGTATTTTGAACAACTCAAACCAACATGTAGCAAAGAAATGAGGCAATTGTATATATTATTTTCTTCAAATTCATATTCATCCACCTCTTCAAAGAAAAAATCATCAATTACCTCCTTCACTCTATTTGGAAATGCAATGCTCGCCCACTTGTGCAAATTTAGCTCTCCAACAAACATGTCACTAGTTGGTTGCTTTCTAGTAAGCATTTCTAATAACAAAATACCAAAACTATAAACATCTCCTTTTGTGGAAATTTCCATTCCCAATCCATACTCTGCATTAATATGTAAAAAAAAAAAATTCATCAAATTTTACTTAACCAAACATATAATACAAAACTATTACAGAGAAAAGACAAGTGAAAGTATTGTTTTAAAAGCCATACCTGGGGCAATGTATCCCATTGATCCTTTCAAAGCAAGTGATGATCTAAGTGAATCAGTGGAGGCTTCACCAATTAGTCTTGCAATACCAAAATCTGTCACATGGCCTGACATGTCTTCATCCAAAAGTACATTGCTAGGTTTTATGTCACAATGCACTACTTGCACAAAAGAATCATGGTGAAGATATTCCATGGCATGGGCCACATCTATGGCAATGTCTAATCTTGTTTGCAATCTCAATTCACACAAATCCTCATCATTTTTTTCATCTCTATCAGGATACAAATGATTCTCTAAACTTCCTTTAGGCATAAACTCGAACACCAAAGCTTTGAACTGGAGGTTAGAACATGAGGTTATGACTCTCACCAGATTTCTATGTCGAACTTTTTGCAAGACACTACATTCTGCTTTAAAACTCTTTTCAACTTGTTCATTTTGCAACTGGAGAACCTTAACAGCAACATACGAACCATCACTCAAAATTCCTTTATACACTAACCCATAGTTTCCTTCTCCCAAGAAGTTGGCATTGGAAAACCCATTAGTTGCTATGTGAAGCTCTTGATATGAGATCCTTTGGTGCAGTAGCTTTTGGAAAATAACTTGTGAGAAATCAAAGTTTTTCATATGTATATCCCTTTTCCAAAAGAATCCCAAAAGTAGACAACATAGTATAAAAACAAAAGCTCCGTTGATTGACAGTAATATTCTTTTCACAAATGGAAAATGACTTCTTGGTGTTGGACATGCAGATAAATTGAATATGTATGGTCCACAAAGACCGGGATTTCCAATTAAAAAGATGGCACTTGTTTGATTTTCAAAAACCCCTCCTTTTGGAATCTCCCCTACGAGTTGGTTGAAAGACAAATTCAAAAATTGAAGCATTTTCAACTTCTCAAGAGTAACTGGAATTGTACCTGATAAGGAGTTGGAAGAGAGATCTAGGCTCAAGAGACTTTGTAATTTTTCAAGGGAATCTGGAATAGGGCCTTGGAAGGAATTTTGAGATAAATTCAATGATTGTAGTTCACTGCAGCTTCCAAGTGTAGGTGGAATTGGCCCTATCAATCGATTGGAAGAAATGTCTATAGCTTGAGCCATTGCAATTTTACCAATCTCTAAGGGCAAAGATCCTTCTAATAAATTCCATGACAAATTCAAATAGAACTGTAAATTGTAAAGTTTGGCAATTTCTCGTGGTATGCTACCAGTGAGCATATTGTGAGATAGGTCAAGCAATTCTAAATTTAGACAACTTCCTAAGCTGGTAGGTATGCTTCCTGATAATTGGTTGTGATGGAGGAGGACTCTTCTTAGTTGTTTAAGGGGCGCAAGGGAATCGGGAATTCTTCCAGAGAGTTTGTTTTCACTAAAGTCCAATAGCCCAAGGTGTTGTAAGTGTTCAAAGTCATCAGGGATGTTTCCTTCTAATATATTGTTACTTAAACACAATCTTTCTATTATTTTAAGGTTTCCTAATGGTGGAATGTTTCCAGTCAAAAGGTTTGTACTCAAATTTAGATAGTTTAGGTTGGTAAGATTACCAATATGTGGAGGGATGTTTCCTTTTATTCTATTATTTCCTAATGACAAGAAAGACAAATTGGTAGAAAGGTGTCCTATGTCAAGAGGCAAGACACCACTTAGTTTATTATTCCTCAAGCTTAATTCGCTTAAGTGAGAACAATTGGTAAGAGCTACAAGAAAGGGCATGGTTGTAGTGGGGCCACTATCAAGATCATTATCATGCAAAGTTAAATATTCAAGAAGTGATAGCTTACCTAACTCTAATGGCACACTCCCACTCAACCTGTTGTCACCTAATTCAAGTATTTTGAGATTAGAACAATTTCCAATAGAAATTGGTATGTTTCCACTCAATTGATTTCCCCATAAATAAAGAGAATTCAAATTGATGAGGAAGCCCAACTCTTGTGGAATGTTGCCACTGAGTTTGTTTGAGCTAATTCCCAAGTCAGTCAAAGTAGAAATGTTGGACAAAGAAATGGGAATGCTCCCTGAGAATTCATTTCCCCATAACTGAAGAGAATTCAAATTGATGAGGAAGCCCAACTCTTGTGGAATGTTGCCACTAAGTTTGTTTGAGCTAATTCCCAAGTCAGTCAAAGTAGAAATGTTGGACAAAGAAATGGGAATGCTCCCTGACAATTCATTGGTAAAGAGGTTAAGCAATTGAAGACTTGTGAGCAAACCTAATTGTGGGGGAATGGTGCCACTGAGTTTGTTTGAGCTAATGTCCAAGAGAGTCAAAGTAGAAATGTTGGACAAAGAAATGGGAATGCTCCCTGACAATTCATTGGTAAAGAGGTAAAGCAATTGAAGACTTGTGAGCAAACCTAATTGTGGGGGAATGGTGCCACTGAGTTTGTTTGAGCTAATGTCCAAGAGAGTCAAAGTAGAAATGTTGGACAAAGAAATGGGAATGCTCCCTGACAATTCATTTCCCCATAAATAAAGTGAATTCAAATTGATGAGGAAGCCCAACTCTTGTGGAATGGTGCCACTGAGTTTGTTTGAGCTAATGTCCAAGAGAGTCAAAGTAGAAATGTTGGACAAAGAAATGGGAATGCTCCCTGACAATTCATTTCCCCATAAATCAAGAGAATTCAAATTGATGAGGAAGCCCAACTCTTGTGGAATGGTGCCACTGAGTTTGTTTGAGCTAATGTCCAAGTGAATCAAAGTAGAAATGTTGGACAAAGAAATGGGAATGCTCCCTGACAATTCATTGGTATGGAGGTAAAGGCGCTGAAGACTTGTGAGCAAACCTAATTGTGGCGGAATAGCAGCGGTGAGACTGTTTACCTCAAGAGTCAAATTAAGCAACGCTGAAAGGTTTCCGAAGGAAGAAGGAATGGTACCTGTGAGTCTGTTGCTTCCTAACTGAAGGTACCGCAGATGTGTGAGGGAACCCAACTCCCGAGGAATATTTCCGTTGAGATTGTTGAAGGAGAGAGTCAACCGAATCAAATTTCTGCAACCGCTGAGTTGACTTGGAATATTTCCTTCCAATTGATTGTGGTTCAAGCGGAGAGTTCTCAGACGAGAGAGGCGTCCCAATTGAGTTGGGATACGACCATGGAGCCCATTTCCTTCAAGATCAAGCGAGCGGAGAAAGGAGAGATTACCTATGAAAGGAGAGATGGGGCCGTACAGATTCATGTCAGTGAGGTTGAGGGCGAGCACTCTGTTTGGATGACGATGACTGCAGGTGACACCAGTCCAGTTGGAGATGGGGGGGTTATTGGTGTGACTCCAATCGGCCATGGCGTCATGTGGATCACTGGTTATGAGCTTCTTGAATTCCAGCAGTGATTGCCGGTCATCGTGAAATGAGTGCGTAGCCGATGAGTTTAAGAAAAAAGTGCAGAGGAGAAGCAGCAAAGGAAAATGAAACGAGAGAGACGGCATGATGCTTGAAATGGGAACGAGTCGTGGGGGTAGGGGCAGATGCAGGGGTGATTTGGAGTTTGAACTAAAAACTATTTATAAACGGAAAGAGTGATTCTTCAGCGAAAAGTGGGGGTACCTAAACAACTGATTTTCCACACGGTTAGGGAAAAGTCGAGAAAGCGTGAGCGTGGAAACGAAAAAGTGAGCGAGAGTGGTTTCCACTTTACTTACATTCATTTCATCGGATTTTAATGATTTCATTTCGGTGATGATTTAGCGTCCAAGAAAATCGGGAAGAGTGGAGTGCAGCCGTGCCAGGTCATTTACTTCGCTTTTGATTATTTTCCACTTAATTTCCTCCGACATTCCAAGAAAATCGGGGAAAGTGGAATGCAGCCGTGCCACGTCATTTACCACTTAATTTCCTCCGACATTCCCATTGGTATTAAGCTTTACATCATTTTTCCTCCATCATTATCGCTCGGATTACTTTTCGTCATTTTTCCACTGCATTTCGTCCGCAATTCTCGCTGGTATCATGAGTTTTTTCACGGAGTGTATGATGAGTGTTTTCGTCAAGCATGCCGTCATTTCGGGAAAAGTGGAGGGCAGCCCTTCCGACGTTGGTATTATGCTTTTCATCATTTTCCACGTCATTTCCTCCGGCATTCTCGCTGCTATTGATGTGACGGAATGTATGACCCCAAAGTTTTCGTTAATTATTTTCAGTCTCTTCACCTATTATTTAGCATTCTTCGCCAAGTTTTCGTTAAAGATGTCGTCATTTCTTTCATTATTTATCTTCACCAATTATTTAGCATTTTTTCTGTTCACCAATTATTTAGCATTCTTTATTTTAAGAATAGAAGAATTTATTCTTTATTTCACATGGTGAACGTCTTACCAACGTATGTTACTTTTCCAAAATAATAGCTAATTATTTTTAGAGGCTTGAGCATGCATTTTTTACTTCCCGTCTTTCAACTTACCATGAAAGCGATTGCAATTATCCGGTTTGTGTCCACCTTTAGTGACTTTTTTCCATCTCACTTTTAGGTGCTTATTAATGGAATCAAAGTGCACTCCACACTTTCATTTCGGCGATTATTTCGCGTCCAAGAAAATCGGGAAGAGTGGAGTGCAGCCCTGCCACGTCATTTACTTCGCTTTTGATTATTTTCCACTTACTTTCCTCCGACATTCTCATTGGTATTAAGCTTTTCATCATTTTACAATTAATTTCCTCCGCCATTCTCGATCCTATTACACTTCTCATCATTTTCCAGTGCATTTCCTCCTATTACACTTCTCATCATTTCCCGGTGCTGGTATTGATGTGACGGAGTGTATGATGAGTTTTCGTTAAGCATGCCGCCATTTCCACGTCATTTTCCATTGATGTGACGGACCGCATGACCATTCATTTTAATTCGCTGGTACATGCTGATGATGAGTTTGTGGGCGAGCCTTATTTTCACTGCCTAGGCAGGGAACGCTCACCACAGGATGATCTACCATTTTGATCCGACCGTGGGCATTTTCTGTCTGGGCGCATTTATGGACCTATGGCAGTGGAAATAAGGCTTGCCGAGTTTGTGTGGGTAAAGCTCCGAGCCCCAAAGTTTTGGTCAAGGCTGTCCCATTTCTTTCATTATATTTATGCTTTTCACCGATTATTTAGCATTCTTCACCAAAATTTTCGTTATAGATGTCATAATTTCATTCATTATCTTTCTCTTCACCAATTATTTAGCATTCTTTATTTAACATAGAAGATTTTTATTTTTTTTTTTCGTCTTAACCAATTATTTAGCATTCTTTATTTAAGAGTATAAGAATTTATTCTTTATTTGACATGGTGAACGTCTTACCAACGCATGTTATGTTTCCAAAATAATAGCTAATTATTATTATAGGCTTGAGCACGCATTTTTTACTTCCCATCTTTCAACTTACCATGAAACCGATTACAATTATCCGGTTTGTGTCCACCTTTAGTCACTTTTTTCCATCTCACTTTTACGTGCTTGTTAATGGCATCTTTAATTATGGATGTTTCTTCGGGGTGGTATTATTTATGAACATTTTGATTTTTTTTTGTTTTAAAAGTTTTACTATGGGATGATAATGCTTTTTTTGATAAATTATATAGAAATTTAGATGATATAATAGGTTGAAATTTATAATATTTATAAATATTGTAATTGAATGAAAATAAAAGTAGTGATTACACTATTTTTTTTCTTTGTTTTTTTTTTTTTCCTTTGTCTTTTTTTATCTCTTTTTATTTTCATTCTATAAATTACTAATTAAAGTTATTTGAGAAAAGGTTAATTTAGTTATAAATTTTATAGATGGTTTTTAGAAAACCTTAATATTAACCTTAACTAATTTTAGATCAACTTAATTTACTTTACTAACTTAAGAAAATATAATAACTTTAATGAAATAAGTTTTGTAAATTATAAATTAAGGCCTAAACATATCATTATTATTTCTTTTTGTACATATGTATAACCTAGTTTTGTATCATTGGACAAGTATTCAAGAAGAAATTTGAGAAGATGTGACACTATTTTAAGTTGAAGAATTCCTAAAATCCTAATTCATTCTATATTAGAAATCGTAACCAAGAGGTTTTGAGAATACAAGGAACTTGAGACTCATTGAAGGTACTCTCCACGTATTGATTTAGGAGTTTTAAGAAGTGTGTGCCTTCATCTATACAAGATACCAAGGCAAGGAAGAATTTGAATGATAAGTATCCTAGAGAATTCAAGTAGAATGGTCACTTCTTGCTCAACCAATTCAAGTGTGTAGAGAAGAAAATCAGTTATTCCTAGGAAGGATATAGTCCCCAAAAATCCTATGTATAGGGAAAAATATTGTAATAGTTGGCCATTAGAAATCCTTTGTGTGAAGACTAGACTACTAAGAATTGTGTGAAGACTAGAATACTAAGAAGATGAAACAAAATAGAAAATGGTCAGCATTATTTCTAGATTTAGCGTGGGTTTGGTTTCTTGCAAGAAAAACTACACCCAATATTTGATTTTTGGGTTGTATCTTTAACCTCTAATTTTCTTGGAAATTGATGTGTTGCTCTCCATGGAGATTTCGTTACTTGTGAATCTCTTAATTGAACTACAATAGGAGGAATGGACTTGGACATGAAAAAATGTACTAAATCCTCCTGAATAGTAGGTCATGTGATTTTCATTCATGAAGCTTATAAAACCACCATCTACAATGATTTCAGTTGATTTATGTGAGGATAATGAACCACACTTATCATCAAATATATTCTCTAGTAATAAAGGTACCAATAAGATCTCCTCTTGTGAATATTATGTCGATATTATTACAATTACGAGTTTATGATTATACATACTTAGGCCACCTTTCACATCACCTTTGAGTTCCTGAATTCATTACAAATCAAACTAATACTAATTGGATATCATTGCGAGATTGAATAGAATCAAACCTATTTAATTCTAGAATCAACTTTACTGTAGTATCATTAATAATGACACTCTCATCTTGATCTCCATCACGTCCCTTCATTAGTTAAACTCCACAACCAACACTTCCAGTAAATTGGTGAACCAGTGCTTGCAAGGTTTATTTGGAAAATTTTGAAGCTTAGCAAATATTGTGAATCAATGTAAATGTAAGAGAGAGAGAGAGAGAGAGAGAGAGAGAGAGAGAGAGAGAGAGAGAGAGAGAGAAAATTGGATTAGTTAAAATATTAAAAAAAAATGAGAGAAGGCTGAGGAATGAGAAATGAAGCATCATGATTGTTGGCCTTCCCCTTGCTCCCTATCTCTCCTTATGTCCTCCTTCACCTTCATTCTCAGCAGGGCTTTTAGCTAAATTAGGGTCAGCATTAAAAGGAGAAACAACATTGTAACTAGAGACTTGTCAAAGTGAACATCAGGTAACCATTGAATGCTAGTTTTCAAATTTGTTTTTCTAGAGTAAACATCATGAAATTTGTGACATGAATGGTTTGGATATTTCTATATATTTATGAAAAATAAATTGTGAGTGAATTCATTGTGTTTTGTTACTTGCTTCATTCCTGATATAATGTATGGATTCCTTATGTTTTTTTAATATTTCCTAAGATTGAACTACTCCTTGGTTATTTTACTGTGTGGGAATTCATTTTCTATGTAAAAGTGAAAAATACCAACAACCCTATATTTCCCACCATTCTATTCAACTTAAAACTGAAGGTATATGGTTGTGATCATAAGACGATTGACATGATTTCATTTCCTAGCTATCTTGCCCAATTTATCAATTAATCCATCTATTTCAACACTATTGAGCATTACCACATGTATGTATGGAAATTTTTTGCATGAATTTACATCTCCCTAGGTAAATTACATCTTACTTAGGTGATTCATATAATAGTTAGGTCGATTCCACTTATCTAGACTATAGATATACTATTTGGTCTACCTCCACTCATCCTATTCAACTTCCCTTTATCTTGGAGGAGCCATGTCCTATAATTAAAGATGTTGACTATGCAAATTTCATCTACAAATAGTTTATTCTTCTATAAAGTAGGAACCATTAAGGGTGTCAGGTGGTACACATATTTTCACTAAGTGTATGAAATATTTGATACCTTCTTTTTTTTGTTAGAGGACTTTTATAAATGGTGGAATGCATGAGGAAAAACAACAAATAAGAGAACCTAAGAAGTAGTTGAGTGAGGTATCTATATGTAGGCGAAGCTATGAACAAGGAAGCAATGTCAGAAATTAAAATTTGAGACACCAAGGAAGAGACAGTAGAAAATGTGTAAAAACAGGCCCCATGACTGTACTAAGGATGAGATATGATATCATGAAGGCATAATAAGTGGAATATTTACAATCACAATCTTGGTTTGTCCTCTTTGCATAAGTCTACACCTAACATAGAAATGAGTGTGAAATTTTTTTTCCTAATTTTTTTATAAAATTGACCTTTAATTGGGTGTTGAATAGAGTTTGTTGTTAGTTAAAAATTACTTCGCATTTCAAATTAAAATTGTGGTAATTATTGATCAATCATAGCCATTGTTTCATTTCTCATACTACAACCATTGCCAGGAAACAAAATTTTAGTGTTGGATTAAATCTTCAAGATATATGAACATGGTGTGTAGTTAATGGTTGATATAATGATTTGGCGTTTGTTGGCCTCATCTAAATTTATGTATTCATATGTAAATGATAGATTACATTATTGAAAAGTGAGCATGCCAATTCCCAAATGAATCTTGTAGTAGATGCAATGCCATTATCCCTTGAAAACCATATTTCAACTAGTATTATATGCAAGCTACAATGATAATAAGGAAATCACATGCCATTGGTAATTAGTCACCAAATATAAAGTATTTGTAGACCAATCCAAGTTTAGATATTTTTGTCAGTCAAGGTTCAGTTTATTGTTGCATTGACAATTAACTATCGTATGTAGGCTACACTAAGAACATAGATACATGATATTTGTTAAGCCTTGTTGATTATTGACCATATTGATATTTTCATTGCTTGCCAATTATTGCATTTAGGATACAATGAAAACAAAGGACTTACATCTATCAAAAGAAATAATAGATAAAAACAAAGATACTTTTATAATACATAGTATTGAGGCCTAGTACCCTTTCTATGCTTTTAATTGTTTATTGAACATTGTGGGAGAAGTTGTTTTCCTCATGTAATTTCTAAAAAGTGGATGCAACACCTTTTCATTTCATCGATTATTTAGCATCCAAATTCTTGTTGTCCAAGACATTTAGGAAAAGTAGTAAATAAAACATCATATCACTAACTATTTAGCATCCATGAAAGTTGGGAAAATTGGAGTGGAATATATTTGTTGTGACATGAAAACATATTTTCCACCTCAATAAAAGTTGTAAACTAGATTTTTAATTATTTTCCATTTAATCTCCTCCCACAGTTCCATTTTTATTGATGTGATGGAGTGTATGACCATTAATTTCATACTCGTTGGTTAAGCATATCCGTATTTCATTAGTTTTCGCTTCACTAACTAATATTATTTAGAAATTTTTTATTTCACAACAAATACTTGTTCATTATGGTGAAGACCTTATCAACTTATATTAGTCAACCAAAATATAATAATGTCTATTATATTACTTTTCAAATGTCAAATCTAATTAATATTTCAATATGATTCTTAATAGAATTATTTTTATTATTTCACCTTTCGAATATAACATATAATTTTTATTTTCATATAGTTCTTAAATGCGCGGGAGGAGGAGGCTTGGGCATAAATGTTTCCCTTCCCATCTTTCTACTCACTGTTATCACCCTTAAAAATTTTCTGAAATCTATAAGTTTACATTGTTTTAGTCATAGTGTCAAATAGGTCTTGAGTTACTTTAGTCTTGATAAAAGGTAGGTGATAGGTTTAGAAGTCTTAAAAAGTTAATTTTCAATTTCAAATAAAGTCTTTAGGTTTCATCCCATTGTTGAAAAGTCTCATCATTCACTTAAAAAACCATGTCATCAACTTTCGGATGAAACCCCTGCAATTAACCACAAAACCGCAGTTTCGTAGCGGTTAGTTCAAAAATTGAGTTTTGCGCTATGAAAGCACTGCTACTTTCGTAGCGCAAAGTGTGAAAAATGCACTATGTGCGCTACGAAAGCGCGGATTCTTAAAAGGTCAAGTCAAATCTCTGAAATTGTCAGAAATCAGTTAGGATATGATAGGGTAATGTCATGGTGAGTCAGTTAGAAGTCATTTTCGAAATGATCAACCATCCATATTTATCATTACTATGACAGGGGTTTCATATTGAGAAAAGAAATTTCAAATTCGAAAGGTCTTTTCTGTTTTAATCATTCCAGTTTTCATTTTCTCATATTAAACTGTGAAACATTCATGTTTCGAGCTCAAGCTTATGATTGTCCTATACCAAGGATATTTCATACATTATCAAGCGAAGCTGCTAAATCAAATCAAGAGAGGTTGTTTGCAAGAGAGGCTTATTATCAAATTCTAAAGAATCCAACAAGGTTTTTCTGAAACAAGTATGGCTGAGGAGAAAAAGAACCATAGATCACAAAATTGTTTGAGGTTTGAACCTAAAAGCACAAGAGTTTTAGTTGAAGACCAAACAGTCATGGATGCTTTCAGTAAAGCAGGATGTTTAAAGTTCTGTGAAAAGCTGCAGGGTGGACATACTCAGGTATCAAAAGAATTTGCTTTACATTTCAATGGTACAAAAACAAAGGTTGGGATGTTAAATATGAAAGTGACACCTGAAACCATTTCTCTAGTGACTGAAATACCTAGAGGACAGGAAACATGGTTTAAAGGTTTTAGGTTCGATATGGAGGCATGCAAGATGTTTTTGAAGCCAGAATATACAGAGATGGACTTGAATAATGCAGTTCCCACAAACTGTATTAAGGATAACTATGCCAAAATACTGCTCAACATCCAAAGATATTTCACGTGTGAAGGCAGGTACCACAAAGTTTACACCTATCATTTCAAACTCCTATTACACTTCAAAGGTATGATATCACTGGATTTACCATTTTTCCTATATATAATAATTGCTAAAATGGTTGATAATGTCCAAATGAAATCCGATTACTGTGAAACATCTCTGTTTCACCATGGCTTAATTAAATTGTCAGTTTTGAATGAGCTCCAGAAGATTAGTAGGGATTGGTCCTCTTTTCTATTTATAAGTGGATTTGAAATGGAAGCTCAAACTCCAGCTAAAAACCCTAAGGCAAAGGAAATATCATCCCCACCGGCAGAATCCAATCAACCTATAGATGTGAGGACCAGGAGGTTTTTCAAATTAAAGCCAAGGAAACAGGTGAAAGATAAAGTAGAAAGGACACCAGTGATTGTTGCAGAAACCCCTCCACCTACAAAACAAGGGTTACAGAGTACCAAGGAAGCTAAACAGAAACAAATAGCTGGTAGGAAAATAGTCCAGAGAATCACAAGGAGTCAAAGTACAACATCAAAAGGAAAGACAATGGTCTTAGGATCAAGTGACAGCCCAAGTTTGAAAGGAAACTTAGATGATTTAATACATGCAATAGACATACAATAATCTCCTATGGTGCAAGCTGATTTCATAGGGGTTAAAGAAAGCAAATAGAAAGGGATGAAATCATCAAAGAAACTGGAGTTTAAGGATGAAGATGCAACATTTGTTTCCCAAGCTAGGAGGCCTGTAACTAGGCATTCTAAAAGGCTAGAAGAACTTAATGCAGAAGTTGAGGAAACAAATGAAGCAACTACTGTTCATAAGGAGATAGTTGATCTTTCCTCACCTATAACAAAAATTGCAGAAAACAAAGTATCTACAGCAGAGGAGGAAATGACTAAGTATAAAAGTATGGAAGAGAGGTTAAGATCAGCAAATCAGGAAATTGCCAAGTTGAAGAAAAGAGCTAGAAAACATGTCATTGAGAAAATAAAGTTTAAAAGGATGAAAGCTATTTGGGAAGGTGAAAAAGTTTCAAAATCAGAAATACCAAGAAGTGAGGAATAGTTCTTCACATGGACAGTCCCAGCCATTGAGGAAGCCAAGTTTGTAAGAGTCATAAACACTCATTTGAGAGCTAACAATAGAAGTTTAAGAAGACAAGTTGAAGACCTCGAGATACAGTTGACAAAGTCTCAAGAAAAGTTAAAAGGGCAATAAAATAAAGTGATAAATTCATAAGTCAATTTCTGATCAAGATGAAGGCAAAATTTGGTGAAGATTATGTTTTTGGGGTCATATTACTGTGTTTTTGAAATAATACCAACACCTTTAAAGTTTAGACATCTCTGAGGTACAAATTTTGAAGACAGTTTTGACAAAACTGCTTACAGAGCAGTTTCGTAGCACAGATAGTGAAAATCTACTGAAATGCGCTACGAAACTGCTGATGCAGTCTTCTAGCACATCTTAATATCAAATTTTGGGGAAATTTTGGTGAATTTTGACTTGAAATGGTTGGTGGAAGTGTAAAAATAACATATGAAGGTTTACTTGAAGAAATCAGGTCAAAATTTGATTGAAAAAAGGAGCTAAACACTACGCTATGAAAAGCGCTACAAAACTGAGCTGCTTTCGTAGCGCAGGTTTACCCTTTGTCTTTTTGCACCATTCGAATTATAGTTTCTGCACAACTGGAGGATTAAAGATATATGGTGAATTTTTGGCAACATGACACATGTAGACTTGATCTATTAATGATAAAAGTACTCAAAAAAGATAAAGAAATCAAAGAGGCTATAAAACAGGAAAACATGTTTCCTATTTTTTAGGAGAACATCATCATTAACAGCAGTGTGACTTCAAGTGAAAGGTCAGCATCCAAATTCGACTTCATGGGATTGCAGGTGGCAAAAGATGTAATTAATATTAGATAAGGTTGTTAGAAGGATATTTAAGAGTTTCAGTCCTATTATAATTAGGATTTTTCATAAGCATTATAGCCGTCAATTTGTAATAAATGGCATGTCTCAGATTAGGAAAGGTGTCAAACTCTTTGAGTTCGATGTATCTAGTGGAGAAGAAGGAATCCTATCTTGTAAATGCTCTATAAAGAGCATAAGGTCGAAATCCAAGAGGTTGGACATTTTTGTTAGCAAAGACTGTGTTATTGTATGTCACTGGTTTTTTCAGCTTAATACCGAGTTCTGTTTTGACAACTCAAGATTCATGAGGAGTTCTTGTTCATTATTGTTCTAATGGCATTCTTCAATATCTCTATTTGTAGTGGTGTTTGTATATGATACTTAGAATTCATTCATAATGCTCTAACTTCCTTCATATACAAACTGACTGTGTGTTTCACTGTTCTACTATTTTACTCACTGACCTGAACTCCAAATGCCTTGACTTCCATGCTAGATAGACTGTGATGTTTTTTGCTGAAGTTATCTTGACTCCATGGCCCAATGAATGTTTGCTAATCTGTGATACAACCAGTTATATTATTCTATCTTTTTACCTTAGAGTTAGCCATCTATCCATTAATCAAAAATCATAAACCTTTGAGAGAGCCCTCTCAGGTTGAGGAGGCTAAGCCTCAACCAAAAGATTGGTTTGAAATAGTTGCACAAGATTAGTTTGATTAGCAGCCTATCAGGCCTGATTTTGTGATACATTTTGGTGCGTCTGCCAGGAGCCTGAAGATTACTCATTCCCGAAATCAAGAAGCTGAACTTCTGAAGGTAGCAGGAGCTCAGAAAAATTTTGAAGGCTGCATCTACCTTAGTGACTCCATTCAAATTCAAAAATTTTAAGGTGCCTTCGAGAAAGAGATATACAAGGAGAAATCTTGATCCCAATCCACCTACCATCGTGGACAATCCAAACACTATTTCAAGAGGCAGTCAAAGAATTTCAGAAATATCAGGTACTCCATTTCATTTGAAATTTTTTTCCTCTGAAAAATTAAGAAGTCCTGAAGACAAAAGAGTTGATGATAAAATTCATGAAGTGTTGTTTAGATCAGAGAGTGAAAAAGAACTCATTGATATTATCTCAGACTTGCATAAGAGAGGAATTGACACTTCAGCCCTAGTAACACAAGAATACAAAGAAGAATTTTGCGAAGCTGTTACCTCTGAGCTGTTGTTAGAAAAAGAGTCTTTAGATAAACTGAAAGAACTTGATCCTTTTGAAGTCTTGCTGAAAACTAAAGCTCGTTTACCCCTTCCAAATTGGAGTTCAATTGTTAGTGGATTACAGAAACCAAATAGTCCTTCTCATATAAGTTCTTCATCTTCTGTTTCTTCCATTCCTAAAACTACTGTTCACCCTTTAAACATGGTTGGCCCTGCTAGGTATGCTCCACTTGTCCTTCCTGCTGTTTAACGATCTCCCTAGAAAATATGCTGCCAGGATTCAAACTTGGGGAAGCAATGAAGAAATCATGGCAGAGCAACATGTAGATCAATTTAATGATTTTATAGACAGAGAAGAAGTTGATGATGAAGATGTGAAGTTAAGATTATTTGCACAAAGTTTTACTGGTGAAGTTAGAAAATGGTTTAAAGCTCTCACTCCTGGAAGTATTCGAACTTGGGATGAGTTTGAAGATAATTTTTTGAGAAAATGGGGAAACAGAACCAATCCAGTTCAAGCACTCACTGAATATAACAGTCTTAGAAGAGCAGTTGATGAATCTATCCAGAGCTTTTCAAAAAGATTTAATAAAGTTTTTGACTCAATTCCAGCTCATTTGAAACCTCTAGAAGCCTTAGCACAAATGAGATATGTTGAAGCATTTGACTATGACTTTTCCATATTGTTGAGAGAAAGATAATCACCTACACTTGCTGGAATGCAAAATGATGCAGTAAAGGTGGAGGTAAACATGATAGCTGCTAAAAAGTCAAAATTGGGAAAAACTAAATTGAAAGAAGAAGAGAAACCTTCTTCGTCATCTTCTGATGATAAATTTGATTCAATGATGAAAACTATGGAGAATTTTATGGATAGGTTGGCTCTTGGAAACACTTCTGCTCCTCCTATGCAACATGAGCCTCAATTTAGAAATCCTCAATTCAGCAAACCTCAAAACCAACAAAGACCAAGAGAGAATAGAAATCAGTAGCCTGATCCTCTAGTGAGACCTCCTTTTCAGCAGAATTTGGTTGATGAAGAAGATGACCTTGAAGAAACTGAAGAGTCTATTCATTGTTTTGATGAAGAAATTTCAGGAGTTTTCTTGACCAAGGAATAACATGATCAATCAGATCAAAAAAATCATGAAGAAGAAACATCAGATTATCTAAAGGGATATCAACATGCTATTTTTGAGATGCAGAAGCAATATAATCTCAGAAATAGGAATGTACCTATCATTGCAAATAAGACACAACCTAAGAAGGATGCACCAAAAGCTGCTAATGGAAAGAAGGAAGCTCCTAAGGTCGTAGAAGGTAAGATAGATATACATGTTGTCCTTCCTACTAAAGAAGCTGAAAAATCTGTTTTTGTTTTCAATCTTGAGAATGAAATTTCTAAGATTAAAATATCAGTCCCATTTGGCGAGATTCTTAAGGTAAATGAATATAGAAGCAAGATTTTTAAGATGTTAAATTCACAACTAGGAGCTGCTGATATTTGAATATTCAAGAAGACAACCCGACCATATATTTGGGTCCAAGAGTAGAAGATGAACAAAATGAAGAAATGCCTCCTTTTTATGTGAGTATTAGCATTCATGACATGACTTTACATAATGCTATGCTGGATTCAGGGGCTTTTCATAATCTTATGCCCAAATTAATCATGGAAAGGATGGGGTTAGAAATAACAAGACCATATAAGGATTTGTTTTCTTTCAATTCAAAAAGAGTTCAATGCATTGGTCTAATTAAGGATGTTGTTGTTGGTCTAACACAAGTCCCTACTAAGACTGTAGTCATGGACATTGTTGTAGCTGACATTCCACCGAAGTTTGGTATGTTGTTGTCAAGATCATGGGCATCAAAAATTAAGGGTACAATGCAGATGGATCTTACTTATGCTACTATTCTAGTTTTTGGAGAACAAAGAAGATTGTATCGAGAGACAAGGATGGCTTACATGGTAAGTAGTAAAGATAAACCTAAAAACTTTCCAATTTATGCCCTTGATATTGAACTTGGTTCTACTATTCTTTTCAATGAATTGACTAATGAAGTGGAAGAAGAAAAGAAAGCAGAAAATCAGAGTTCTGAAATTCAACAGTCCGAAAATTAGCAAGCAGAAGGTTAACAAGTCAAAAATAAAGAGGAAGAAGGTTGGTGGTCATTGCATTTTGATGGATCAATAGGCAAAGAAGGAGCTGGAGCAGGGATATGAATTAGAAATCCAAGTGATGAAAGTAAGTTCTTATCCTATAAACTAAACTTTGATTGCATGAATAACATGGTTGAATATGAATCCTTGATTTTGGGTCTAGAAGCGTTGAAAAGAATGAAGGCTCAAAACATTTCTGTTTTTGGAGATTCAGAATTAGTCATAAAATAGGTTGAAGGTGTTTATCAAAAAAAGGACACAAGGATGAGATCATATAGAAATATGGTTTTGGACATGTTAGAAAAATTTCAAGCCTATTTATTCACAGTCAAAACTAGAGAACAAAACTCTATTGCTGATTCTCTTGTTGTCTCTACAAGCCTTTTTATTATTCCTATGCACTCCACTGAAAAGTATGAAGTTGAAGTTCACCATAGACCAGCCATTCCTAATAATATTATTCATTGGCAAGTTTTTGAAGATGATCAGTATGTGAAAAGATTTATTGAGTTGAAAGAAGAATTTGAAAATATACAAGTAGATCAGTAGAACATGTTAGCTGAATCTAAAGGGAATTCTGAAGTTTTACAACTAAATAATAATTCCATACCAAAGGGACTAATACCTCTAGAAATTTTTTTTGATCAGAATGATGTTTTTAAATCCCCCAAGATGCAAGATGATGATGAAGAAGTTGAGAGTTGTAACATTGGTACTATAGCTATGCCCAAAATGATTAAACTTTCAAAATTTCTTTCAACTGATATGAAGTTTAAATATGTTGAAATGATGAAAAGATTTATGGATGTCTTTGCTTGGAATTATGTTGATTTGAAAGAATATGATCCCTCCATAATTCAACATACTATTCCCATAAAGGAAAATGAAAGACCTTTCAAGCAGAAGTGAAGGAGAATCAACCCACTTCTTATGCCTTTGATTGAGAAGGAGGTTAAAAAGCTCGTTGATGCCAAAATCATAGTCCCAATTAGATTTTCAAAATGGCTTGCGAATTTGGTTCTGGTTAGGAAGAAAAGTGGGGAAACTAGAATATGCATTGATTTCAGAAATCTAAATAAAGCCTCCCTAAAAGATAATTATCCCCTCCCAAAGATGGATCAAATTTTGCAAACCATTGTTTGTTCTTAGAGAATGTCTATGTTTGATGGTTTTTCGGGTTATAATCAGATCCTTGTGCATCCAGATGATCAGGAGAAAACAACCTTTACTACACCATGGGGTACTTTTATGTATGCCAAAATTCCATAAGGTCTCATGAATGCAGGAGCTACTTTTCAAAGGGAAATGGATATTGCATTTTCAGAAGAAAAATACAAGATGGTGGTTGTGTATCTTGATGATATAATAGTATTTTCAAGGAAGGAAGAAGATCATTTGAAACAGTTGGAAAAAATTCTGGTGAAATGTAGAAGGTTTGGCATCTCTCTAAATCCCACCAAAAGTATTTTTTATTTAACCTCAGGTAAATTACTTGGGCATATCATTTCTAAAGATGGAATTAATATTGATCCAAGCAGAGTCAATGCAATTCAGAAGGTGTATTTGCCAAGAAGCAGGAAGGAGATTCAATCTTTCCTTGGAAAAGTTAATTTTGTAAGGCGTTTTATTCCTAATTTTACTGAGATTGTGAAGGAAATAGCAAGGATGCTGAAGAAGGGAATTGATATTAAGTGGACAACAGAGGCAAGAAATTCATTTGAAGAGATCAAAAGAGCACTCAAACAGGCACCAGTATTGATCAGTCCTGATTTTTCCAAGGAATTTCTGTTGTTTACCTTTGCATCAGAGAATATTATCGCCGGAGTTCTGGTACAAAAGGGACAACAAGGTATTGAACAATCGATTTCTTTCTTTAGTAAGACATTAGCCAATGCTGAACTGAAGTATAATATCTTATAAAAGCAAGCATATGCTTTGGTGAAGGCCGTCAAAGATTTCAGAATTTATATTTTGCATTCTCATATTGTGGTGTTTGTTCCTAATACTATTGTCAAAGAAATCCTCACTCAAGCCGACCCTAATGGTAAGAGGGGGAAATGGATTGCCAAGTTGCTAGAATATGATATTGAGATTAAACCGACAAAATTGGTCAAAGGGCACAGCTTGGCGAAGCTGATGGCACAGTCAAACTTTGACTGTCTTGATATAAATTGAATTGTAGAAATATTAGAAATTTCAGATGATGAGGAGGAATTAGTTCCTATTGAAGAGAAGTACATAACTTCAGATTGGTACAAGGAGGCGGTTTTTGTTCTACAACATCATAAAGCTCCTGCTGCTCTAACAAAGTCCAAAGCAAGGTTTGTTAAGCTGAAAACTTTGAGATTATTTATATTTGACAGAAATCTGTTTTGGAAAGATACCGGTGGAATTTTACTAAATTTTTTGTTGGAATAAGAAGTTGATAAAGTAATTGAAGAATTTCACAAAGGCGATTGCAGAGGTCACCATTATTGGAAAGCTACAGCAAACAAAATTCTAAGAGCAGGGTATTTTTGGCCTACAATGTTTAAAGACATTTACAAAAGAATTGTTGCATGCCATGAATGCCAAATTTTTGAAGGAAGGAGGAAGCTTGTGCCTTTACCTTTGGTACCTATCTATGTGTAAGCACCTTTTCAGCAATGGGGGTTAGATTTTATCGAAGAAATACATCCATCATCATCATGACAACATCGCTGGATTCTTACAGCAACTGATTACTTCACCAAATGGATAGAAGCAGTCCCAACAATGCAAACTAATGATTTTGTAATTATTTCTTTTCTAAAAAATAATATCTTGTCAAGATTTGGTTGCCCCATGAAGATTATAACAAATAATGCTCAAGCATTCAAGTCTAAGAAAATGATTAATTTTTGTCATCAATACCATATCACTCTTGGACACTCTACTGCATACTATCCACAAGGAAATGGTCTTGCTGAATCATCTAACAAGATCATTGTAATGATCATTAAAAAAGTATTGCAGGAGAACAAGAAAGCTTGGCATTTGAAGTTGAAGTATGCCTTATGGGCTGATAGAATATGCACAAAGAGATCAAATGGGACTTCACCATATGAATTAGTGTATCGCGCTAAAGCTATTTTTCCTACATCACTAGGGGTACTTGTCATGAAACTAATTCAAGGGCTTCAAGAGGAACCCAATGCCATTCATAGGAGAATTAATCAGCTGGTAGCTTTACAAGAGAAGAGAAATGAAGTTTATAACAACCACCACCAAACTCAAAACAGAATCAAAAATACATTTGACAAGAAGATAAAATAAGAAAGTTTTCAAATACAAGACAAAGTGCTGAAATGGGAGGCCAAAATTGAGGAGAAAGGCAAACATGGTAAGTTTGAGAATCTATGGAAGGGTCTTTTCAAGATTGCTGCTTTTCATGGGAACAACACTTATATACTGCAGGAAATTTATGGAGGATCATATGATGGAGGGCATGTTAATGGTAGGTTCCTAAAGCATTACACTCGCTGAAGTTTGATCAATCCCTTATAACATTGTACATATTTCATCTTTGTCAGTTTTATTGCTAATAATGACAAGTTGAATGAGCTAGCTTGAGCCCAAGGTGAAGGCCATTAGAGCTTGAGGAGGAAGCTTGGTGATTCAAAAAGTTTTTCTGTTTTCATAAAAAACGGATAGCAGCGCTAGAGCTACTGGTTCTTAGTGTACCACAGGGGCACACTATCCCAAGTGGAGCCACTGTTATCACCCTTAAAAATTTTCTGAACTCTGTAAGTTTACACTGTTTTAGTCGTAATGTCAAATAGGTCTTGAGTTACTTTAGTCTTGATAAAAGGTAGGTGATAGGTTTAGAAGTCTTAAAAATTCAGTTTTCAATTTCAAATAAAGTCTTTAGGTTTCATCCCATGGTTGAAAAGACTCATCATTCACTTAAAAAATCATGTCATAAACTTTCAGATGAAACCCCTGCAATTAGCCAAAAAACTGCAGTTTCGTAGTGCGGTCAGTTCAAAAATTGAGTTTTGTGCTACAAAAGCGCTGCTACTTTCGTAGCGCAAAGTGTGAAAAATGCACTATGTGCGCTACGAAAGCACAGATTCTTAAAAGGTCATGTCAAAGCTCTGAAATTGTCAGAAATCCGTTAGGATATGATAGGGTAACGTCATGGTGAGTCAGTTAGGAGTCATATTCGTAATTATAAACCATCCATATTCATCATTACTATGACAGGGGTTTCATATAGAGAAAAGAAATTTCAAATTCGAAAGGTCTTGTCTGTTTTAGTCATTCTAGTTTTCATTTGCTCATATTAAACTGTGAAACATTCCTGTTTCGAGCTCAAGCTTATGGTTGTCCTATACCAAGGATCATACATTATCAAGCGAGGCTGATAAATCAAATCAAGAGAGGTTGTTTGCAAGAGAGGCTGATTATCAAATTCTAAAGAAGCCAACAGGGTTTTTCTGAAACAAGTATGGCTGAGGAGAAAAATAACCATAGATTAGGACATTGTTTGAGGTTTGAACCTGAAAGCACAAGAGTTTTAGCTGAAGACCAAACATTCATGGATGCTTTCACTAAAGCAGGATGTTTAAAGTTCTGTGAAAAGTTGCAGGGTGGACATACTCAGGGATCAAAAGAATTTGCTTTACATTTCAGTGGTACAAATACAAAGGTTGGGATGTTAAATATGTCAGTGACACCTGAAACCATTGCTCTAGTGACTGAAATACCTAGAGGACAGGAAACATGGTTTAAAGTTTTTAGGTTCGATATGGAGGCATGCAAGATGTTTTTGAAGCTAGAATATACAGAGATGGACTTGAATAATGCAGTTCCCAGAAATTGTATTAAGGATAACTATGCCAAAATACTGCTCAACATCCAGATATATTTCACGTTCGAAGGCAGGTACCACAAAGTTTACACCTATCATTTCAAACTCCTATTACACTTCACAGGTATGATATCACTGGCTTTACCATTTTTCCTATATAGAAGCATTGCTAAAATGGCTGATAAGGTCCAAATGAAATCCGATGACTGTGAAACATCTATGTTTCACCATGGCTTAATTAAATTGTTGGTTTTGAATGAGCTCTAGAATATTAGTAGGGATTGGTCCTCTTTTTTATTTATAAGTGGATTTGAAATGGAAGCTCAAACTCCATCTAAAAACCCTAAGGCAAAGGAAATATCATCCCCACCAGCAGAATCCAGTCAACCTGTAGCTGTAAGGACCAGGAGGTTTTTCAAATTAAAGCCGAGGAAACAGGTGAAAGATAAAGTAGATAGAACACCAGTGATTGTTGCAGAAACCCCTCCACCTACAAAACAAGGGTTACAGAGTACCAAGGAAGCTAAACAAAAACAAACAGCTGGTAGGCAAATTGTCCAGAGATTCACAAGGAGTCAAAGTACAACATCAAAAGGAAAGACAATGGTCTTAGGATTAAGTGACAGCCTAGGTTTGAAAGGAAACTTAGATGATTTAATACATGCAATAGACATACAAGAATCTCCTATAGTGCAAGCTGATTTCATAGGGGTTAAAGAAAGAAAATAGAAAGGGATGAAATCATCAAAGAATTTGGAGTTTAAGGATGAAGATGCAACATTTGTTTTCCAAGCTAGGAGGCATGTAACTAGGCATTCTAAAAGGCTAGAAGAACTTAATGTAGAAGTTGAGGAAACAAATGAAGCAACAATTGTTCATAAGGAGATAGTTTATCTTTCCTCACCTGTAACAAAACTTGTAGAAAACAGAGTATCTACAGCAGAGGAGGAAATGACTAAGTATACAAGTATGGAAGAGAGGTTAAGATCATCAAATTAGGAAATTTCCAAGTTGAAGAAAAGAGCTAGAAAACATGTCATTGAGAAAATAATTTTAAAAAGAATGAAAGCTGTTTGGGAAGGTGAAAAAGTTCCAAAATCAGAAATACCAAGCAGTGAGGAACAGTTCTTCACATGGACAGTCCCAGCCATTAAGGAAGCCAAGTTTGTAAGAGTCATAAACACTCATTTGAGAGCTAGCAACAGAAGGTTAAGAAGACAAGCTGAAGACCTGGAGATACAGTTGAAAAAGTCTCAAGAAAAGTTAAAATGACAGTAAAATAAAGTGATAAATTCATAAGTCAATTTCTGATCAAGATGAAGGCAAAATTTGATGAAGATTATGTTTTTGGGGTCATATTACTATGTCTTTGAAATAATACCAACACCTTTAAATGTTAGACATCTCCAAGGTACAAATTTTGAAGACATTTTTGACAAAACTGCTTACACAACAGTTTCGTAGCGCAGATAGTGCAAATATGTTGAAATGCGCTACGAAATTGCTGAAGGAGTCTTCTAACACATTTTAATATCAAATTTTGGGCAAATTTTGGTGAATTTTGACTTGAGATGGTTGGTGGAAGTGTAAAAGTAACATATGAAGGTTTACTTGAAGAAAGCAGGTCAAAATTTGATTGAAAAAAGGAGCTAAGCACTGCACTATGAAAAGAGCTACGAAACTGAGCTGCTTTTGTAGCGCAGGTTTATCGTTTGTCTTTTTGCACCATTCGAATTATAGTTTCTGCACAGCTGGAGAATTAAAGATATATGGTGAATTTTTGGCAACATGACACATGTAGACTTGATCTATTAATGATAAAAGTACTCAAAACAGAAAAAGAAATCAAAGAGACTAAAAAACAAGAAAATATGTTTCCTATTTTTTAGGAGAACATCATCATTAACAACAGTGTCACTTCAAGTGAAAGGTCAGCATCCAAATTCGACTTCATGGGATTGCATGTGGAAAAATATGTAATTAAGATTAGATAAGGTTGTTAGAAGGATACTTAAGAGTTTCAGTCCTATTAGAATTAGGACTTTTCATAAGCATTATAGCCGTCAATTTGTAATAAATGGCATGTCTCAGATTAGGAAAGGTGTCAAACTCTTTGAGTTCGATGTATCTAGTGGAGAAGAAGGAATCATATCTTGTAAATGTTCTATAAAGAGCATAAGGTCGAAATCCAAGAGGTTGGACATTTTTTTTATCAAAGACTGTGTTATTGTATGTCACTGGTTTTTTCAGCTTAATACAGAGTTCTGTTTTGACAACTCAAGATTCATGAGGGCTTCTTGTTCATTATTGTTCTAATGGAATTCTTCAATATCTCTATTTGCAGTGGTGTTTTAATATGATACTTAGAATTCATTCATAATTCTCTAACTTCCTTCATATACAAACTGACTGTGTGTTTCACCGTTCTACTATTTTACTCACTGACCTGAACTCCAAATGCCTTGACTTCCATGCTAGATAGATTGTGATGTTTTTTTCTGAAGTTATCTTGACTCCATGGACCAATGAATGTTTGCTAATCTGTGATACAAACAGTTATATTATTCTATCTTTTTACCTTGGAGTTAGCCATCTATCCATTAATCATAAATCATAAACCCTTGAGAGAGCCCTCTCAGGTTGAGGACGCTAAGCTTCAACCAAAATATTGGTTTGAAATAGTTGCACAAGATTAGTTTGATGAGCAGCCTATCATGCCTGATTTTGTGATAACACTCACCATTAAACCAATTACAATTATCATACTATATTAGCCAATATGTTGACCTTGAGTGGCCTCTTTTAATATAACCCTAGGCTTTTAGTGTTATGAAATCAGCTCCAAAAATAGAAGAAGAGATAGATCAAAGCCTTAGAAATAAGCCACTTCGAGGGGGAAACCTCCTTTACATTACATAAATGAACAATTCTTGGATGATACAAATGACAAAACCTCCTTCAATATATAGGAGTCCATGGGGTCACAATTTAATCCTAGCCGACCTAACAATAATAATGTAAGGGCACAATAATAACAATATGGGGGTTACAGGGGTACAACAATAACAATAAGGGGGATACACTAACAACAATAAGGGACTACACTAGTAATATAGGGACCTAGCATGCCCCTCTCCTTCAAAAAAGTGTTGCCCTCAATTCTTGAGTAGCTATGGATGCTTTTGTATAAAATTTTCATCCTCCCATGTAAAATATTTAGTGGGTAAGTTCTTACACTCCATGAGATACTCTGAAATTGACCGATTTCATAGCTATCCAGTTGTTGTTTTCGTGACTGCTTTAGGTTCCAATATGATTTTTCCTTCCTCAAAAAGTTCATGCAATATTGTTTGAACTCAAAGTTTTTCACCTATAACCTTCTTTAAGCATGAAACATGGAAAACTGGATGCACTCCCAAAGAAGCAGGAAGTTCCAATTTGTATGCCATAGTACCAATATTTTGCAACACCTTGTAAGTACCACAATAATTTGGCGATAATTTATTATCATTCTTAGCTTGCTTGAGGGACATTTGTATGTATGGTTGTAGCCGTAAAAATACCCAGTCTCCTACATCAAAACTTCTCTCGCTGTGATGTTGATATGCCTGTTATTTCATTCGATTTTGTGCGAAATTTAGGTTATCCTTTAAGAGTTGGAGAACTTGTTGTTGATGATCCATGTGATCTTCCACTGCTTGAACCTTAGAATTTTCTCTTAAAGATGATGTGATGGACCGTGGATGATATCCATAAAGTGCCATACATGGGGTCATTTTTGCTGCACTATGGAAGGAAGTGTTATACCACCATTCAGCCAGTGGTAACCACTTTACCCATTGTGTTTGTTTATCATATACAAAACAATGAGGATATCCTTCCAAACATTTTTTCACTATCTCAGTTTGTCCATCGGATTGAGGATGATAAGATTAGCTATGAGCTAGTTTAGTACCCAAACAAGAAAATAATTTTGTCCAAAAATTTCCAGTAAAAATGGGATCTATATCGCTTACCATAATCTTTGGGTTTCCATGTAGCTTTTGAACTGTTTCCATAAATGCAGTAGGAACTGTACTTGCTTTAAATGGATGAGATAATGCACAAAAGTGTGCATACTTGGTAAGTCTATCAACTACCACCATGATGACACTCTTTCCTTCAGACTTAGATAAGCCTGTGATAAAATCCATTGAAATATCCTCCCAACGTTGACTTGGAATGGATAAAGGTTGTAGAAGACCCAGGGCCTTAATTGTCTCAACTTTATTTTTTTGGAAAACCAAACATCCCACCACAAAATTTTGAATATCAGATTTAAGGCCATCCAAAAAAAATTCTTTCTTCACCCTATGGTAAGTTTTTAAAAATCCTAAGTGTCCTCCTAAAGGAGAAGTGTGCAATTCCAAAAGAATATTTTGTTTTAGTTTGGAATTATTACAAAGAGATAAGTGATCTTTGAACCATAAGGAATCATTTTTCCAACTAAATGTATCATATGTACTAGGATCTTGCTGCAACTTTTGAATGAGTGTCCACACTTCTTCGTCCTTCTTCCATTGATCCCTTTCTTCGGTTATCCAATCCGGTTGGATAATATAAATGGAACAAAGCAATGCTTCCACCTCTTCATCCTTTCTTGAGAGTGCATCTGCAACAACATTTAGCTTCCCTTTTTTGTAGATGATTTCAAAGTCATAACCCAACATCTTTGTGACCCTTTTTTGTTGATATTCTGAAGATAGTCTTTGTTCCAAAACATGTTTAAGACTATCATGATTAGTTTTTACCTTGAAGTGTCTTCCCATTAGGTGAGGTCGCCATTTCTTTAGTGCATGTAGTATTGCCAACATTTCCTTCTCATAAATAGATTTTTGTAAATATTTTCCTTTGATTGGACTACTTTCAAAAGAAATGGGTCTTCCTTCTTGCATTAAAACAACACCAATTCCATTTCCTGAGGCATCACATTCCACAATAAAGGTTTTTGTGAAGTATGGCGTAGCTAAGACCGGTGTTAGGCACATTTCCTCTTTAAGATGTTCAAAGGCCTTAGTTGCTTCAGGAGTCCATGAAAATGCATCTTTCTTCAATAATGTTGTTAGAGGTGCTGCTATTCTCCCATTATTCTTAACAAACTTGCGATAATACCCTGTTAACCCAAGAAATCCTCGCAACTTCTTTATGGTTGTGGGGACTTTCCATTCCTTAATGGCTTTAATTTTGTTAGGGTCTACTTTAACACCCTCGTGAGATACAATATGACCGAGATATTCCACCTCTTGTACTCCAAAGAAACATTTGGATGTTTTTGCATATAATTGTTTCTCCTGCAATAGTTTGAGCACCCTGTCAACATGTTCAACATGATCCTTCCAAGACCTGTGGTAGATTAGTATATCATCAAAAAATACTAGCACAAATTTTCTAAGGAAGGGTTTGAAAATGGAATTCATCAACCCTTGAAATGTAGAAGGTGCATTGGTAAGGCCAAAGGGCATGACCAAAAATTCATAATGACCCTCATGAGTTCGAAATGCTATTTTTGGAATATCTTCAGTCTTCATTCTAATTTGATGATATCCTGAATGAAGATCCAACTTGGTAAAATAAATTTCTCCATGTAATTCATCCAATAATTCATCAATCACAGGAATGGAAAATTTATCTTTAATAGTGATCTTATTGAGCTCCCTATAGTCTGGACACATGCGTCATGATCCATACTTCTTGTGCACCAATACCATCGGAGCAAGAAAGAACTTTGACTAGGGTTGAATTGTACCTTCAGCCTCTAACATTTCTACAATCATACGTTCAATTTCGCTCTTTTGGACATAAGGATATCTATAAGGCCTGATGTTTGGAGGAACACTTCCTAGAATAAAATGAATAGCATGATCATGATCACTAATAGGTGGGAGTCCTTTGGGAGTTTCAAACACCTTGGAATGATTGTCCAATACTTTTTGGAGATATGCAGAAATAGATGATTTTGATGTTGGAACTTTTAGTGAGCATAATTGTGCAATTACACCTCGTTGTTATTTCTTCAGAATCCTTGTCATGACATTAGAGCTTATTATCTTTCCAGGCTTCCCTATGATATCCCGTAATTTGACTTCCTTTCCTTTTAAAATTTTTTTCAAGAAAAGTTCTTGAAAATTAAATTCTACCATCCCCAAAGATTGTAACCACTGTACTCCTAGTACAACATCATCACCTCCCATCGGAATGGAAAGCATTGGACTATTCAATACATATTCCCCCATGGTTAGCTTGATATTATGGCATTTTCCAGAGCAATTTATAGTTCCTCCATTTGCAACCATCACTTGAAATTAATGGCTACCTTACAATGAATAAAATGATGGGTACATCAATTAATCAAATTATTACCTTTTTCTTCTTGATATGTCCTTCTATCTTGAGAGTTCGAGAGTGGTAATTCTACCATTTATTTACAGATATGGTCGGATCATTTCTTCTTACTTTCTAGGGTTGATTCCCTGCTTATGCCTGCAAATATTTGAAGTTTCTTGTTCATTTTCTTCCTCCTCTTCACAATCTATGTAAAATAATTTCTTCTTAGCACACTTATGACCCTTAGTGTATTTTCTATCACAACTGTAGCAAAGCCCTTTTGCTCTTTTTTCTTCCAATTGTTGTGGTGTCAACCTTGTAGGTTGTGGAAGTCTAGGAGTAGCAACATTTCCATCTTTATAGATGTGAGTGGTAGGCTTCCTTGTTGCCATAATTTTACATTCAATTTTTCTTGCCAACCTTAATGCCTTCTCCAATGAATCAGGTTCCCAAAGGCGAAACTCATGTTGGATGTTATCCTTTAAAGTCCCTATGAAGACATCAATCCTGTGTTCCTATGGAATATCAGTTATCCTTATATTCAATTTTTGGAAGTCCTCAATGTGCTCCACCACTGAACCCTTTTGTTTGAGATTTATCAATTGGCAAAAGAAGGTGTTGCTCTGTGTATCCTCATAATGTGCTATCATTTCCTCTGTAAAAATTTACCAAGGGAAAAATTTTTTACAGGAGCAAAGCCATCGATACCATACAAATGTTTTTTGTTCTAAATGTAAAGTTGCAATGCGTACCTTTTGTGTGTTTTTCACATTATTGAGATCAGAATATTGCTCCATCTATAGTATCCATGTTACGGGATCCTTACCATCAAACTTACTCATATCCATCTTTGGAATATGGTGGTTCTTCCATCCAACATTAGAGTTTATGAAATCACAATTAACATTTATTTTGTTCTCATCATGAGTTTCCTCTACTATCTTTTCACCATTAGGAAACATTTCTTGTATCAACTTTGTCAAACCTTCCATGTATGCTTTTAGATCATTATTCATGTTTTCCATGTTGTCTTTCATTTTTTCATCGATCTTAGCTTCCATGTTATTATAGGTCAATTTGGGTATCATCCCCCAAGACCTGGTCAAACTGGAAATCATCCCCAGGACCAATTAAATAGGGTATATCATCCCCTTATATTTCAGTTGATATATTCCCTAAGTGAAGAACATTTCATTCATAGCTTCTATTGTGAGATTTCCAAGGTTTGAAGCATATGTTATATGACCTATTGACTCACAACACTCATCTACAAGGGACTAACTGTGTTGCAGTGCCAATTCCTCCATGCAAGTATGCACTACAGTGCAATTCCCAACATTCAAGGGTGCTTTGGTCACCTGGGAGCGGAATTCTCATTGTTCCAGGAATCTCCACATGGCTAGTGCCTTCTAGAAGAGTCCATATGTGTCAAAATTCGAATCCAAGAGTCCATGTAACATATCTGAACTTGGAAACATGTCTTGCCTATTATTAGAAAGTCATTCATTGAGAAACTACCATTAGTTTCCCTATAAATTGAGCACTCATCCTAGTGCTAGGAAATGAAGAATTTTGGTAAATTTATGTTGTTGGATTCTCATTCGATAAGAGAGTGAAAGTATTGATATGCTGCTGGGATAATAATGGATGTGATGAGGTTGGAATGAAGCTGGAGTAGGTTGACAACAAATCGATCCATTTGTTGTAATCTTCCCCTTCTACTCTTTAATAAAGATTGTTGTTCATTTTCCCATACATATGTATCTATTTCTTGTGCAATGTATTCTTGAATGATGTATGTATTTCATATATAATCAATTTTATTTGAGTAAGATAAGTAGATATCTTGTATATTGTATTTTGTTTGTTCTTCTTTATTTTTGTTTGCAAGAATCGATCTAGAGACTTGAGTTGGATTGAGAGTGATAGCAACAACGACAAAAGGAGAAGGAGAAGCGAAAGAATCACAAGTAGGCTCCTTTCCCATTTTGTATATATGCTTGTTTTAGAGAAATAATAGTTATTATTTCCTCTGTTGTTCTAAGTGATAAACAACACACTTAGGGAATTTGGTTTATCCGTAGATCACAATTTCGTATAACAAATTGGCGACTCCACTGGGGAGTATCCTATCATTCCTGGTGTTTTTTCCTTTATTTATCTTCATCAATAGAATCTAATTTCGGTTATCATTCATTTGAATGAAAAAATTTCATTAGAAGTCCATCTAGCTGCTTGATTTTTCAATATTAGCTGCGCCCAAAGCATTATTGGTCAAGACATAGTGCACTGCAGTGCACTGTCTCCCACTCAGGGGTGCTCTACAACGAACTATCTCCCCTTAGAGACTGTGTTTCCCCCTCATCCAACCAAATTCCATCAAAATTTGTCATTTCTTTCAGTTTTAGCCACTTTTTTACTGTATTCTCAGATGTTTGATACCTATTAGAGAACAATAAACTTTCATGCTCTTCTTACTTTGAAAAGTAAATTTTTGCAATGATTCATTAGTGTTTTTATTTATCATTGGCAAATCAAATCCGAAGTATTTTATTTATGCATTAGATCAATTCTATTTTTGAAAAGGAATTTTTTTTCATTCCTCGTTTCCTGTAGGAAAATTGTAGTTCCATTCTTCATTTTCCTAAGAGAAATTGTTGTTTCATTCCTCATTTCTCATAAGAAAACACTTTTTTGATTGATTTATGCATATAGTTTCCTTTCTTTCAATCATATTAAAGGGAGCTGAAAATAAAAACATGCATGTGCGTATAGTGAATTATCTGTGTTGCATAGGAACAAGTTAGGAAAACTGCACTTAGTTTGTGATCTTTGTTGTTTTCTCAAAAACTGATTGCTCTTTCCCTTAGTAGCTAGGATTTTCATTGAAAAGGCTAAATTGAAAAGTTTTCTTATCATTTAGTTTTCATTTTAGGAATTTCCATTACATCATGCGGTGAACCTCAAAGACAAACTTTTAAACAAGATCAAACATAAAATTTACATCAATCAACCTAAGGAAGCAATGGAACATTAACGATAACATTTAGAAGGTCTAGGCTAGAGATGTGTTCTGGCATCGTTAAACATATTAGTTGTCGCTCACTTGTCTGTGATAAATTCTGAGTGTGATACCTCACTCCACGTACCTTTGGGTATATAGGGTGGTGTTCTAGTATGAAAAGTATAAGTGGGTTCTCTCACTGTGCAGTTTCGCATTAGATAGCGCTAACACGGACTTGGGCCTCCACATACCTTCAAGTATATTTTGGAGGACAACTTTAGGTTGATATCCATCCATAGGTAACCGATTCAGCTTCCTTGTACCTTGTGATACACCGAACACAACATTCGAGGAGATTTCCTGCATGTACTTCTTGGTTCGCCAGGAGGTATTCTGCAGTTCACAACTACTTGGTAAACCTTTTGCCTAGAATTACCCTTTTTTTTGTTTTTTGTTTTTTGTCATAAAATCAATCAGTCATCGTGGAATAATAGCATCACTTTCCCCCTCGTTCGTGTAGTATAGCACTTAAACCACCTTTACCACCGGAAGGCATTTCTTGTCAGCGAAGGCGACATCGTTCTACCGAAACTAGTACTATCAGTACCTCTGGTGTGACATCATACTCACATATACCAGAGTCGTCTCAAGTCTTTTCTACAAATCCTGGTGTTAGAGCCCTGTAATTTACAGTATCACAAGGTGACTAATTATTTCTTATAGTTTTTACTGAAACTAATATTCCATGGCTATCATTTATTTTCAGGGAAAGAAAGGGAACTCCTGACTGAAAAAGAGCTTCAAAGGATAAATCTGCCCTTTCGTTCAGTATAAGGAAGGAAGAATTGCTGATAAAGTGTGATGGGAATAAAACTTCATTTCTGCTCTCATTCCATTTCATTCACCCTCTTTTCCCCCTCATTTCCTCCATATTCTGAAATGTTCTAAATCCCATTCAAACCCCCCAAAACCCACATGCATAACCTTTGGGACTTATTTCCTTATAAACCCTTTTATATTAAAGACCGAAATTCCATGGTTACAGCTCCACACCCTCTTTAGGCCCCTTGATACATTCATATATATCACATAAACCGCAAAAAACACCCGCACTTCCTTGATATCCTAAGTTTGAAACTCTACCTCTCTTTGTAGTCGCACATCGCAAGATTCAAAAGGTAAGCACCCCTGGGTAAATGTTATAGTCGCCGAAGTGCGATGTACGGGACCGGTGGGACCCCTATTTTCATCACATACACCTCGGATGCTTTGAAATTATTCATATTATGGTTCGGGAGGATTTTTCCATCACTCAACTAAACTTCACGTGTCCACTTGGAAAGGTTATGGTGGGGTCTATTTCCCGATCGCAATCGCAAATCACAATGTTTAAAGGACAGGTGCGGGAGGTAAAGGTTAAATTCAACGGAATGCAGTATGCGATGCCGCAGTGGGACCCGATCGCCATCGCAAATCACAAAACTTAAAAGATAAGTTGCGAAGGTAAAATGTTAAAACCGCGAAGTGCGATATGCGATGCCACAGTGGAGCCCAATCGCAGATAACAAATTTTAGAAAATAAGTGTAAGGAAAAATGTTAAATTCATCGATATGCGATATGAGGTGACATGGCAAGGTGATGTGGCAGATGACATGGTAGATGATGTGGCAAGATGGCATGGCAGGTGGCATGGAAAATGACGTAGCAGATGACGTGACCCTGGCCCGCATACTGCACATCGCAAGTTTTAATAAATAAGCACGGAGGTAAATTGTATAAATGTCGGAGTGCAATGTGCGATAGGGTGGGGCCCGATTGTAATCGCAAATCACAAATTTTAATAAATAACTACATAAGGTAAATGTTATAATTGCCGGAGTGTGATGTACGATGCGGTGGGACCCAATCACAAATCGCAAGTTTAATGAATAAGTGAAAAGGTAAAGTTTAGAAACTACGACATGTGAAGTGCGATGATTAGCGCAGATGTGATGTGGTTCAAAGTTGGAATCTAAATATTTTCAAATCCGGGTAAATGAGTTTTATGCTATTTTGTTTGAAAAGGGTTAAACGCAAAAAAGGAAGGAATCGGGTAGCAAAAGGCTCGTGTTGGGTCCCACTTGTGCACTATGTAATTCAACCTTTAATTGCCTTCCACCTTTCCCCCTCTCTACTCCTCTCCCTATATTCGATGGCCCTTATACAGTTTCGGCCTCCCCGTGGTATTCGAACTTTATCATGAGGGGGGGGTGCGGAATGGGTGGTATCCCATACCACCCATCTAGCTACGTGTCGCGCCCAGGGCTATTCCCCACCCCCCACTCCAAACACCGCTTACCACTCATAACCCCCTCTGAAAATCCCTTTACACCATTTACCAAACTGTTGCACCTTTTTTACTGTTGCCAATGCCGCCATGCCACGACCTCCATTATACATCCCCGTCTGCCAACCGCCATCCCTCCATGACCAGGCATACAAGGTTTGAAACTCATTCTACGAAGAAATAAGATTAAACATGACTAGAAGGGCTCAGGTAGAAAAAATGCACCATAGGTCGAGTAAGGTAGCAAAAGGCGTTTCATGCAGACTTGTTATGGTTATAACAGTAGAGACTGAAGGGGCAGCAAAACACATCAGCACCAGCATCAATTAAATGAAAGCACCTATCCCTACACAATATTTGATTACCCAACACATGTTTTCTGTAAACCAAAGCCAGATGTCAGAGCCTCCATTGGCTGCCTTTTTGAAACCATCATAGCCACCCCCAAATCTTACTATTTGATCTTCCGAGGAGCCATTGAAGTGTTTGGGTCTACGAAGATTTATTCAGAATTAATTCCAGAGGTGGTTGTTGTCAGTAATTTCTGAATCAGGCATTGCATGGTCACACTTGTCATTTTCTGCTTAATTGTAATCAATGAAAGGTTGCCAACTAAGGTAGGGAAACTGACTTAGTCTTGAGATAAATACTGCATACCTTAGAAGTATCAGGGGTTGGATATATTTTAGCACCTGTATTGTAAGAACTACTATATTGGAGCACTGTAATTTTGGAGTTGGACATCAGTAATCAAAGACCGTTTACAAGATTCTTGAGTTGTGTTAAAATGGTGACATGTTACTTCTATGTTTAAATGTTTCCTTTGTTTTCCCTACTGCGTATCCGTTCATCTAATTGTAAATCAGAAATTTTATATTAATATTTGTTGTCGAAGCATCCTAATTCTATCTGCATTTACAATCTGAATGTTTTCTGCTAAAGTTTGATTAAATAATTCTTAATTGCTCTTTATTCATTATTGAACCTTACTGTTTCTTTCACCTCATAATTCATACAACTCTTAAGATCCATTTAGCACAGTTTGTTGAATCTTTAATTAAACTGAGAGGGGGGGTGAATCAGTTTAATACATACATTAGCCTTTTAAAATTTTCACCAAAGTTATTTACAGCTTAATATGTGAACAATCTTATTTGCAGCCAATATTAATTTATTGTGACACCATACTTATGTTGAAAGCAACAAGCAATTAAGCAGATTGAAATAATCACATCAACACATAAGAAGCACACATAGAGACAACAGATGTAAGTGGAAACCCATAAAGGGAGAAAACCACATCTTATTATTGTTGTGATGCAAAGGCAAGCTCCAACTCTCTCTCACCACTGTTTTCTGCAGGCACCAACCTACAGGAGGCTCTATCCTCAATTCTGCAAGCTACAACTTGCAAGGAAGCACCAACTCCCTTCAATTTTCTGCAGGCACCAACCTACAGGAGGCTCCAACCTCAGTCAGCTACAACTGACAGCTATCAAGCTGCAACTTGATAGGGAAGCTCCAACTTCCTCAATTTATCAAACTGAAATTTTGTTGATTTACGTCAGATATCAACCCTGTTCTGTAGCTTCTCCTTCTGTTCTGCTTTTATTAATCTTCTCTGCCTCACACTTCTATATTCTGCCTTCTCTTAATATTCTCTCTCTCACCCCTTGCTGAGCTTTTCAAATTGATATTATATAGAAATTCTCACATGACTGTTTGTGTCCTTCTAGGAATTCGAAATGAATGGTCATACCCCTTGGTCTTCTGCCTCCTCATTACTTTGTCCAACTCAATTTAAAATCATAATAAATTTCATACTACAGTGGGATTTTATTTTCTCTTGGAGACTTTCCAATGTATCACAAACAATATAAAAAATTTACATTTACATTTTTCAATTATACATCTCAATTTCACTCAGCTCCTTTTCTGGATTTCAGCTTTACTGGATTTGTCTTTTCTGCAGTTGTTGAGTGACTGTTCTGTACACTTTAATTGTGTGCACCTGTGGATGTATACCTATCAAACCTATAATATTTGTTTACCTCTGTCAGACCCATGCATTTATCCTTGTGTTTATTCACCTGTTCACTGTGCTTTTGAATCCCTGCATTTTTCTTGTTCACGAACTCTCATATTTGTGTTTAATCATCTGTTCACTTATCATTTTAATATAACTGCGCTACCCATATGTATACTTTGACAAAGGTTTAAGATTGGCATTACTCGTCGGGTCCACATATTCCAAAATCTTCAAATTTAAAACACCTTTGTTAACCCCTGGTTTAATCAACTATTGGCATCTTCAAAAACTGTGGTTAATCCATAATAAAAACTCAACCTTATGCCTTTAGCACAGTATATAAAAATATATATCATCCTTTGGCTCCGGGCCCACGATGCATTGCACTGTGCCTTTATATATATTGTGCACCGTATATATAGTCATTATATATAAACTGTTCACGACTTATATATATTATATCCGGACTTTATATTAAGACCATAAACCATCGAAAGCTATAATAAACCGATTCATTTTGTATTACTCTGCCCCGGGCCCCACAATACAATAAAAAAATGTGCGCACTTTACCTTTGTTAACCCCCAGGCTCTTCCATTAAACTTTGTGCAGGTCCTGCAATCGATCACCGTCAGATGTCGGCCCACCAGATCGACGACTCCTATCCATTTCGCTCGGCGTCTTTGGTCCGGTGTATAAAGCGCGAAATTGTAAATAAAACGGGGCCCTCCAATACCACCTATGCCACGTGCCGTTTGATCAATGGAATCGCTGCTCGTCCCAGCAATACCGCCTCCATACCAAAAGCGGTGCAGAATGGGGAAATCCGCTTTTGTAAATACGTCGTGGGTTTAATTTCCGGTCAGGGTTCCGCCTCCCCGCTCATGGTTCTAGTTTCCTCCAGGTTTCCGGTCATGTTCAATTATATATATGTATATAACATTTCATCGTATTTCAATGATATATATATATATACATTTGCCTCCGACGTAGAGTTCCGCTCCTTCGACTATGTTCCTCCTTTGACTATGGTTATGTTCCGCCTGGAATGTTATGTGTAACGCCCGAATAACTGATTCAAACGCCCGGAATCTCCATGTCACTCGAATTACTGAATTGATATATATATGTACATATTCTTGGAGTAACAATTGTGGTTCTGCCTCTGCCTCTGCCTCTGTTGCTGTTACTGTTATAACGGCTCTGCCTCTGTTATATTCGCTTCCTCTGCCTTCATTTGCTTCTTTGCTGCCTCCATTATATTAGTTGCTTCCTTTGCCTGTCTCTGCTTCAGCTACCTCCTTTGCCATCAATGTTGCCATCAATGACAACCTTTCCAACAGTCTCCCCCTTTGGCATTGATTGCAATCCACTTTTTCTGTTTTCTTTCTCTTTTTCCTGTTACTTGCTCTTCCTGTTTGCCTGTTCTTCCTCCTGCTTGTTCTTCCTCCCCCTTTGACATCAATGGCAAAGGGTTGCCTTTTGTATTTCCTTTTTCTGATTTAAGATTAGGCCCTCTTCTGCTGACTTTTTATCATGTTGTTCCAGAGTGATGTATAAGACTTGTTGAGAGAACCCTTTGAGGGTTATCGAACTTGAATATACATTTTGTATTTGTCTGATATAGTGAGCCTGTATATGTTTTATAGCTGTGTTTCATCTGGAGTGCCTGTAATCTGTGCTAGATTGCAGACTGGGATGATGCATTTAACAATTGAAAGGTCCTTGTTGCTTTTTCATGCTGAATGCTGATAATACTGAGATTATGCTGATAATACTGATAATGCTGATCCTGTGGACCTGTTTTATGCTTCCCTTGCTTGCTGATTTTCTTTAGGGATGATATTTTCATTTCTGTTCTCCCCGTGGAACTGTGCTTTCTCTACATATCAGAGAGTAGCATCTGCAGATACTACCCCTAGTTTATCTCTCAAATATTGAAATGGTTTTCTAGCAAGAGGTTTGGTAAATATATCAGCTGTCTGCTCTTTTGTTGGTACATATTCCAGCTTTACTATCTTCTGAGCCACTTGTTCTCGGAGGAAATGATACTTGATTGGAATATGTTTAGTTTTTGAGTGAAGTACTGGATTTTTAGATATACTTATAGCACTTGTATTATCACATTTGATTGAAATAGGTTCATCAATGCTTACCTTCATGTCTTGAAGAGTTTGCTTCATCCACATGACTTGTGTACAACATGCTGCTGCTGCTATATATTCTGCTTCAGTTGTAGACAGAGAGATGGATGTTTGTTTCTTGCTTAGCCATGCCACCAGACTTTCTCCTAGATAGAATGCACCTCCACTTGTACTCTTCCTGTCATCCACACAGCTGGCCCAATCTGCATCTGTGTATGCTGATAAAGTGAAGTTTTTTCTTTTAGGATACCAAAGTCCATACTGTGTTGTTCCTTGTAGATATCTGAATATTCTTTTGACTGCCAGAAGATGGTTTTGTTTAGGTGCTTCTTGATATCTAGCCACTAGTCCTACTGCTAGCATGATGTCTGGTCTTGATGCAGTCAGATATAATAGACTTCCAATCATGGATCTGTAGAGTTTTTGATCTACATCAGCAGACCCATCATCAGCACATAGCTTGCAACCTGTGGTCATGGGAGTTGATACATGTTTGCATTCTTCCATTTTGAACTTTTTCAGCATTTCCTTTAAGTATTTTTCTTGTGAGATGAATGTACCTGTGCTCCTTTGCTGAATTTGGAGTCCTAAATAGAAACTGAGCTCTCCAATCATGGACATTTCAAACTCTGATTTCATCTCTTCTACAAATCCTTTTGCTAGCTCATCTTTGTTGCTTCCAAACATAATGTCATCAACATATACAAAAACAATCAGGAGTTCATTTTCATGGGCTTTTATGTATAGATTGCTATCTACTCCCCCTCTTTTAAAACCCTGTTTTTGCAAATATTTGTCCAGTCTTGAATACCAAGCACGAGGAGCCTGTTTCAGTCCATATAGAGCCTTCTTCAGTCTGCACACCTAATCTTCTTTGTCTGTCAATGAGAAGCCTTCTGGTTGTTCAATGTAGACTTCTTCTTCTAAGTCTCCATTTCAAAAATGTAGATTTTACATCCATTTGATATACTTTGAAATTCTGGTAGCATGAAAATGCCAGGAACATTCTGATAGCTTCCATTCTGGCTACGGGGGCAAATGTTTCATCGTAATCAAGTCCTTCAATTTGTGAGTATCCTTTGCAGACAAGTCTGGCCTTATTCCTGATTACCTGTCCTTCCTCATTCATTTTATTTTTGAATACCCATTTTGAGCCTATGACATTTTTCTCAGTGGGTCTAGGCACTAATTCCCAGGTATTTTTCTTTTCAATTTGGTCCAATTCTTTATTCATTGCTTTTACCCAAGACTTTTCCTTCCTGGCTTCTTCAAATTTCTTTGGCTCTATTTGTGACAGCATGGCTATGTATACCTCTTCAGTTTGTTCTGTTAGCTGCCTTCTTGTCTGGACCCCTGCTTTCTTATCTCCTATGATATGATCTTCAGGATGATTCTTCTGAGTGTATCTTGAGGGGGTTTTCGAGCTCAGCTCTGCATCTTCTGTTGTCTTGCTTGTTTCATCATCATTCTGGTCTTCCTCTTCATGGTTGTCTGATGGACTGCAACAGTCTGTATTTCTTGTATTGTTTGGAAGTTCTTCATCAAATCTTACATCAATACATTCAACTATCTTCTGAAGAGTATTGTTGTAGCACCTGTACCCTTTACTTTTGGACGCATATCCTAAGAATATTCCTTCATCTGCTCTTGCATCAAATTTCCCCAGATTTTCATCATTGTTCTTTATGTAGCACTTGCTGCCAAAGACTCTAAAGTGCTTGATTGATGCAGGTTTACCATGCCATAGCTCATAAGGTGTCTTATCACTGTTAGGTCTTAAATGAGCTTTGTTTAGAATATGTACTGCTGTGTGTACAGCTTCTGCCCAAAAATTTTGAGTAATGTTATTCTCTTGCATCATAGCTCTGGCTATTTTTTGTACAGACTTGTTTTGTCTCTCTGCTACTCCATTCTCCTGAGGTGTCCCTGCAATGGTAAATTGTTGTTTTATTCCATGTTCATTACATAGGTCTACAAAGTCATAATCTGTGAATTCTCCTCCTCTATCTGATCTGATACACTTTAGCTTGCATCCAGTTTGATTTTCTGCTAATGCTTTGAATATCTTAAACTTTTCCAGTGCTTCTGATTTGTTTTTGAGAAAAGCAACCCATGTCATTCTGGAGAAATCATCTATTATCAACATGAAGTAGGATTCTCCACTTGGTGTTTTAGTTCTTGCAGGTCCACACAGATCCATGTGCACAAGCTAGAGTGGTCTTCTAGTTGATAGCTCATCTTTAGATTTAAAGGATGTGCGAGTTTGTTTCCCAAATTGACAAGATTTGCATATGGTATTTGAAGGCCTCTTTATTTCAGGCATATCTCTGACAGCTTTCTTCTTACTCAGTCTGATGATATGGTTGAAGCTGAGATGTCCCAACCTCCTATGCCATAACCATGACTCCTCAAGTTTGCTCAGATTGTAGGCTTCATCCTCCTCTTTTACTATGTACACATTACTCTCTGTTCGGACACCTTTGAGAAGAGTATTTCCTGTTGTGCTTGATCTGACTTCACAGTCTTGTGCTCTAAAGAGAACTTCACAGCCTTTGTCACACGTCTGACTGACACTCAGTAAATTTTCTTTCAGCCCATCCACAAATATTACTTCTTGGGCCTTTCCTCTGCCATTGTCTATGCTGACTGAGCCTTTTCCCTTGATCTTTCCTGATTTATCATTGCCAAAGGTAACATTTCCAGATTTCTTTTCATCAAGAGTTATAAACTTGCTTTTGTCTCCTGTCATGTGTTTAGAGCAGCCACTGTCCAAATACCATTAACTCTTCAAATCTTGAGCAGTTAAAGCCAGGTCACATTTATTCACTTTCTTTATCCACTGGAGGCCCCCTTTTGTTTGGTATCTTTTGTGAGGTGATGAATTATATCTTCTTAAAGAGCACTTGGAAGGCATATGTCCAACTTGATTGCATATACAACATTTGATGATAGTTTTTGCAGAATTGTGAGTATGAGCAAAATTTCTTTGACTCATAAACCTTCTTGAGGTATTGAACATCAATCTTTGTCCATACTTTCTACATTCAATAATTCTATGGCCAAATTCCTTACAATAGAAACAATAACCATAGAAATTATTTTCATACCTGATGTAAGGTTGGCTCTCCCATTTGTTTGCTTGGTGCAGTCTCTTTAATGCTTGCATCTTTTGTTGGTCTGAATCACTCCTCTTTGCATGGAAATATGCAGCAATGTGTCCCAGCTTGTGGCAGATATAACAGGTGGCATTCTTCATTAGAGGGAAGAATCTCCTTTGATGGCTTCCAAACTTGACAAACTCAGGAGCATATGATCCTTTTTCTGTTGCCTTAGTGTTTACTGCATTCTTTGTTACTGGAGATTTCTTCTGATCTCTGTCTTTATCATTACAGGTTTCTTCTTTTGTAGGAATTGTTTGAGCTGCTTCCTCATTCTTCTTTGCTTTTACAAAAATAATCTCTCTGTCAACCTTTTCTTTTCCTTTACTTGATTCTCCTTCGTAGCCTATTCCAGTCTTTATCATAGGGGATCTTTGAGAAACCAAAATTGCATTCAACTTAATAGAGCTTGTTGTTTGAGAGGGGTATATAGAAACTTTCTGTTGAGCATTTTCTAATTTCTTTCTCAGACACAAAATTTCTTCTTCCAGCTTCTCTTGTTCTCGAGTTTTATCTTTGATTTGCTGAAGTAACATATCTTCTATCTTCTTGGCTTCTTCAAGCTTTACCTTCAGCTGCATGAGGACTTCTGAATTTTGTTCTTCTTTCACACATTTGAGGAGAATCTCTTTTTGTTTTCTGCATTTTAGTTTGAGTCCGTCAATCTCCTCCAGAGCACTTCTTAGCTCCCCCTCAAGATCGACTTCCCCTTCTTCTTCTTCTTCTAGCAAGAGTCCTTCAAGATCTTCTATGGCCATCAGTAAAAATTCAGAGGTTCCCTCTTCTCCTGAGGGCTCCACCAGCTCCTTGGGGACAGACCGCTATCTTGGCCGAGCATGTGTATGATTTTTCTCGCCGAATTTCTTTTCCTTTCGCCAGCTTCTTGATGTGTCTTTCTCTGATTCTTGAGCTTGATTTCTTACTTTCTTGTGAGGACATTTAGCAGCATAATGTCCAACTCTTCCTCAGTTAAAGCATTTGAAGGGAAGTTTACCTTTGTATCTACCTGAGCCTCTATCCAATTTCTTGACAAATTTAGCCTCTTCTTCATCAGAGCAGGAGCATATGTCTTCCTTTTCTTATTTCTTCTTTTCTGTTTTGAATGCTGCCTCCCTTGTGCTTGGCTTCTTCTGTGGGAGCCTCATCTCATATGCTGTAAGATTTACTAGTAGCTGGTTCATGGTCAAGGTCTCCCAATCAGATGTTTCTTCTATTGCAGACACCTTTGGATTAAATCTGGATGGAAGAGATCTTAGAATCTTTTGTAAAATTATACTTTCTGGCATTTTTTCTCCAAGAGCTTTCATATTATTAATAATTTCTGCAACCTTTAGAAAGAAACTGGAAATATCTTCATCATCATTCATTCTTAAGTTCTCAAACTGGGCTCTATAGACATGAAGTTTGGCAATCTTTACTTTCTTGTTTCCCTCATGTATGTTCTCAAGAGTATCCCATATTTCTTTAGCAGTGTTTTTGTGCATTACTTTAATAAACTCTCCTTCACACAATCCATTTAATATGGCTGTTGAGGAGGTAAATCCCCTCTACGGATAGAAGCAATCCCTACTAGCCCAGCACGGGTCTAGCAACAATAATCAAATGCTACAGCGCAAGTTCCTAATTGTGAATAAACAGACCAACGATGGAGGCCTACCTGGAGTCCAGTGCTATGATTCGTAGAAGAGACAGCATTCCCATTCCTCAGCCTCAGCAGATCATGATCCCCACGATCTCCGTGAATGGACACCTGCACATGCAAGAAACAACACGAATACAAGCATAAAATCCAGAATACGCAACTATATATCAGTCAGAAAGGATATAACTCATCATTATCATAAGCGAAAAATAGATTGGAACCATAACCAGTAGTCATTCATTAATAAGCAAAAAAAGAGAGTAAAACCAATGTTTTGACGCTGAGGTCTCCTTCGGAAGGGTCTCCAGTCGTACACGTCTCGCAAAGCCTGCCAGGGATGGGACAAGCCTCTCTTAGAGTCTCTCGACGATAGTCTCCTTGCTCGAGTTTGGCCTTAAGGGAAAAATGAGGGCTCTTGCAGCATGAAGGCTCTTGGGAATTTGAGAACTTGGAGATTCAAGGCTTAGGCACTTCAAGACTAGCTTGCAATGGCAATGAGCTAGCTTTTATAGATGGAGGAAGGGGAGTTGGGATCCCTATAATTGTGGGATTGGCCCTATCTTTAAGGAAGCTTCCATGAGAGGAGGCAAACCACTTCCCTTTCATGGAACTCCCGGAGCCATACCTGCCAACTCAAGATAGATAGTAGTTTCTGAGTCTGTTGAAACGAAAATTCCGCCATTCTTATTTAAAAAACACTCCTTAAATTGGCTGGCGCGATTGCGACTCTGGGACAGAGCGCCAGTTGGCGCGGCCTCTTTGTAGGATTTTCCTCATTGGTGCGAGTGATGAACTGGATACCCGCGCCAGTGCAAAAAGGGATGTTTTATGGTTTTTTGCAAGGAGATGTTTTCAGGGAAATTGAAGCTCATGTTTAGAGGAATGCAATGATAATGGTTTCAAGGCATGACATTGCTCACAGGTCACAAAATGGGCCCTCCAATGTGCGGGACGGGGAAAGGTAGGGACGGTGACAAATTAATGTGTAACATATGCCCCCTAAAACATGAGGCCCGAGAGAGAGAGGGGTGAAATGCTTTACGAGAACGTGTCCAACTGAAGCTCCGCCATCGGAAAACCTGCGTGGAGAAATACAACTGATATCTCAAGTACATGATGTATATGTGGTATGGACGCAGCCACCCAAAACAAAGTATACAATAATCCAGATCCAAGGTATGGTCGCAGCCATCCAGTGAGGATTGATAAATAGACTCAGGTATGGTCGCAACCATCCAGTGAATAAGTCATGTAAATAATCATAATAATCCACAATATCGCAGCCTGGATTACAACAGACACAATCCAGGGTCTTGCGCTCCATCTCGACCCAAACAAAGTACAAGTTCAAGCATGCAAATATGTGAGCTGAAGTCGAACATGCAAGAACATCATCTGATTACCAGCCAATGATGAAAGCTGTTAACAGACGTGAGAGGAACCACCAATAATGACAATGGCCCTCAAGGTACTATAGGTACAATCTACAGCGTGTGAATCAATGAGCTGGCGTCGAACACCCGTAGAATCACTCGATCAGAGGCCAATGATAAAAACCTCACATCGAATGCGACGAACCTGCCATTGAGGCATGCAGGCTCCAAGGTACCATAGGTACAATCTACGGCGTGTGAATCAATGAGCTGGTGTCGAACACCCGTAGAATCACTCGATCAGAGGCCAATGATAAAAACCTCACGTCGAATGCGACGAACCTGCCATTGAGGCATGCAGGCTCCAAGGTACCATGAAAGAGTCTCTAGAACATCTTCCTGGATAATGAGCTGAAGTCGACAGGAAGTGACCTTGATCGAAGGTGGGACATAATGTTTCCCACATCATCGACACAAGACAGAGGAACATAATGTTTTAGTGAATCAGGATTATATGAGAATCAGAGGAAGGTTGATACTTTGCAGAGGTCAACTTCTCTTGAACATATTGGCGGCACGACAGTGGATTTGGCAGTATTTGACATCAAAAGATCAGAGGTCATAGTGACGAGGCAAAGAGAAGATGAGAGGTCAAAAGGGATTACCCAAACTCACGGAGGCAAGTGAAAAACGAGATGAGATGTCCCCAACCCGACACGAATGCAGACAAGTGCCATGTTCAAGAGCGACATACTACCGACACGACAACGATACTGGTTCCATTTCCCCCCACCATTTCGGCGAGTACCTCTTTATTTTTACACAAGCTTGAAGAGGATACCATATGCTTGTCATATAAATCCGTCCTTCGGACGAATCCATCCTAGTACATTTAACGAGCCCTAGGAAGGAACGACTCGAATAGCGTCATTACGACTGAATCCAATGTCATCAGGTTTAACGAGTTTGACAAAGGAAGAACTCGGCGTCTTTTCATGTTTAGAGAGTTTGAAAAGACAGCAGAAAAGTAAACTCCAATGGTCCCTTTTCGTAAGTTGTTCCTCAGATCCGAAAAGGTATAAAAATATGTCTGAGAAAACCTCCTAGTCGCAATAGACTAGGGTATTCATTTTTTGTAAGTAATCCATCCCAGCCCGAAAAAGGGGTAAACGTATACTGGGTAGATGTCGTTTCGTGTCCACTTTAACAAGATCGAAACGACAAGGGCCTCGGCAATCTTTTCATGTTTAGGGAGTCAGAAAAGAGCTGAAAGATGACTCCTCGTGGAGGAACGAGTGGTATAACGGGTAGCAACTGGTTCCGGTAATGATGGAACTACTCAAAACAAATAAAGGTCGAGAGGCTGGCTAACAAGACCACTCATCGCAGCGGTTCCTCAGGAATGGGTAAAACAAGCAAGTGAAGGCATATGATCAGCCAAGAAGATAGTGACGATGGAGTGAGAAAACCAAGGCTCATCTAGAAAAACAGGCTGATAAAATGACAATCACAAGGGGTAAAATGGGCATGGTTTCATTTTTACACAAGCTTGAAATCAGGAAACTCTGCTTGAAGTTGGTTTTTTTTTTACACAAGCTTGAAACAAAGATAAACTATGCTTGAAACCGGTTTCATTTTTACACAAGCTTGAAACGGAAACAAAATATGCTTGAAAAAGTAAGCATGCCCCCCAGCGTGGTGACTCAATTCGAGGTACATGCCCCCCAAGCTTCAGTCCATATGAAAGGCAGATGGAGTGAAGGTTCAAGTTACGAGATCAAAAGACTCGACTGGTATTTTACGAGAACTTATGAAAGACTCAAATTGAACGGGAACGTGTTTCATTATTTTAACGAGGTTGACACATTAAAAGAACTATCCTCGTGACACCTTGTTTCATGGTTTAAGGAGCTTGGCACAAGACAAGGAACTCTGCTCCGACCAGCTTGTTTCATTTTTTAAGGAGCTTGGCACAAGAAAACGAACTGTGCTCCGACAACCTTGTTTCATTTTTTAGGGAGCTTGACACAAGACAAGGAACTCTGCTCCAACCACCTCGTTTCATTTTTTAAGGAGCTTGACACAAGACAAGGAACTCTGCTCCGACTGACCTCATCATAATGAAAAAGAAGTCATCGCTTCCAAGAGTTCCACTCCCGATGGAAGGAAAACATCCTGGAAGTCAGGACCCAATGCCCCCAGCACCTGATGCACGATGGCATCATCACTGAGCATAGGCACAGGGTAGGTAGCCACATAGTTAACCTGCGGTGGGGCAGATACAACGGGTGGATAAAAACCAGGAAGGGATGATGGCGGACCAGCTGCCACATCAGGACCAAAGAACGAAAGTTGATCAATGGTCACGATCCGTCCTTCATGTGGGAAACAAGCCACACGAAAAAGGGAGGAGACAAGTGCTCCCATGGCATAGGTGTAATCGCGCCCCAAAAACAGATTGAAATCTAAGGGGCCTGGAACAACCATCACATCCATATGGACGGTTTTACCTCCCAAAGTAACAGGTAACCTTGGAAGGATCCCTAAAGGTTGACTCGTTCTTCTGTTAAATGCCAACAGATTCTGCGTAACAGGCGCAAGCGGCGGTGAGCCAAAATCTTGCCAAGTAGTTGAGGATAGAACACTAACAGACGCACCTTCGTCTATAATGGTGCTGGGTACGACCAGACAAAAATCCTGTACTGTGATCTCAAAAGGCACATAAGACGGAAGGCGGTATCCTGAAAATCGATTCCAATCAAAGGAAGCGACCAAACTACTCAGAGCGGCTACCATTGAACCAAGATGGTCTTCCCCTGATGTTATGGAAGAAGAAGGAGCATCCTCCATGACCTCCATCTCGAAGGTGGGAAGGGTATCCTCCGAAACTTCCATCATAGGAGCCGGAGAAGCAACTTCTTGGGATACGGGGATAGGAGAATCTTTCTCCAAGTCTGAGGAATCTGAAGAAACAAAAAGAACCTGGGGGGTGTGAGATCCACTCTCGATGGAAAAGACCTGGTGCACCGTAGACGGGGCCAGCTCAACTGATCTTACGACCAATGGTTGGTCGAAGATGGATTCCTGAATGTGAATTTCTGAAGGAGCGGGATCGACCAAGGAATTCTCTTGACCAATCGTAGGATCAGCTGGTGGAGGACTCAAAGAAAGTTGCTTATAACCAATTGGGAGGCATGGTGTAGAAACAACTGAGTTGTCCAAAACTCGCTTGGCTTCATCCATATACGGACAAAGGTGAATGGCATGGTGCCCTTTACACAACTTACAGGGATTGGTCATCTTACCTTGCTTCTTAGGAGCCTTATCAGCAGCAGCTGAAGACGTGCCCCCAACCTGACTCCCGGAAGCCAAAGGCAATGGCGGGCGACCGTTGGACCATACTTCGAGTACCTTGGGAATGCTAGGGCAGTCTCGAAGAAGATGGTCTCTTGTGCACAACATGCAAGGGAACTTGACTTTCCGGGGAGGGTTGGAAGGTTTATCAAGAGAAGGCTTCTTAGGCGCAATAGCTGCAGAGCTAGCCTCTCCTTTATCAGACTTCTTCTTCTTTGTATTCTTCTTCTTCTTCTTAGCCACCCGGTTACTCGAATCTAGACTTTCACCAGGCGAAGTAGAAGAGGAGGACGCAGAAACAGGCGAAGAAGGGGAGAGGTCCACCTTGGAATCAACATGATGTTGTTCAGGCGAAGGAACTGATTGACCAGTAGCTGAGACATTCGGGACGACAGAGGTTGAAAACAACCAAACGGGCAACCCAACAGTTAACCCAGGAAGGGACAACGTTGCCATGTAAGGAGAACCAACATTTCCAAAAGGAGGAAAAGGACTAGGATTCCCTTCGGAGGGGATTCCTTGGTTGATGAAATCCAGAAAATTTGCCATCACAAACGATCTTCAGAACAACACCCTAAGGAAACTAACTTCAACCAGGAATATTTCGTGGGCAGTTAATTTTTAAAACATTGAAACAAAACTCTACCGTTTCATATTTTAAGAGTCAAGAAACAGGCAAGAGGTGACTCTATCGCTTTCAGATTGGAAACAAGCGTGAAAGGACAAGCGCTTGATGATATTTTCAAATTTAAAGAGTCAGAAAAGATCGAAATGACTGCTCAGGAATGCTAGGCAAAGGGTGTACCGAATAACCGTGAACTGCAATATACACCTTGGTTTCAAAATGAAAGAGAAATCAACCAAGGACTTAATGTACGTGCAGGCAATCTCCCCGAATGTTGTGTCCGGTGTATCACGGGTATAGGGTGGCAGACTCGGCTTCCTATGGATAAAGGATAGAAACCTAGTGGGGTCTCCCTTTATATACGCGACGGTACGGGGAGCACAAGTCCGTACTAGTGCTGTCTAAAGCCAAGAGGCGAACGACAGCTACTAGGTTTAACGACGCCGGAACACGTCTCTAGCCTAGACCTTTAAATATTTCGTTAATGTTTCAATGCTTCCTTAGGTAAATTGAGTAAATTTTATGGTTGATCTTCAATTATGTTCCAGTTTCAAGGCCCTACCGTATGTCATCTGACAATCTCCTATATGCAGCTATATGAGAAAAGAAAACTTTTCAATTCGATGAATGCTATCTAGTTAAGGGAAGAGCTTCAAACAATGATGCAACAAACAACAAAATTGAAAACGAAACTTTTCCAAACTAGATGACTTTCACTATCCAAAAGTATTCTAAACATTCAACGATGCGAATAATGCAATGTAATCTATGCAAAATTCTTTTTCCGAAAACTATGCAATTGTAATCTATGCACAATTTCCTTTTACTTTTCAAATAATAAGAATGCACTCAATGCATTTTTCGATGAAATGAGAATCTACTTAATGCATGCTTTTAATAAAAGAGAATGCACTCAAAGCGATTTTTAGTTTTCAATCACTAAACAATGTGATCTAAGTTCAATGATAAATCTCAAAAGTATTTTCCAATGCAATGTGATCTAATGCATTTTAACAAAAAGAACACTTTGAGATGAAAACTAAATAAACACAAATATCCTTAATGAAGGATGAATGCGAAAGAGATGTAAACAAACACTAAGAATGCAATCGTTTTTTCAAACACTTTGTAACGAAATCCCTCAAAAGGCGACAAGACATATGACGTCAAACACAAAGAGGACTTCCAAAGCAAGAGATCAAAACAAGGCATTCATTCCCTTTTACATCAAGCAATCATGGAAAGAAGACATTCCAAACAATGAGCAATGTAATCTATGCTCATATAGTGAAAAGACCGGAAGGGAAAGACACACTGGTGAAGGATTTAGGGAAAAAATCTCAATTTTCACACACCCTGAAATTGGCTCGACTTGTACATTGACAACTAGCGCCAACTGGTGCGACTTGCACATTGACAACTAGCGCCAATGGCCAATTGGCACGGGTTGCTAACTGACAACAAGCGCCAACGCCTGAAAATGAAAAAACAAAGAATTTCTCCCAACCAAGACTAGACTCACCACTTCAAGCAGAATCCAAAACAAACCCAGAAGCAAAGTACTGACCAAAAGAAACTTTCGAACAAGGGTAACCCTACCACCTACAGGAAATGGCGCGACTGTCTGGCTGTAATCCGCGCCAGATAGGGGATGGCGCGAGTGATGAACTAACAACCTGCGCCAATTGGCGCGACTGTCAAGTTAGAAACCGCGCCAATCAAGCCAACCATTAAAAGGTGAAAATTCGGAAAAGCAGAGGTCAGATCTGATCCTCTGGGGCTGAACCAAAAGCCAAACACACGAAAATAGCCAACCCAAAAAGCTGACCAAGCAAGCAAGACCAAGAAGTTAACCGGAAAGAGAAGACAAAACTCCAAGTTGTTCAGTCCGTAAACCAAACCGGAGATCGACTGAAGCAGCGTTGATCTACTCCGCTAATGCAGAGCAAAAGCATTTCGAAGGCTATCTGGTTGTGCTTCAGACTCCGTCTATAGTTTACAAATCAAACAACAAGCTGATCCCCAGCGGAGTCGCCAAACTGTTGAGGAGGTAAATCCCCTCTGCGGACAGAGGCGATCCCTACTAGCCCAGATCGGGTCTAGCAACAATCAAACACGCTACAGTGCAAGTTCCTAATTGTAAATAAACCGACTTGCGAGGAAGGCTTACCTGGAATCCAACGCTATCGTCTGTAGAAGAGGTGGTTCTCCCGTTCCTTTGCCCTGGCAGATCATAATCCTCACGATCTCCGTGATCGGACACCTGCACATGCAAGAAACAACACAAACGCAAGCATAAAATCCAGTGCATACAACTATATATCATTCGAAGAGGATATAACTCATGAACATGATCAAGAACAAGAGTGGAACCATAACCGATAGTCGCTTATCATTAAAGAGTCAAAATAAGAATACAACCATAGCTTCGACGCAACACTCTCCTTTAGTGGGTCGTCAGCATAACATGTCTCGAAAAAGCCTGTCAGGGATGGGACAAGCCTCTCTCTCCGGATACTTGGAAATAGTATCCTTGCTTGGATTTTGCCTTAGGGAATCAAGAAGGCTTTTGCAGCATGAAAGCTATTAGGAACTTAGAAATTCTGCCACTCTTTGGAACTCGCTATTCAGCCATTCAGCCCTTCAGCCCCTTCATCAATGGATGAAGGCTATATTTATAGAGGAGAGGAGGAGGTTGGGATCCCTACAATAGTGGAAGGGAGGCCTTATCCCTTGGGAGGTTCCCCATATGGTGGAAATAAGAGGCCAAAGGAGGAAGGCCGTGGTTATTCAGGCGAAACCACTCCTGATGACTCATCCACGAAGTTGTTGTAATCGAAACTTCGCCTCCTTTTTTAAAAAACTTTCCAAAAGCAGAGTGGCGCGGGTGCTTAATTGGGGACAGTAGGTGGCAGCTCCTGCTGGCCTGTTAATTTTTCCCCTATCGCGCGAGTACATAATCTATTACCAACATAAGGCAAAACATGTGTTTTTAGGGGTCCGCTCAGAAATGATCCACAGGAGAAATTTTGTCCTCATGGAAAGGGATGCAATGATGGTATTTGCAAGGCATGACACTGCTTATTGGTCACAGAAACGACCCTCCAATGGGTGAGATGGGGATTGCAGGGACGGTGACAAATTACTGTGTAACAATGGCATTCATGGCTTTTGCGTTAGCTACAAAGTCTTGTTTGGCTTCTTTCTCTGAGTCAGTTGCCTTTGGGGCATATCCTAAATCCACTGCATCCCAGACTTCTATTCCTAGAGACATTATGTATGTCCTCATTCTGATTTTCCAGCATAATTTTCACCAGTGAAGAAAGGGGCTTTTTTGGTTGAGCATCCTTATTTACTAGCCATCTTGGGAACCTAGGAACTCCTTTCAGTTGTTAGACTGATACTAAGGAACCTGCTCTGATACCAATTGTTGAATCTTTAATTAAACTGAGAGGGGGGGTGAATCAGTTTAATACATACATTAGCCTTTTAAAATTTTCACCAAAGTTATTTACAGCTTAATATGTGAACAATCTTATTTGCAGCCAATATTAATTTATTGTGACACCATACTTATGTTGAAAGCAGCGAGCAATTAAGCAGATTGAAATAGTCACATCAACACATAAGAAGCACACATAGAGACAACAGATGTAAGTGGAAACCCATAAAGGGAGAAAACCACATCTTATTATTGTTGTGATGCAAAGGCAAGCTCCAACTCCCTCTCACCACTGTTTTCTGCAGGCACCAACCTACAGGAGGCTCTATCCTCAATTCTGCAAGCTACAACTTGCAAGGAAGTACCAAATCCCTTCAATTTTCTGCAGGCACCAACCTACAAGAAGCTCCAACCTCAGTTAGCTACAACTGACAGCTATCAAGCTGCAACTTGATAGGGAAGCTCCAACTTCCTCAATTTATCAAAATGAAAGTTTGCTGATTTACCTCAGATATCAGCCCTGTTCTGTAGCTTCTCTTTCTGTTCTGCTTTTCTTAATATTCTATGCCTCACACTTCTATATTCTGCCTTCTCTTGATTTACTCTCTCTAATGCTTTGCTGAGCTTTTCAAATTGATATTATATAGAAATTCTCACATGACTGTTTGTGTTCTTCTAGGAATTCGAAATGAATGGTCACACCCCTTGGTCTTCTGCCTCCTCATTACTTTGTCCAAATCAATTTAAAATCATAATAAATTTCATACTACAGTGGGATTTTATTTTCTCTGGGAGACTTGCCAATGCATCACAAACAATATAAAAAAAATTTACATTTACATTTTTCAATTATACATCTCAATTTCACTCAGCTCCTTTTCTGGATTTGTCTTTTCTGCAGTTGTTGAGTGACTGTTCTGTACACTTTAATTGTGTGCACCTGTGGATGTATACCTATCAAACCTATAATATCTGTTTACCTCTGTCAAACCCATGCATTTATCCTTGTGTTTATTCACCTGTTCACTGTGCTTTTGAATCCCTGCATTTTTCTTGTTCACGAACTCTCATCTTTGTGTTTAATCATCTGTTCACTTATCATTTTAATATAACTGTGCTACCCATATGTATACTTTGACAAAGGTTTAAGATTGGAATTACTCGTCGGGTCCACATATTCCAAAATCTTCAAATTTAAAACACCTTTGTTAACCCCTGGTTTAATCAACTGTTGGCATCTTCAAAAACTGTGGTTAATCCATAATAAAAACTCAACCTTATGCCTTTAGCACAGTATATAAAAATATATATCGTCCTTTGGCTCCGGGCCCATGATGCATTGCACTGTGCCTTTATATATATTGCGCACCGTATATATAGTCATTATATATAAGCTGTTCACGACTTATATATATTATATCCGGACTTTATATTAAGACCATAAACCATCGAAAGCTATAATAAACCGATTCATTTTGTATTACTCTGCCCCGGGCCCCACAATACGATAAAAAAACGTGCGCACTTTACCTTTGTTAACCCCCAGGCTCTTCCATTAAACTTCGTGCAGGTCCTGCAATCGATCACCGTCAGATGTCGGCCCACCAGATCGACGGCTCCTATCCATTTCGCTCGGCGTCTTTGGTCCGGTGTATAACGCGCGAAATTGTAAATAAAACGGGGCCCTCCAATACCACCTATGCCACGTGTCGTTTGATCAATGGAATCGCTGCTCGTCCCAACAATACCGCCTCCGTACCAAAAGCGGTGCGGAATGGGGAAATCCGCTTTTGTAAATCCGCCATGGGTTTAATTTCCGGTCAGGGTTCCGCCTCCCCGCTCATGGTTCCAGTTTCCTCCAGGTTTCCGGTCATGATTCAATTATATATATGTATATAACATTTCATCGTATTTCAATGATATATATATACATTTGCCTCCGACGCAGAGTTCCGCTCCTTCGACTATGTTCCGACTTTGACTACGGTTATGTTCCGCCCGGAATGTTATGTGTAACGCCCGAATAACTGATTCAAACGCCTGGAATCTCCATGTCACTCGAATAACTGAATTTATATATATATGTACATATTCTTGGAGTAACAGCTGTGGCTCTGCCTCTGCCTCTGCCTCTGCTGCTGTTACTGTTATAACGGCTCTGCCTCTGTTATATTCGCTTCCTCTGCCTTCATTTGCTTCTTTGCTGCCTCCATTATATTAGCTACTTCCTTTGCCTGTCTCTACTTCAGCTACCTCCTTTTCCATCAATGTTGCCATCAATGACAACCTTTCCAACACAGTTAGCTTGCCTTGTGATTTCCTCTTGATTTTGATGTGTCATTCCAGCCTTTTGACTCCATCGATCAATGGAATAGTCCCTGCAGCCCTATTTTTCCAACCATACAATCAATCAAACAAATAACCCCCATCACTGTAACTAGCCTAATATATGCAATTATGATCCTCAAGCTAAATCATAAATCATAAAAAGAGAGAGAGCCCTCTTTGAGTCTAGGAAGTCTAGGTCTTGGACTCCAAAGTGGTTTGATGTTGTCCTCTGTCGCTTGTTCTTGCCAATCGTACAAATTCTAGAGGGCTAACATAATGGCAACCATACTGGGGACTTATTGAAAAGATTAGTATTTCATCAGAACTCAGAAACCCCAGTCAAAATATTGTATGATTCAAATATGTTCCAAGATTGGTATCTGGTTGTTGATGGTGGACAGTAACCAAACACATGAAGGCTACATCATTCACCTAGCGACTCCATGATTCAAAGTACCCAAATTTTGAACATTAATGGAGACTCTACAACATCTTGACCAGAGTTTCTGCTGAACAAGATGACAAGGTTTGTGGCCGGCCTTCTATCTAGTGAAGTTTTAAATGCGTTCAAGAATCAATTATCAAAATTTTAGCTTGATGAAGATTTCCTAGAGGCTGTCTTTATTATTTTGAAATCAAGAAAATTCAGTCTTGAAGCTAAAACATGTTTTCTGGAGATAGTTGTTGAAAGATATGAAACTGGTATTGAATTTTTGAATTCTCAAATTTAGTCATATAATTTCTGAGATCCTAAAGTATTCTTGGAAAATATTCCTTCCCCTAAGCAAGGGGAAATTGTACTACCTATTGGCTTACATATTGAGGGTGATTTTGCTTTCAAGTACCAAACTGAAGATGAGGTCTCAAGGTTGAAAATTGGGGATACAATTGATCAACTAGTCATTGAAGGCTTAGATGCAAAAACCATACATCATGCTTTTATTGATCCTATAGTAGATTATATGGAGGTTCTGTTTAGCTCAAGTTTACAAACATGTGTTCTCTATAAGGATAAAATACATCGGAAGTTGCCATTACATATTATAATGTTGGTTATGAGGACACATAATCAAGTTATACTATTGATTTTCCTTACAAATAGTCAAGTTGTCCATCTATTTATGATGCTACTTGACTGGTTGTATTGGCATTATTGTATCATTTAGAACAAGCAGAAATTTCAGTAGAGTAGGGTAGGTAGGTCTGCAAATAAGCTTAGTACTCTAAGCATCTTTCGAGTTTTAGTTTTAGATTGTTGTCCAGTTTTTCAGTACAAGTGTGTTCCAGGCTTCCGTTTTGCAGAGAGTGTTAATTTCAGCTTGAATACTGTCAGCCACAAAGGTTTTGTAGTAGAATAAGTTGCAGGTTTTGGGGTCATCCCAATGGAGCAGGCCACTAGTCTACGATGTTCTTGACACCTCTTGAAGGAGCTGTCATCCCCAACTGGAGCCACTATTAGAGTCCTGTAATTTACAGTATCACAAGGTGAATGATTATTTCTTATAGTTTTTACTGAAAATAATATTCCATGGCTATCATTTATTTTCAGAGAAATAAAGGGAACTCTTGGCTGAAAAAGAGCTTCAAAGGAATCAATCTTCCCTTCTATTTAGTAGAAGGAAGGAATTGTTGTTGATAAGGTGTGATGGGAATCAAACTTCATTTCTGCCCTCATTCCATTTCATTCACCCTCTTTTCCCCCTCATTTCCTCCATATTCCGAAATGCTTTGAATCCCATTCAAACCCCAAAAACCCACATGCATAACCTTTGGGACTTCTTGCCTTATAAACCCTTTTATATTAAGGACCGAAATTCCATGGTTACAGCTCCGTACCCACTTTATGCTGCTTGATACATTCATATATATCACATAAACCACAATAAACACTCACACTTCCTTGATATCCTAATTCCTAACCTCTACCTCTCTTCGCAATCGCACATCGCAAGATTCAAAAGGTAAGCGCCCATGGGTAAATTTTATAGTCGTGAAAGTGCGATTTACGGGACCGAAGAGACCCCTATTTTCATCACATACAGCTTGGATGTTTTAAAATTATTCATATTATGGTTCGGGTAGCTTTTTCCATCACTCAACAAAAATTCACGTGTTCGCTTGGAAAGGTTATGGTGGGGTTTGTTTCTCGATCACAATCGCAAATCGCAACGTTTAAAGGACAGGTGCAGGAGGTAAAGGTTAAAGTCAGTGGAGTGTAGTATGCAATGCCATGGTGGGACACGATCGCCATCGCAAATCGAAAAACTTAAAAGACAAGTTGCGAAGGTAAAATGTTAAAACCGCGAAGTGCGATATGCAATACCATAGTGGGGCCCAATCGCAGATCACAGATTTTAGAAAATAAGTCTAAGGAAAAATGTTAAATTCACCGATATGCGATATGATGTGACGTGGCAGATGATAAGGCAATATGACGTGGAAGATGACGTGGCAAGATGACATAGAAGGTGACGTGGCAGATGACGTAGTAGATGACGTGGCCCTGGTCTGCATACCACACACCGCAAGTTTTAATATATAAGCACAAAGGTAAATGTTATAATTGTTGGAGTGCGATGTGCGATGCGGTGGGTCCCGATCGCAATCTCAAATCACAAGTTTTAATAAATAACTGCGGGAGGTAAATGTTATAATTGCTGGAGTGCGATGTGCGATGCGGTGGGACCCAAATCGCAAAGTTTAATGAATAAGTTTAATCCCAAATCACAAGTTTAATGAATAAGTGAAAAGGTAAAGTTTAGAAATTGCGACATGTGAAGTGTGATGATTAGCGTGGATGCGATGTGGTTCAAAGATGGAATCTACAAATTTTCAGATATGGGTAAATGAGTTTTATGCTATTTTGTTTGAAAAGGGTTAAATGAAAAAAAGGAAGGACTCGGGTAGCAAAAGGATCGTGTCAGGTCCCACCAGTGCACTATGTCATTCAACCTTTAATCGGCCTCCACCTTTCCTCCCTCTCCACTCCTCTCCCTATATCTGACCGTTATCCAATTTCGGCCTCCCCGCAGTATTCAAACTTTATCATGAGGTGGCGGGGGGTTCGGAATGGGCTGTATCCCATGCCACCCATCCGACTACATGTTGCGCCCAGGGCTATTCCACACCCCCCTCTCCAAACACTACTTACCACTCATAACCCTCTCCGAAAATCCCTTTGCACCATTTACCAAACCGATGCACCTTTTTTACCATAGCCAATGTCGTCACATCATGTCCTCCATTAGACATCCCCGTCTGCCAGCTGCAATCCCTCCACGACTAGGAATACGAGGTTTGAAACTCATTCTACGAAGAAGTAAGGTGAAACACAACTAGAAGGGCTCGGGTAGCAAAAAGGCACCACAGGTCAAGTCAGGTAGCAAAAGGAATTTCATGTAGACTTGTTATGGTTATAACAGCAGAGACTGAAGGGGCATCAAAACACATCAACACCAGCATCAATAAATGAAAGCATCCAGAACTACACAAGATTTGATTACCCACTGCATATTTTCTATAAAACAAAGCCAGATTTCAGAGCCTCCATTGGCTGCCTCTTCAAAACCATCATAGCCACCCCCAAAGCTTACTGTTTCATCTTCCGAGGAGCCATTGAAGCGTTTGGGTTTATGAAGAGTTGTCCAGAATTTATTCCAGAGGTGGTTGTTGTCAGTAATGTCTGAATCAGGCATTACACGGTCACACTTGTCATTTTCTGCTTAATTGTAATCAATGAAAGGTTGCCGACTAAGGTAGGGCAACTGACTTAGTCTTGAGATAAATACTGCATACCTTAGCAGTATCAGGGGTTGGATATTTTAGCACCTGTATTGTAAGAACTACTATATTGGAGCACTGTAATTTTGGAGCTCGACATCAATAATCAAAGACCGTTTACGAGATTCTTGAGCTATGTTAAAATGGTGAGGTGTTACTTCTTTCTTTAAATGTTTCGTTGTTTTCCCTGCTGCGTATCTGTTCATCTATTGTAAATCAAAAATTTTAGATTAAGATTTGTTGTCAGAGCACCTTAATTATGTCTGCATTTACAATCTGAATGTTTTTTTTTGAAGTTTGATTAAATAATTCTTAACTAATCTTTAGTCACTACTGAACCTTACTGTTTCTTTCACCTCATAATTCATACAGCTCTTAAGATCCATTTAGCATAGTTAGCTTGCCCTATGATTTGCTCTTGATTTTGATGTGACATTCCAGCCTTTTGACTCCATCGCCCAATGGAATAGTCCCTCCAGCCCTATTTTTCCAACCACACAATCAATAAAAAAAGCAACCCCCATCACTGTAACTAGCCTAATATCTACAATTATAATCCTCAAGCTAAATCATAAATCATAAAAACAGAGAGAGCCCTCTCTGAGTCTAGGAAGGATAGGTCCTGGAGTCCAAAGTGGTTTGATGTTGTCCTATGTCGCTTGTTCTTGCCAATCTTACAAATTACAGAGGGCTAACACCTGGTTCATCTACTGTTGTTGAGACAGAGTCTTTACAGCTACTTGTGGTCACGATCCATCTAATCAGTGAGACCATACCTCGTGAACCCAACGTTGCTCAACTGGAAGTTGATCCGGATCCCATCATTCTTTTACCAGAACATCTAGATCACGAAGTCGAACAACCGGAAGTTCTTCCTATATCCGTCGCTCTAGAGTCGATCGTAGCCATTGAGTCTCCCATATCACCCAGTCAACCACCTGAAATATATCTTGGGCCTGACGACAAAGTTTCTTCCACCTGGTTTGATTTCGATTGAAGAAATACCACAAGACAAAACACCTTCAACTCCAACTCATTTTGTTTGGGAGATTTATCTTTACGAGTCTTTTCCTTAATCACCTCACACTGCTTTCTTTGATCATGTGTCAATTCGAGTTCCCGTAAATCCTGTAGGGTATACATTGGGTCTTATGACCATGGCTGAGTCAATATCTCTAGTTGTACCATATGTTACAATTGTGACAACATCTATTGTTGCTACCCTGTCGATGTTCACCACATCACCAGAGTCACATCTATATGGTGGCCCTTCCGTCCCACCTGGTTACCAATATTTATCTGGAACCATCTCTAGTGCATCCTCAAACTCATGGAATTCACCCATGTCATCATTTGGTATTCTATCTGGTACATCTCTAATAATTACTAAATGGCTTGATCCTTTATATACATCTTCAGTGCAATATCAAGCTGGTCCATCTGGGTATATTCCATCAAGTACAATTTCAACTGGACTCCCGGCATTCGGAGAAAAATATATTCCATATTATTATACTCCTCATGTTGGGGGGCAGCCTATGGTCACCCATTTTGATAGTTCTCCATCGTTATATGGTCACCCTAATGTTGGAATGATTGTGTGTCAATGACAGCCTATCCTTCCCATTCAACCACAAATAGTTGTGCATTCATATCAACCGGTTCAACCTGTTGCTCCCACATCTACTCCACTTGTTAATACATCATTACCCCTATTACAGGCTCAGATTTTTGTACCTCAACCGTCTCAGGTAGGTCCTTCCACCCAATACGCTCAAGTATTGGGTGCTCAGACTCCAACTCCTTCGGCTGGTTTACAAAAACCACCTATATCCGGAATTATTTATTCACAAGTTGGATTACCATATTATGGGGTGTCACAGCCACAACCAGGTCTTACCTATTCACAACCAGTTCCAAGATATTCTAGTTTGGGCTATAATATTTGTGGACAGACACCATGGCATCCACAAGCGCAAATTCCACAACAATCATTCCAACAACAAGTAGCTTACCCAGGTTTTGGTCAACAGAATCCTCAAGCGTTTTCTTATCAAAATAAACCCTATCTTGGTTACCAACAACAAATTCCTTATGCTGGTGGTCAAAGGCCTATTTCCCAAGCAATTCCATCATACCCTGGCTATGCTCAACCTAACTTAAATCGCCAGTTTCCCTTTGTCGCAACTTTAGAATTACCTGATTTAAACTGGCTTACCAATGATCCAATCAACTATGCTCCTTGGTGGCTGGTGATACCACATAAATTACCCTCGGATATTCCAAAGTTCAATGGAAACCCTAGAGAAGACCCATCGATGCATGTTATGACTTATCATTTGCGGTGTTCATCTAAATTCTTAAATTATGACTCTGTTCGACTACGCCTTTTCCAATGTATGCTCACTGGTCCAGCTGCGAAGTGGTGCATTGAGTTACAGCGAGATTCATTTGATAATTTCACTGCCTTAGATACTACCTTTCTGACCCACTTCCAGTTACCCATACGATATGAAACTAGAATGGAAATCTTAACCAATTTCAAACAAACTAATGCTACTCACATTTCTGATCATATTCATGAGTGGCGTCGTTGTCGTAGAATGGTCAAGAAATTTGTTCCTGATTAGCTTCTTGCTGAGTGGTTCATTAAGTCCTTGTTGCAATATATCATTGGGGATGTGGCTAAGGGTGGCGTTGTCACTGAAGAGTAGGTCATTGCTCATGCCCAGCATTTAGATTTGATTTATACTTAGTCTGGCACACTCTATGAGAATTTTATTGTTCCTCCATTTAAGTACCCTCATGCCGGAGACGGTATAATTTTTACTGCAAACACACATCACTCTACTGCATCTGATCCTACACCTTCTTTCAAAATTCATGCCATGTCATCTGACAAAGGAAAAAGTGACAAGAAACCCGGAAGTAAGAAAAATGGGAAAGCGAAGAAAAATCAAAATTCAACCCCGTAGGAACAATCATCTGATCAACAAACTGGAAACAATCAGAAACCTCGTTACCCTTGCATAATATGCAATGAGGAGCACTTTGTTCACGACTTTCCTCACTGTGCCTAAGTGTCAAAATTTCTTAAGACTTCGAATGCAGCTGCTGTCTTGATGGATGCATTTTCGAATCCAGACACAAATATGGTTGTTACGCATCCAGCTTCTAGTTCCCAAGTGCTTATGCTATCTATCATGAAGCCAAAAACTAATGTTTTGGTGTCAACGCATAATAAAGATTATGGTAGTCAGGCTATTGATCAACCTACTACCTTGACCACCAATCCATCCACGAAATCTATTCTGCCAACTGCTATTCTCGAGTTAACAATAAAGCCACCAAAGGGATTCGTCCATAAATCAACATTCAATCCTCGAGCCCAAGCTTCTTATCTTGTAGTCTTTAATCATACAGGCTATGTGCCACAATTACCAGAAGAATTGGAATTCTCCATCCAAGTAAATGTTCTCAGTCACCTCGTCCATCATACTATTAGTGATGAGGGGTCATCTACCTACATTATGTCTCTAAACTGTTGGAAGTCACTTGGCTCGCCACGCCTATCTCAATCGCCTACGAAATTGAAAGCTTTTGACGATCATACATATAAGCCTTGCAATATCATAAATAACCTGCATGTCAAACTAGGGGGAAACATAGTAACTGTTGAAGTTGAGGTCGTTGACGGACCCCTTGACTACAACATTTTACTTGGAAGGCCATGGGTTTATGCTATGACTGCGATCGTTTCTACTTATTTTAGAATGATCGCTTTTCCTCATAAAGGTATTATTACAGTCATTAATCAACACTCCTTCTTTGCCTCTAGTTCCCAAGTAACTAGAATCATTCCGTTAGTTCACGCACCCCAGCTAGCACTTCAAAGCATTCATGTAGAACTCTTAAAGGATTCTTCCCTAATGGGAATCTTTGCATTACTGCCGCCTGTGACATAGGCATAAATTGCAAGCATAGAGACCTGCTACATGATATCTTCCACTCCATCTGGCTTAAGGAAGATTATCGATGATTATGAAGTTGTGACATTGGATGAATTTCTGCCGCCTGACCCAATTAAGCTGGCATAAGAATCAATCTACATGGCTTGGGCAGCGAATCTGAAATCATCGTCGCTGATCGTTTGGGTCGATCGTTCATTAGATTTTGGTACTCCATCTAATCCTTTTTCATCCACTTTCTTGACTGATGAGGGCATTGTGGAATCCATGATGCCAGAAGGAGAACCATGGGAAGATCACCATCATCGTTCCCATCTTTAGGATTATGAAGAAGATAACCTTATTGAACTATATCACCCATCGATCAAAACATTATTTTTGAATTCTTTTCCCACTAATGCAATCGAATCCGAGCAAAACTTATCAAATATTGAAGAATCCATTTCTATCGATATTTCGACCAAACCCGGTGTTGTAGAAAACATTCATGTTGGCGTGTCTTGTTCTCCATTAGAACTCAAAACTTATCACTCTCTCTTTCGTGAATTCTGTGATAGATTTGCTTGGTCTTACGAGGAAATTCTAGGCATAGATAATAGTATCATTGAACACACCATTAAAATGTAACCTAATGTTAGACCGGTACATCAACGCCTTCGTCCCGTTCATCCGAAGAAGGCTGCTGCCATTAAAGAAGAAGTTGAAAAACTTTTGCGTGCTGGTTTCATTTACCTTGATTCACTTACTTATTAGGTTTCCAATATTGTTCCAGTTATGAAGAAACAAGGGACAATCAGAGTGTGCGTCGATTATCAGAATGTAAATCTTGCTTGTCCAAAAGACAACTATCCTACTCCCTTTATCGACCAAATTATTGATGATTATGCTGGGTGTGAAATATTTTCATTCATGGATGGATTTTCTGGCTACAATCAAATCAATATGCGCCCAGAGGACCAATATAAGATATCATTCATCTGTCCCTGGGGCACATTCCCTCATTGTAAGCTCCCATTTGGTTAAAAGAACTCTGGGGAAACATTTCAGAGAGCAATGGATTATGCTTTCAATGACATCAAGTACATTTTTCAACCCTATCTAGACGATTTACCCGCGCATTCATAAAACCGGACTGATCACCCAATGCATTTGAGAGATATTTTTTTATGCTTCCGACACTACAAAACACGCCTTAATCCACAAAAATGTGTGTTTTGTGTTGGTTCTAGTCGTGTGCTACGATTTGTTGTCTCAAAAGAAGGAATTCAAATTGACCCACAGAAGGTCCAGTCCATTCTTGATTTTTCCTGTGCCATCAAATTTACTTTAGTTGCAGGAACTTCAAGGAAAGGCTAACTTCCTAAGGAGGTTCATACCCAAATACGCCAAAATGGCTAAAGGATTTACTCATCTCTTGAAAAAGGGGATTCCCTTCCATTGGGATAAGGTTTCGCAAGCTTCTTTTGATGTTGTCAAGGATACACTTGTCTGGGCGTCATTAACGTATCCTCCCAATTATCAGAGTGATTATTTCTTATCTATCATCGCGGTCGATACGACCATTGTTATGGTATTGGTCCAAGAAGAAGATGGGATATAACATCCGATATATTATTTTAGTTGTAATCTCAATGATACGGAAGTGAAGTATTCATACATTGAAAATCTCGCCTTGGCAGTCGTTCAAGTTTTCCAAATATTTCGCCATTATATCCAGTTCCAGAAGACCATTGACATTTCATATTGCAACCCAATGACATACATTCTGTCATGATAATTACTGGGGGGGGGGGGGATATTCAAAATGGATCGTCATTTTACAGTAATTTGATTTGGAATTCATCAAATCCAAGTCAAAGAAGTCTTTATTCTTTGTTGAGCTTCTCTGCGACCTTCCCTATGATAGTACTACTACTACATCGGAACGATCAATTCCTAATGAATCTTTGTTTCTAATTGGATCACATGATCCTTGGTATGGGGATTTTATCATTTATCTCCAAACCCAGACTTTTCAGCTCGATACCTCTCGCTATCAACAACGATGTATTCGATACCAAGCCAAATATTATCTGATCGTCAGCGGTACACGTTATCGTCATAGTATAGATACAATTTTAGGGAGGTGCCTCACACACGAGGAGGCCCAGAAGGTTGTAAATGATTGTCATGCTGGGGCTTGTGGTGGAAACTTGTCTAGATACGGTACCGCGTAGAATATACTCTGTGTCAGTTACTTTTGGCCAACCATATTTTGTGACTGCATCCTCGCGGTCAGAAGTCGTCATGCATGCCAAATATTTGATCGTAAAATCCATAAACCTCCAGCACCGATGCATCCCGTTATTGTTGTGGGACCATTTTCAAAATGGGGCATTGAATTCATCACCTGCAACCCTCGTTCGTCAAAGGGGGCATGGTTATATTATTGTCGCAGTAGACTACTTTACCAAGTGGTCCAAAGCAATGCCTACATTCAATAACACAGGAGAAACAACTGCATTATTCTTTTTCAATCATGCAATCTCATAGTTTGGTGTTCCACAAGCTATAGTCACAGATCATGGTAAGCATTTTCGCAATCACATGATGAATGATTTGACTGCCAAATGAGGACTGTCACATGATAGTTCTAGTCCTTATTATCCACAATCCAATGGACAAGTTGAGGCTATTAACAATATTCTTAAGCGAATGCTTCAACGAATGATAGGAGTTCATAAACGAAATTGGCATTGGAGTCGCCAATTTGTTATACGAAATTGTGATCTACGGATAAACCAAATTTCGTAAGTGTGATGTTTATCACTTAGAAAAATAGAGGAAAGAATAACTATTATTTTCTCTACAATAATCAGATATACAGAATGGGAAAGAAGCCTACTTGTGATTCTTTCGCTTCTCCTTCTCCTTCTGTCGATGTTGTCGTCGCTCTCTATCCAACTCAAGTCGTTAAATCAATTCCTGCAAACACAAATAGAGAACAACAAACAACATGAAATATACAAGATATCTACTTAGCTTACTCAAATCAAATCAATTAGATATGAAATAAATACATCATTGAAGAATACATTGCACAAGAAATAGAGACATATTTGGGAAAATGAACAACAATATTTATTAAAGAGTAGAAGGGGAAGATTACAACCAATGGATCGATTTGTTGTCAACCTTCTCTAGCTTCATTCTAGCCTCATCACATCCAGAATTATCCCATCATCATATCACTACTTTCACTTTCTTATCAAATGAGAATCCAACAACATAAATTTACCAAAATTCTTCCTCCCTAGCACTAGGATGAGTGCTCAATTTATAGGGAAACTGGTGATATTTTCTTAATGAATGACTTTCTAATAATAGGCAAGAAATGTTTCCAAGTTCATAGGTGTTATATTGACACTTGGATTCAAATTTTGACACATATGGACTCTTCTAGAAGGAACTGGCCATGTGGAGATTCCCGGAACAATGAGAATTCTGCTCCAAGGTGACCAATGCACCCTTGAGTGTTGGGAAGTGCACTGCAGTGCACCCTTGCATGGAGGATTTGGCACTGCAATGCAGTTAGTCCCTTGCAGATGAGCATTGGTATGTGTTATATTATTTCCATGACTAGTCACGTGCAGGAGGGCGATAGACCCCCCTGTAAGTTGCGTCGAGCACAATAGGGGGTCATATGGGGGGCAGAAGCCCCCCTTGTTGGGGGTCCAGGGCAGCGCCTTGGGAAAAAAAATTTGGACCCTATTTTTTGGTTGGCGGACCCGCCCATGGTTTTGTGCATAGGTTTGCACATGGTTTTGGGGCATGATGGTTTTCAGCCCCTGGTATTTTGTAGATCCATTCAAGGGAACTATGGTTATGTTCTAATCCAGGGTTAATGGATTGGGGTTTATGTATGCTTCGACATGTATATATATGTGTTGTAACACTAAAAGGAATATAATGAAAAATCAAGCTGGTCATCCCAATTTGGGATCCAAGGGAAAATCTCTGTGTATATCTGTTTTATGTTTTATGCTCTCGCTATTGTTTATTTTCTGTTTTTAAGATTCATTTGCAAATAATTTATGTACAAGGTTAAAACCTACAATCAATGCAATTTCTTCACTTAGGGCATGTAGCAATTGAAATATAAGGGGATGATAGACCCTATTTCATTATTCCTGGGGATGATGTCCAGTTTGAACAAGTCTTGGGGGATGATGGCCAAATTGACCTATAACAAATTCCCCCTAAAGCATGAATTCAAAATAATAATAGTATTTGGATGAGATGATTTATGATGTGATGAGTAGGAACTGAAGCGGACAGTGACCTGCATCAATCTTACAATACATTACATCATGATATTTTCATCTTGATCATGAATTGCTGAGGGAGGCATTCCCATGCTCAGCACATAAACTATCTAATAAAATGTACATAATTTAGAATGTCATCTACATTGGAATGTTTCCCAATCTACACATGCATACATACATAGGCCCACGTTCGGATGATGATCTGTATGTAAAGCAATCGTACAGATGATGTGTACAACAATCTTGAAATCACAGCCCAGATGGATGAACCTAGATCCAGGGTCTTCTTATCTCATTCACTCGATCATTCAGGTACAGGTCTAACCATGCAAATATACAATTTGAAGTCGAACATGGCAATACATTGTTTCATTATCAGCTAATGATGTGAGATGTTAACAAACGCGAGAGAACCAGCATTGATGTTGATGTCTCTCAAGGTACTACAATACAATTTGTAAGGCGTGAATAGATTATTTGATGTCGAAATCTAAACAAAATCTTTCGTCCAAAGGTCCGGAAGCGAGAAACTTTTTGATGATGTAACAAGCTTCAAGGTACTGGAAGATGTTTCTAAGTAAACTTCCTGGATGATGAACTGACATTGGCGATACACTTTATCGTCATGGGGTCGATAGGATTTTAAGGAGGTGCCTCACTCATGAGGAGGCCGAGAAGGTTCTAAATGATTTTCATGTTGGGGCTTGTGGTGGAAACTTGTCTAGATACACTACCACACAGAAGATACTCCGCGTCGGTTACTTTTGGCCAACCATATTTCGCGATTGCATCCTCACGGTTAGAAGTTGTCATTCATGCCTAATATTTGATCATAAAATCCGCAAACCAGCAGCATTGATGCATCCTTTTATCGTTGTGGGACCATTTGAAAAATGGGGCATTGACTTCATGACCTGCATCCCTCGTTTGTTTGGGGGGCATGGTTATATTATTGTCACAATAGACTACTTTCCAAAGTGGGCCAAAGCGATGCCTACATCCAATAACACAGGCGAAAAAACTGCGTTATTCTTTTTCAATCATGTCATCTCACGGTTTGGTGTTCCAAAGGCTATAGTCACAGATCATGGTAAGAATTTTCGCAATCACATGATGAATGAGTTGACTGCCAAATTAGGACTGTCGCATGATAGTTCTACTCCTTATTATCCACAATCCAATGGAAAAGTTGAGGCTATTAACAAGATTCTTAAGCAAATTCTTCAACGAATGATAGGATTTCATAAATGAAATTGGCATTTGATCCTGTACTCAGCTTTGTGGGCATACCGAACCTCGGTGAGAAACGCAACCGGATTTACCCCCTTTCAATTTGTGTATGGTCTATATGATATCTTGCATATCCAATGTGAAATACCGTCATTAAAACTCGTTGTTGACTTGTTACCTAACACTTCTACTTAATAATTGCATTTTTTTAACCTCATCCATCTTGATGAAACACGTCGTGAAGCCGCATTAGCCAACGAAGTGCATAAGAGATGAATCAAGGTGCAATACGACCAACATGTCCAGCCTAACATCTTCTCAAAGGGTGACTTGGTCTTACTTTATGATCAGGAAGCTGATGTAATAGGTACAAGAAAATTTGAGCCATTATGGCATGGCCCCTATATCTTCAAAAGAGTTCTTGCTAAGGGTGCCTTCGAGTTAGTAGATTATGATGGAATTCCATTAGCACAAACCCGAAATGGGTTGTATCTCAAACGTTACTATGCTTATACATGAGCGTAGTAAATTGTTGTATTATATTATATATATGCTTTTGAATTTAATTTACTGTCTTAGTTTGTTTTTCTAGATTTTTCTCGAAGTTAGTGGTATAATGGTGTGCATCTAGTTATGAGGCTAACAGAACTAACCTAAGAAGAGGTAGTGGAAAAGTGTATGGCAACAAAAATCCACTCATCACAACAGTTTCTCTAAAAGGGTGATATGTGTTGCAAGGTGGAGGCAAGATTGATGCAAAGGAAAGAGGTCAAGCATGGTTGAAAGGTTGGAAAGCATGATCAAGGAAAGCAACGTTATGACAACATCGAGTCAGACATTGAAGACCATAGTCATAGGCATCCACAAAGAAACAATAAAAAGAGTGGGAACCCCCTATAAGGCAATTAGATGGACAAAAAAATAGACAAAGACAGTCATGATGCTCAATTTTGATTTCACAATGGGCATTAAAAAGGATGCCCATACTTACATGGGCACCAAAACAACAATTTGGTGTTATTCTAGGGTGCTCATGAAGTGTAGGCTCCACCACATAAGTTACAATATGAAAAAACGAATGGTTAATGTTACAAACTGATGGTGTGGGCCCTAAGGTATAGTGAAATGGTGTAGGAAACATAAAAAATACAGTGGAAATATCGATGTGGATCATAACCCTATATGTCAATTTTGATGGTATACCTCAACTCACAATGAAATGTGGTATATATATTTTGCAATTTATTTATATTGTTTTTGGGTTTTGATGGTGTATTATATGCATATATACCAAGATGACACAATTGAATAGGTTATGCAATGTAGTGCCCATTGTTGGGCATAGGCCAAGGATTCCAATTGATGTGTATGAATGTTGAAATTTGCAACAAGAAACAGTGAAAATGGCATCCATAAACAACATGACATACCTACACTAGTGTGGGACCACAGGTCACGTAATGATGGGTCCTAGCGATACATTAGTGTGCAATTAAATTTATTTAATAAATTTGAAATGTGTCTAATTTAATTATCCCTTAATTAAATTGGACAATAAAATGTAATCTTATCTCATAATCACTTGTAATAATTAACCGAGTGTGATAAACTAAGTTAACTCATGAATTTTGAGTTGAGGGTGGATAGTGAGCCATGCAGAGTGATTCTATGTGTTTTAGAGTTCAAGTTGCAGTTAGTGCATTAGTTTAATGCATGAGAAATTAGTTAACTCAATTAAGTGAGTTAAAGTCAGTTTAACTAGTTGTAACTGTTTTTTGCACTAGTGAGAGGTCAAGTGAATTAAATCAGATTTAATTCACATGCAGTGATATGTTATGTAACTGATTATAGTTGCATGCATGTCAGTTCTAGTGGAGACCCAGTTGAGACAAAGGTTAAAGGGAAGTTGACTATCAGTTGTGCTATTAGAAAACTGCCTAGATTCAGTTAAAACACCATAGGATTTCCCATGATACTTGCGCAGTCAAGGAAGGTTAATTATCCTAATTAATAGGTATTAATTGCCTAGGGATGGCATGAGCAAGGCAGGCTGATCAGAGGCTAAGAGTTGGCTAAGTACTAGCCCAATTTTGTCCAGATCAGTGTGAGATAGTTGGTAGAGTGTAGCCGACTCTTGTCAGAAGAGTGAATTGTATTTTTTCATGATTCCTTGGTGAATATAAAATAGAAGATAGAAGGGTTTTGAGCAGCAAGCTTTCCTCGGGAAAATATCTGTGTTGTGGATTGATTTTCTTCTTTCTTTTTACTTGGTGTGATTGTGCGATCATGTTTATTTTCCACAATTAATTTGAAGAAGGATTCAATATCTTGCTTTAGCATATCACATGATCGGATTGAATCCATTTATATACATATTTTTGTATAATTTTTACAATGAAATGATCTAAATTTTTTGGAAACACATGGGACACTGTGATGGGGATATGCCACATCCAATTGAATTTCCACATTCCTAAAGGTAGATGATTCCAATGATCACTTAGAACTGTAGGATTATTATGGAAGACATGAGAACATAAAAGGAAAATGGTCTCATGAAATAATATCTCTTTGATGATGGCAATCAAGACACAAAGAGGGTATACGTAATTCTTAAACTAGCGAGTTTAGAGTGGATAATACGGTGGCAAGATCAATGTTATAAATCCTAGACTTGACTCAATCCAAGGGTGGTACTGCATTGGGACGACATGTGAAATTCCCCTAGGCCCAATTCAAGATTTTTTTTACCAACCTCCACCATTTCTAAATTTGGGAGAGGAAAGACATCATGAAGCATAGTCTCCCTTGGCTTTTCATATGAATCCATGACCTCCAAGATGGTTTTATATGAACGAAACTAAATATCAAGGGAGTCATATGAAACTAATGGGGTGATGGATAGTGTGGATAGAGGAGGCTAATCATATTCCATATTAGGATGGATAATTTTACCAGTGTCATCAGGTGGTGGTGGGACCATTGATGGGGTGATCACTTACATAAGATTTTGCATGGTTCCTCCATGATATTTTCCTTCTGTAGGCATTGCTTAGCGATTAGGAGGTCTAAGGGATTCAATGGTGAAAGAATAGATCACATTAATGATGGAAGTAGATGGAGATGGGTCGAGTGGAGAAAGAGGAAAGGTGTCCATTAACAAAGATTCTTTGAAAATTCTTGCTCCAATTCTTTCAATAGTAATATCCTATAAATGGAACTAACTAACTATAGTTAAAATGCAATTCAGGCTTGAAAAATTTCAATTGGTCGATAGTGACTATTTTACCATGATGGGGAAACATTGTGACATGGAAGTCAGATGAAACAATAATAGTCATGGCATAAAACTAGCTTCACCCGAGTAAGAGGTTATAGTCTAATGGGGCATGGATGACATAAACTTTGATTGATATCAATTTACCCCCAAGCTCAATAGGAAAAGAAGGAAAAACCCCTTGAGGATGCAAGGTATGGAAATCAAATGCCTTTAACACAAACTTAGGTGGTGACAAAGTCGATGATCCAAGAGCTTTCCAACACTTTGATGACATAATACAGGTTGATTCCCCTTCATCCAAGACTGTTCGATGAACCTGCCATCTAAATATATGGAGCATGATCTTGAAGCTTATATGATGTGGATGATATGGTTTCAATGAAGTTGGATTGAAGATGATGATATTTTAATATAAGGTATATAATCCACTAATGGTAGTTAGAAGTGATTTGTGTTGTGTGGGGAAACCTTGTAAAAATTCAAGTGCAGACATAGTAGTAGGTGTTTGGGTCACATCCTCGATAATATTATAGTTGTGAGAAGACCTTAAATTTAGATTATGTGTAGTCTTATGAAGTGCACCTTTAGGAGTATGTAATATCACCAAATGGGAAAATCAAGAATATAGTGCATGAATATAAAAATAGTAGCAAGTATCAACACATTACATGTGAACCAAATGATATATCCATGGTATTATGTATAACAACAATAAATAAGTACAATATCTTGGGAATCAATCCCCTCAAGATAGGCAAAAGAAGCCTCCAATGCCAAAATGCACCCAAAACATGTAATACACTGCTACACAAAATACTGAAGCAAGCACAGGGAATTTTTAGTGACTAATACTACAGCTAGGACATATAAATAAATGGATCTGAAAATATCATGCTCATACAAGGCCAAGAATTGAGACCTATGCTGCCATACACTTTTCCTAGACAACCTGGGAAGGGTTTCTGGAAATACACCAAATATGAATGGTGGATCTAAAGCCCTAGGGCTAAAGATTCACTGAAACGGAAGCATATAAAAGGAGGTGGCTGAATCTGATATAGATATGAAAGAACTCCTCCATATAACCCTCTCAATGAAAGGCTCATCCCTTCAACGGAAAGCAAATACTCCAAATGGAGCACTGGACTTGCCCTTGCAACAGCTCACTGAAATAATGCAGATCTGGACTAGAACTGCATTGTAGGGGATAAAATCAACTTGGCCTAATGCCAAATATGTCAAATAAGCCCAAGGGGCTCCTTTATTGGTCTCCCAATGGAAGGAATCCTTCCTCCACTGCAAAACTAGCTCAAAAAACACCCAACAAGATCTTCCACTGCTACACCTTGCAACTCATCACATCTCTCAACAAAAACTACCTCGTACCACAAGACTGAAGCTTGGTCTGAAACCTGAATGTGGAAATGTAGTGCAAAGCTCTTCCAAGAGGCCTCTCAAGGATAGAGGTGGGATTCCCGATCAGGAACACCCAATGCTAAACAACACTGCAATCTTAGCTAAACAGTTGAAGAAAGCTTATATGTCTAAACAAACCATATAATAAAAAACATAACATATCATAACATGAACAATATGGCTTCCATCCTCTTCCTTATATAAGAAATGAGCTTCCAAACCCTAAGCCCCATCCATTAATGACACTACTTCCATGCAATGTGTCTCCATATAAAACTGTGTTGTCCCTCCATTAATGTCCACTCCTCCATGAAAACGTTGTTGATTTGGTCAAAGTTGACCCAGTCAAAGTGCTCCAGCCCCTGTTCACACCTTAGGGTGCTTTATTAAGTTGAAAATATGATCCACTTTCACACGAGAAGTGGTTTTATTCTTCATAAAGAGATTTATGGGTCTCCCTACCCACTTATTCATCAAACAAGAAAACAAAATTATATTTTAATATTCCAATTAGCTGCATGCTAATTTAGGAATATTAAAATCCTCCCCTCCAAAATGTTGCTTGTCCTCAAGCAACTGCAAGGATAGATCTGCAAAATATAGGGAGCCTTCATCCCCATGTGAAGCTTCATCCTCCAAGCTATCATCCATATGAAATGAATCACCCTCTAGAATGGTAATTCATAGAAAAACTCCTCCCATGTGAGAGGCTCCTCCCAAAGACATAAGTCAATCATATGGCTCCCTTCATAAGGAAACACGTCATGTAATGTAGTAGCCATATAATGTCCCATGCTCCCCTTGAAGCATGAAGAAATATGGGAAGTTTCATTCCCAATGGACACAGCCAACCAATGTGTCATCCCTCCAATCATGTCCCCAACAATAATAAGAACATCATCAACATATGGGATCAAAACCAGTGATACATAAACAATCAAATGCAATAATGGAGGTGGATCATAGTCCCACATGTGGAACCAGCACAATATATCTCCTGACTGCATCAGATATTGATATTGTAAGTGGTTTCCCCACCACTTACTTGCTTGCAATATTCTTCTCACATGCTGTGAGTAGGTGAGTAATGTTGGGTGCCTTTGGAGCACACCCTGAATGATAAAGCATCTCCCTATATCCTCTTAAGGAGTGGCCATGTTCAGCAATGTTTATGGCCCAAAGTTAGCCATGAATTTTGTAAGGAAGAATGCTCCTGCTTGGAGCAATGGCCTGCATATACATGGTAAAGGAGTGAAAATAATCATGAAGTAAAACATCATGCACATAAATATGTTCCTTACCATAATCTCTATTCATAAAAATGGAGTGGTCCATAGATAGATCCCCTGTCATTCCAAAAGAGGAAATAGGTGGTTGTGATAACTCTTCCATAGAGTTATGTATCTCCTCTATCTCCACATGATCCATGAATCTCCTCAAATGCTGATATATCTCCTCTTCAAAGCCTTACCAAGTATAACCCTCCCTGATGGTGTTGTAAGCTCTCATGGAATAGGTATGGATGAAGAGAAAATCTTTATGTGTTGCATGTAGTAACTTCTCCTTGAGCTAGGAAGCTCTAGACAAGAATATCCTACCATGATAGTAGATGACCTCATCTCTGACTGAATATCCCTCCTCTTGTAGCTGGTCATCAAGTATCATATAAGTGAAAAGATCCTTGGAATAATCCACCAATAGCTGGGATTTCCAATATGGATCTATCCTCCAAAGTGGCAGCGCTAATGATCTGCCATAAAAAGCATTTGTCATGTATTTTTCCTCCTCTTTGACATCTCCCATGCCAAAGTGACATATTTGAAGGCTGCTATCCTCTCCCTGTTTCTCCTTTCTCAGCGCAGAATTTGAAATGAGAGTGGGTAATGATGATGTTGGGAGAATATCTCCCTCCTCCTTGAGTCTACCCAAGACTTTCAACATTGTACAATGACCTCCCATTGGTCCCACTCCTCTTGGATCTATGAGAGGTGCAACATGTTGAGAGAACTCTTTGATCCTCTTCCAATCAGGGGGTCTCCCTGGTGGAATGCCTCCATGTAATGAAACATCAAGGCCTAGAGCAGGTTGTATATGTGAATGGACTGATTTGTCCCTGCTTTCATTGCGCAAATCATCCTCCTTCTTCTAGGCATAAACATCCTGAAAAGGATGGGGGTGTATGTTTCCAATCACTGGATGTTGGCCCTCCTTCTCATCTTCTCCTACCTCCTACAAGATCTCACAATTTGAGGTGTTTTCTTCAAATGTAATCAACCCATTTACACCCAACATCTCCATGGTGTCAAGAGTATTTATCACAAAGGAATGATCGATCATAGTGTGTGTCCCCAAGATTGTATTCAATGTTGGGACACACTTCCTCCATTGCTTTGTCTCATTACCTATCAACATAGACACATGCTGCTCCTGATCTTCATATGTAATATCCTTTGGAACTTCTTGCAAAGATACAAGATCTCCTCTAGTTGAAGCAATTGCTTCACCTCCATCTCCAAATAGAAGTAGATCTCCTCCTGTTGTCACAACTCTGATACCACTGTAATATCCCCAAATGGGAAAAGCAGGAATATAGTGCATGAATATAAAAATAGCAGCAAGTATCAACACATTACATGTGATCCAAATGATAGATCCATGGTATTATGTATAACAACAATAAATAAGTACAAGATCTTGGGAATCAAGCCCCTCAAGATAGGCAAAATAAGCCTCCAATGCCAAAATGCATCCAAAACATGTAATACACTGCTACACAAAATACTGAAGCAAGCACAATGCAGTTTTAGTGACTAATACTGTAGCTAGGACATATAAATAAATGGATCTAAAAGGATCATGCTCATACAAGGCCAAAAATGAAGATCTATGTTCCCATACACTTTTCCTAGACAACCCAGGAAGGGTTTCTAGAAATACACCAAATATGAATGGTGGATCTAAAGCCCTAGGGCTGAAGATTCACTACAAAGGAAGCACATAAAAGGAGGTGGCTGAATCTGATATAGATCTGAAAGAACTCCTCCAAAGAACCCTTTGAATGAAGGGTTGATCCCTTCAATGGAAAGCAAACACTCCAAATGGAGCACTGAACTTGCCCCTGCAATAGCTCATTGAAATAACGATGATTTGGACTGGAACTGCACTGTAGGGGATAAAATCAACTTGGCCTGATGCCAAATATGTCAAATAAGCCCAAGGGGCTCCTTTACTGGTCTCCCAATGGAAGGAATCCTTCCTCCACTGTAAAACTAGCTCAGAAAACACCCAACAAGATCTTCCATTGCTGCACCCTGCAACTCAGCACATCTCTCAACAGAAACTATGGTGTACCACAAGACTAAAGCTTGGTTTGAAACCTGAATGTGGAAATGTAGTGCAAAGCTCTTCCAAGAGGCCTCTCAAGGATAGAGGTGGGATTCCTGATCAGGAACACCCGGTGCTAAACATCAATGCAATCTTAGCTAAACAGCTGAAGAAAGCTTATATGTCTAAACAGACCATATAATCAAAAACATAACATATCATAACATGAATAATATGGACGTCATCCTCTTCCTTATATAAGAAATGAGCTTCCAAACCCTAAGCCCCATCCATTAATGACACTACTTCCATGCAATGTGTCTCCATCTAAAACTGTGTTGTCCCTCTATTAATGTCCACTCCTCCATGACAGAGCCGTTGATTTGGTCAAATTTGACCCATTCAAAGTACTCCAGCCCCTGTTCACACCTTAGGGTGCTTTACTATGCTGAAAAGATGATCCACTTTCACATGAGAATTGGTTTTATTCTTCATAAAGAGATTTATGGGTCTCCCTACCCACTAATTTATCAAACAAGAAAACAAAAATATATTTTAATATTCCAATTATATGCATGCTAATTTAGGAATATTACAAAATATGTGGCACAATTTTCAATGATGGTATATCAAAATTAAGAATACCATTGGGTTGAGTAAAGATCACATGTTTTGATGTGGACGTGTCACTCTCAAGATTCTCATAGTTATGTACTCTATTCATGACATGGATTTCTTGTTCCACTATAAATATATATTTCATAGATGAGTATTCATTATTGGAAGAATTTCCCCCACTTCTGCCTTGTTGAGGAGGTGGAGGGTTCACAACGATATGTTGTTGCTGGACTATAAATGGATTCGTCAAGGCATATGGTTGACGAGTAGGGTTTTTCTATCAAAAAAAAAATGGATCTCATCCATTCAGGGACACTCATGAGTAATATGTTCCTCTCATAAATCCTGCAAAGAAAATGGTTCTTTTTCAGTTTCCTTAATTATACCACAGTTTACTATTTTTAGCAGTTTTTCGGGTCTTGAACTTCCAGAGCCTTTTTGAGGCCCTAAACGGTGTTTTTTTGGAAAATTGGGAGAAACATTGAATTTCCTTTGATGCTTCTCACTCAAAATTTGTATTCCTCTGATAGATATTTCTAACGAGGTATTGAACATGTCAAACGGAGATCATATTCCAAAGTTACATCCTCAGGAAGTTGACATACCAATTTACCCAAACGGGGCCCATAGTTTTGATGTTTCATCTCCTAGGGTTAGGTCTTTGGATGTTTAGGGTTTTCCATTGTTCCTCGATAATAAATATGCCTTCGAGCCTCATTGTAACACAATTCAGAGGCATGTAGCCGCCACATCTCTTCTCAGAGATAAACTACCAACACCCTAGCTAGTTTATTTCCATTATGTTTGTAATCATATTTCAGTTATTTTATATTAATGAAACGAAGTGTTATTTCTGCTACATCTTTGTATATATGGTTATATTCGTATTTTGTTGCATTCCTGCATAATTTCGGATCATGTAGAAAATGGACATATGTTAATGCTAGAGTTTGTTACATAGCATTATACAAGTGTGGTATTTCAAGAAACTACAAACAAGAAATTGATCTAACTGTTGGTAGGTGTTTAAAGGAATTTCCAGTAAAGAAAATTAAGCATGTAAAGTACACAATCAAGCAACAAACATAGATATTTTTAACTTGAAACTAAAATGGGAAAGCCAACATTCCATGTGATATGATTATTGTTAAGGAAATTATTATAAATGGTGACTTATGCATTTTCAAATGAGATTTTATTATATTCGTACCTACAAACATGCTTTCTTAGAAGATTAACCATCAAGGAGATTTCACTCTCATGAAGCCTTTGTCCTTTTATCTTCAATCTAATTGCCAATTCAAACAATGCCAAATTTAATTTATATTATAAAGTTTGGGTGAAGGTTATTTTGGATCAATTGATGTGCAATGTGACTCAAATGAGAAACTAGTGAAATAGAAAAAGAATGTACATCTTAATCTTGAACTCTTTAGTAAGATTTTTCTTTATTTTATATGTGCACTGAAAAGAAAATAAAATACTAAACTAAAAACAAAGGGACTATAAATCTTGTCTTTATGGTAACTTGCAAAACATAAAAGAGAGAAGAACATAATCAAATTTAACTAAGAAATATACGAAACTAGAGATCCTAGAAGCAAATCTAAAACAAGAGAAAAATCACAATTTTAACCTTGACAAATAAAATAGAGAAATACGAATATTTTACATTCTTAAGTGTTATGTGAAAACATTTTTTTAAAGAACAAAGAAAATGAAAGGAAGTTGATTAAATGTAGAAAACTAAAACATAGATAAAAATGAACAAAATATTAAAAAATGAAATAGATATGCCATGTAGTATATTCTATATAATAACATGTCTCTTTTAGTGCCCCATAAGTGGTAGAGCTAGAATTTTTAAAAAAAATTCATAGTTTTTTTAGGGACCATAAAAGAACGTTAGGGATGGTAAAGAAAGAAATACTAGGAACACCAAAATCTCAACTTCAAGGGGCTTGATACACTTGATCTAAAATTTTCATCACCTCCTCAAATTTCTTACTTGTTAGTACTTAGTAAAACTCAAACAACTAATTGTTCACAAATAACTAAAATCAATTTATACCTTCAAACCAAAAGGAAGACTCAATCCCTCACATACATTACACCCTTGGAAGGAATCTTGGTATCAACAATTGTTGTTAAATCCTAGATAAAAACATTAAATGGAAATTTTTGAAATGGAACCCAATGGGGGCTTCTGATTTAATTTTCCCTTAATTAAATTGGAAGAGAAATTTTAATTTCATCTCATGAAATCATGTATTAGTTAACTGAATCAGAAATATTGAGTTAGCTTAGGAAATTCAATTTGAGGGTCAAAGAGGAGGCATGTAGAGTTCTTCATAGATTTCAGGGGGTCCAGTTACAGTTATTTGTGAGTTGTAATTAGTTAACTCAATTAATTGAGTTAAAATCAGTTTAACTAGTTCTAACTGAGAGATGAGCTAGTGAGAGGTCTAGTGAATTAAATTTGATTTAATTCACAATGAGTAATCAATCGGTTAACTGATAATTTTCTATAAATAGTTGTTGCATGTCAGTTCTAAGGAAGGCCCAATTAACTGAGGTTAAAGGGATGATAAATATCAGTTGTATAATTAGAAAAGTGTACAAGTCAGTTATAGAGTCATGTGGAGGAAAAGGATGCATTGTGCAATCAATCAAGGGAATTTCCTATTTACTAGGGTGACAATTCCTCATGGAATGCGTGAGAACAACTAGCTGATCATAGGCTGAGAATTGGCCAAGTGTTTTTCCGATTTTCGCTAGATCAAAGTGAGACAGTTGGCAGATTGCAAGAGTTTCTCTAGTGTGAGAAGGAATTGTATTGTTTCATGGTCTTGAATTTATACATAATATTGATAGTGGGGTTTTAGGCAATGTGCTTTCCCTAGATACATCTTGTGTTGTGTGATTGATTTACTTATTTCTCTTGCTTCTATGTGATTGTGCAATCGTGTTTTGTTTCTGCAGATTTGTAAAAGGTTTCAATATACTTTTTTAGTACATAATAAGGTCAAATTGAATCCCATTGGTATAATTTCTACATGGTATCAGAGCACCAAGAATCACAATAGAAGAGAATAAATTGAGTTTGTCTTGAACATGCATTCAATTCTTCATATTCATTATTTGTTACCAACAGTACATCAAGATGTCTTTCAATGGCTTGAGACTCAAATATGCACTCGAGAGAAATTAGAATTATATTGCATGGAAGCACATAATGGAGGCAGTATTGGAGGACAACATACTAAAGGACTTCATTGACACAGATATCACTCAGCCCACTGCGAATGATGCTCAATGACTTGATGCATGTAAGAAGAATGTGGCAAAGGTAAGAAGGATCTTGTTGGAGGGAGTTCAAGATCATATTGTCTCAAGTCTCCTTGAAAAGGCGACTCCATATGCTATGTGGATGGCCTTAAAAGATCTGTTTCAGAACAACAGCGACCACAAGAAGTTTTTGTTGAAAGACAAGCTCAGGAAGGTCAAGATGGAGATGGGCGACACGATCCAGAAATATTTTACCAAGTTCACTCAATATCGAGATGAGCTCCGAAGTGTTGGGATCACAGTTTCCAATTATGATTTTGTGAGCCTAGCTCTTTTAGGCCTTCCCAAGAGTTGGCATAGCTACCAGGACTCTATGAATGCGAGGGATAAGTTACCATACTAGGAGCATTTGTGGTCCGACTTGGCATAAGAATAAATTTGGTGGAACACTAGAGGTGGATCCTCATCAAAGACTGATGACGAGGAGAACTGTGCCTTGGATGGCAAGGCGAAGAAAGGAAAAGGGAAGGCATCCCATTTCAAATCAGAGACCAGCAAGGCAGGAAATAAAAGAGACTTGTCAAAGGAGAAATTTTTCAATTTTCATGATCATGGAAATTATGCCACTAATTGTCCACAAAAGAAGAATAACAAGAACATGTGAAGCACTTGCTTCATAGTTCAAGATGTAATTCTCTCTCATCACTTGCATGGTGTCATCAGTGATGGGTTCGGTGTGGTACTTGGAAGTGGAGCGTCATTCCATATGACAGGCAAAAAAAAATTCTTTAATAGTTTGGAGGAGAAGGATCTCCATATGCACGTCGAGATGGGTTATGACGAGAGGTATGGTGCTATTGGTGTTGGTATAGTTACCTTTCAGCGAGAGTCACATAAAACCATTTCATTAAAAGATGTCATGTATGTTTCGATTTTAAAGACTAATTTGGTTTTTTTTTGCTATGTTGGTAGATCGTGTCTATGATGTTATTTTTAGTGAAGGAAAGGCGTTCCTTTTCACAAAGCCACAGGAAAAGTGAAAAATATTGGGGTTCGAGGAAAGAACCTCTACAAACTGGTTGTAGAATTATTTTTTGCATTAACCACGCAAGTAAAGAAGGTGGAAAACTAAGACATCGATGAATTATGGCACAGGAGATTGGGCCATCTTCATAATGGTTCCTTGAAGATCATGCAATAAATTTCTACAGGACTTCAAAAGGGTGCACTTGCGCAGAGAGACGCATGCAAGGGGTGCACATTGGGGAAGTATACCAAGGCCACCTTTCACGATAAGGAAAGCCAAGCAAAGGAGATCCTTGAGAGAGTTCACTCAGACATTTGTGGACCGTTCTCAACAGCTTCCATAGCAAAGAACATGTATTATGTGATTTTTTTGATGAATTTTTAAAAAGTGTTGGATTTTCTTCATGCAGAAGAAAGATCAAATCTTCTCCAAGTTTTGCGAGTTCAAAGCACTTGTCGAGAAAGATACAAGGAAGGAGGTGAAGGTGCCGAGGAGCGAAAATGGTGGAGAATACATCTCTAATGAATTCAAGAACTTATGTGCCTCAGAAGGAATTCAAAGAGAATTAATTACACCTCATAACCCATAGAAGAATGGGGTTGTAGAAAGAAAGAACAAAATGATTGTAGGAGAAACATGAGCTATGTTGCATGATCAGGGCCTACCATTGCATCTGTGGGTAGAAGCATGCAATACAACAGTATTTTTGCAGAACAGGAGTCCTCATCGGATACTCGGCATAAGCACGCCATAGGAGGATATTTCAGGTAAAATATCGAATGTGTCGTATTTTAAAATTTTTGGTTCATCTATTTATTTCCATGTGACCAAAGATGTCAAGAAGAATCTAGAGCCAACAAAAAAGTTGGGGATATTTTTGAGGTACATTGATACACCTCAAAACTATCGGGTGTACTTTCCAACACACATAATGAAAGTGGTAAGAAGGGATGTGAAATTTGATGAAGAGAAAGCCATGCAATTGTCCCTTGAGAGGGAGCTTGAGTTGCATGCAGTTGAGGAGCTCTTAGCTCCAAAGGATGAACCTTAGGTTGTGGAGCATCCACAAGAAGAGGAACAGAGAGTTGAAGAAACCACTCATGCAGATCCATCCACCAGAGATGGAAGGAAGCACACCAAAGAAGTTGACAGATTATTCCTAGATGCAAGAGAGAATGTGGGAGCACCCACATCACAGCACAAGCAGAGAAGGTCCCTAGAGCAGTACACTGGATACATGTCTCTTATGAGCGAAGGTATTGTGATAGAAATATAATCTTTTAACGAAGCAGTGAAACATCCAATGTCGATTGATGCCATGGTTGAGGAGTATGACTCCATTATCAGAAACAATGCATGGGAAGTTGTCCCAAGACCAATGGGTAAGTTAGTTGTAGGATCCAGGTGGCTCTACAAGATGAAGTAGACAACAAATGGGAGTGTGGAGAAGCACAAGGCTAGATTTTTGGCCAAAGGGTTTTCTCAGGTGGAGGGGATTGACTATGATGATACTTTTTCACTAGTCGCAAGGTACTCAACTATTAGATCCATCCTTGCACTCTCAACGCAAATTTTATGGCAGATACATCAGATGGATGTAAGGACAACCTATCTCAATGGATTTATTAAGGAAGAAGTGTACATTGAGTATCCAAAAGGTTTTAAGACCTTAGACAGGGAGTCGCATATGTGCAGACTCAATAGAGAACTGTATGGAATGAAGCAAGCACCTTGTGCTTGGTACACCAGGATCAACAACTATTTCACAGGGTTGGGCTTCACCAAGAGTGAAGCAGATGTGAACCTATATCATATTGTGGTTGATGGTAAGCTTTTAATTATTGTATTTTATGTCGATGATCTGATACTGACAGGTGATGAGAAACTCATAAAGTCTTGCAAAGAGGACCTTGCAAGAGAATTTGGGATGAAGGACATGAGGCTCTTGCACTATTTCCTTGGATTGGAAATATGAAAAAGAGATGGGTAACTATTTGTATCTCAGGGACAATATTCCAACGATATTCTGAGGAAGTTCCACATCTAGGGAATCAAACCCATGGAGACTCCTCTTGTAGGAAACTGGAGGAAGGAGGATGCTACTTCAGGCGAAGTAGTGGATGCTACTATTTACAGGCAGATTGTGGGTTCACTCATGTATTTGGTGAACACACGACTAGATATATGCTACATAGTTAACCAACTTAGTCAAGCGATGGTTAAGCCGACCAAGCTCTTTTAGAAGGTCGGGAAGCATGTGTTGAGATACCTCAGAGGCACTACAGAGTATGGATTATGGAATAGACAGATAGAGGGAGTGAAGCTTCAAGGCTTCACGGATGCAAATTGGGCAGGGAGTCCATCCGATCGAAAGAGAACATCGGGGGGGAATCTTCAGCAGAGGATCAACAACAATTTCTTGGTACAGTAGGAAACAGAGATCAGTTGCACTCAGTTCAACAAATTTAGAGTACATGGTAGCTAGTTAGGCAACATGCGACACCATCTGGATGAGGAATATACTTGTTGGTTTGTTTGGTCATCAGATGGATCTGACAATGATATATTGTGTTAACCAGAGTTACATCAAAATTTTGATTGATCTAATATTCCATGATAGGTCCAAGTATATTGATATCCGGTATCACCATCTCACAGATTATGCGTAGCGATGCATTATATAATTAGAGTATATTCACACGGAGGAGCAGGATACAGACATATTGACAAAGGAGCTCTCGAGAGGCAAGTTCGAGTTCCACAGAAGCAGGATTTGGGTAGCAGATAATCCAATTATTGTTGAGGGAGTCTTGAAATGGAAACAAGAAATGGAACCCAATGGGGGTTTCTGATTTAATTTTCCCTTAATTAAATTGGAAGAGAAATTTTAATTTCATCTCATGACAACTTGTATTCGTTAACTAAGTCAGAAAGACTGAGTTAGCTTAGGAAATTTGAGTTGAGAGTCAAAGAGGAGGCATGTAGAGTTCTTCCTAGATTTGAGGGGGTCCAGTTACAATTATTTGTGAGTTGTAATTAGTTAACTCAATTAATTGAGCTAAAATTAGTTTAACTAGTTCTAACTAAGAGATGAGCTAGTGAGAGGTCCAGGGAATTAAATTAGATTTAATTCACAATGAGTGATTCTTCAGTTAACTGATAATTCACTATATATAGTTGTTGCATGTCAGTTATAAGGAAGGCCCAATTGAGATTGAGGTTAAAGGGATGATAACTATCAGCTGTATAATTACAAAATTGCACGGGTCCGTTATAGAGTCATGTGGAGGCCAAGGATGCATTTCGAAATCAATTCAAGGGAATTTCCTATTTAATAGGGCAACAATTCCTCATGGAATGCATGAGTAAGGCTAGCTTGATCAGAGGCTAAGAATTGGCTAAGTATTTTTCCGATTTTGCCTAGATCAAAGCGAGACAGTTGGCAGAGTGCAGGAGTGTGAGAAAGCATTGTATTGTTTCATGGTCTTGACTTTACACATAATACAGATAGCGGGTTTTTAGGTAGTGTGCTTTCCCCAGATACATCTTGTGTTGTGTGATTGACTTACTTCTTTCTCTTGCTTGTATGTGATTGTGTGCTCGTGTTTTGTTTCTGTAATTTGTAGAAGGATTCAAGATTTATTTTTAGTACATCATATGATTATATTGAATCCCATTGGAATAATTTCTACATAAATGAAGGCAACGAATGAAGCTCTTAGCATACCTCTCTCACTACCCTCTCCTTATTTCCTCTTATGTTTTGTTATGTAGGATGGTATTTAAAGGCACCAGGGAGAAGGCCAATTCAATTATGGAACTAGTAGGTGATTTCTATAAAACCCTAAATTGAACCCTATCTAACTCTAGATCAACTTAGGCTACTCTACCAATTTAAGAAAATCTAAGAAAGTTAATGAAATAAGACTTGTGAACTATAAATTAAGGAATGCACACATCATTATATTCCATTTTTTATATATGTAAAACTTAGCTATACATGATTGGACTTTTCTTCATGAAGAAATTTAAAGAGTTGTGATATTATTTTATGTTATTTTGTCCATTTAGGTTGATGGTAGTGAAATATTGAGGACTATTGCTTCATACTAAGAAACATTATTAGAGCCTTGAAAATTATGCCTAAAAACAAGGACCCTATGGATCTTGTTTCCATTTATTAACCATGATATATTTCCGAAGGTAAGGTAGGGGTTGGGCCTTTAATATATTGTGAGACATTTTAGATCCAAAATTATAGCTAAGATATTTTGAGCATACAATGAGCTTGATCCTCATCAAAGGTATTTTGTAGCTATCGATTTAAAATCATTATCTCTTACATATTTTTAATTTAAGAGGGAGTCAATCATATGCTACATCAAATTAAGTTTTAATAAGTGTGCACCTTAATCTTTATAAGACAACAAGGTTATGAAGAGTTTGATTGATAATTATCCCAACAAATTCAAGTAGAATAGTTTCCCTTTAATCAAAACAATTCAAGTGTTCAAAGAAGAAAATCATCTCTTCCTTGGAAGAATATAATCCCCCAAAGTTCTATCGATATAGCAAGCTACTGCAATATTGGGCTACTAGCAATCCTATGTTTGAAAATTGAACTATTAAAAATATTGAACAAAATAAGAAAAAGTTAGGCATTGTTTTTAGAATAAGCTTGGGTCTAGTTTCTTCCAAGGCATACTACCCTAATCTATGGGTCCTTTGGGTATATCTTCAACCTCTAATTTTTGTAGAATTTGATGTGATGTTGTTGCTTGTGAGCTCCTTTATTGAACCTTTGTAGGGGAAAGGGTCCTGGACATGATATATTGAGCTAAATATTCTTGAATAATAGGTCATGTGATTTCCATTCGTTAAGTTTATAGAGACATCATGCACAATGCTTTGGATTGATTCATGTGAGGATGACAACACACTTATCATTGAAGTTATTCTCTAATACCAAAGGTAATGTTGAGACCCCTTATTATGAATCTCCTGCCAATACTATTACAATTACAAATTTTAAGATCGTATTCACTCAAACTACATTTGCTAGCACCTTAAAGTATATGAACTCACTCCAAGTTGAATTAATGTTAATTGGAGGCCATTTCATTGTTGAATAAAATCATGTGGTTTTGATTCTTAAATCAATTTTACCATAGTATGATTAATAATGATGCTCTAATGATGATCTCCATAATGTCCCCTCATTAGTTAAACTTTGTGACCAACACTTCCTGCACTAAATTGGCGAGAAAATCAACACTATTCACGAGGGATTCTTTAATGAGATATACTAATCCATCATCAATGACATGCACCCAATCCTTCCATCTTGTTTCTCAAATGGAGGTTCTAACTAGTTGTTCATGGAATTTAACACACTTTGATTTATCCAAAAGCCCACACCCCACATTCATTAGATTTATTGACAATGAAGTGTTAATATGGGAGAATGGTCCCCATGCATTTCAATGTGTAGTGATCTTGTAGCTTGGGCTTGGTTCCTGCAAATGGGCTTGGCTTGGACATTGACATTTGTGGCTTGATTTGAGATTGATACATAGTTGATGATTTGGTAGGGTAAGGTTTTTTGTTTTTTTTTCATTGTTTGTTTGTTTTTGTTTTTATTTTAATTTTAATAAGGAGAATTAGTAGACCTACCACCTATCACCGAGGAGACATTGGATCAAGTCAATGAGACTACCTCTATACCCTTGAGCCTAGTGCAACTGCCCACAAGCATTGCTAGATAGGTAAAAACAAGTTTCGAACCTAGGTAGGGCCCTATATTGGTTTAAAACCACCTTCAAGTGCGAGATGTCCATAGAAATTTGAATATGATATGTTATCCATGAGATTCTCTTGATCACACATTGTTATTTTAACACCACAAAACATTAATCTTAGAATCTCTTCTACCATTGATCATCACATGCGGAAATAAAGCCAATTGCATGCACACATTAAAGCCATAAAAATTCACACATATGAACACAGTATTTCATGGGAAAGCTTAAAGCTGAAAACCCCCAACTATCTGTATATTATACATGTCATGGAGATCATGTAACAATCATAGTACAAAGCTCTTTGCAAGCTCTCATGCACTACTTCCCTTGCTACACACTATCAAACTAGATCTAGCAAAACTCATGCTTCAACCTTTAGCCACTTGATAGCCAACCTGAATTTCGTTTTCAAGCTATGGGATGGTCTCTTTATATAGATAAACCACCTAGATTGAACTGCGCAATCCTCATTGATTACTCCACCTATCTGTGTGTTGCAAATAGCAGTATAGTCTGTGATAGTGTAACACCCTTTCTTTCACCTATTTACGCATGGTCTCCGAAACTGTCCATGCAACGAAGTTAATGATGTATTCTTTAGTTGATTTTATGAGTTTATAATTAGTGAATTAAATAATATTTAATTCACACAACTCATCTCTAGTGTGTGCTTGATTAAACTAAATACAAACTAGTTCAACCAGATTATGAACCTGCACCTCATTAACTCCTCGATCGGCTCACCAAACTTCTGTCACATGAGTTCTAAGTCATCATGCAATAGCTTCACTTAAACCCTAGGAAAAGCGTATTTCCTTACGTTACAGTGCAACATGTGCCATCCGAACATCAAACTGAAGTGCTTCAAAGAGAGAATAAGATAATGTTTAGAGTCCAAATATTATTAAGGTAATATTTGACTTCCATATTTAGGAGATGCGATCTAAAAATATGCAGGTCCTAAAAATAAAGGTCTCGTATTTTACCAACATGTCGCATACTCCAAGAATCTCAAACAGGAATCCCCGAACCATGCTTCATATGTCTAAAAATAGACATAGTCTAAAAATAGATTTTTCGACAAAAATCACATGTGTGGTCCCCACCTAGTTTAGGTGATCACTTTCCAACTAGGATCAGGAAAGATGTTTCAGGAGGCCTCCTTCACTGTTTCTTGTTTCCATTTTCAACACTCCCTCTCAACAAGAAAGGACTATCTTTGCATGCGACATGCAACTCCATGCATTCGCCCTGCAACCTTCACAAGCGCCATGCAACTCCATGCATGCGACATGCAACTCCATGCATTCGCCATGCACCCTTTGCATGTGCCATGCAAACTCATGCATGCACCATGCAAACTCATGCATCTGCTCTGCAACTCCTCTGAAACTGAATAGGCTCCAAACAACTCAATCAGTCTTGATGCATCTAGCATCTATCATCAAAGTCTTCGACTTTTGCTGGTACCAACTGCACATGTCATCAGGAACTACTGCGCTGTTGAACTCTTGCACCCATGCACTCTTGCATTTGCTGTCAACTCTGATCCGCGCTCCAGTATCCGACACTGTCACTTTGATCTGCCTGCATCACTCCAACTGATCTTGCTACTGCTGCGCTGTGGGCACCTCATAGCCAGGTTCAATCCATGAGATCCACACCATCTCATGAATTTTCCCAGAAATCTCCTCATGGGATTAATCATGCATGTCGCCCCACCTCACACCTGGTGGTATAGCTGCATGCACTCCCTCTGCCCATCTGGCACGAAATTTCTCTGCATGAGTGGTCTCTTCCACTCCATGATCCTCTTGTGGCTGCTCCACACTCCGAGGTTCACTATCACCTGCATGCAAAACCCGCTCCCTCTCAAGCTTCAATTGCATGTCTTCCTTCCGCTTCCCAATAGTAGGAAGCTCCGTAGAAATCCCATCTACATCAAATCTATAAAGATTCTTCTGCATCTCCAGTTGTGGCTGCTCCACAACCTTCTGAGACTGCTTCTCACGCTGCATTTTGAGAGGATCCCTCTCAACCACCAAGTCACTAACCTCTGCTTTGCACCTCAAAGCTTTGCATGCATCTTGTACCTCAGTGCATGTAGATTCTTGGCTCGCGCACATTGCAATTGTCCCGTCGTCGCAAAATTTTCTAACAAAAAGAGCTGATTTTAAATCGATGATATCTCCCTCATCCGAGCTCCGATTCGACCGATTTTTTTTTTCAATTTGGGTATTTTTTCGCAAGGAATCCAAATATTCTATTTGTTTCTGAAAATATTTCACCAAAAATTTTCATATATTCCCTACAAACTCGCGCACCAAAAAAATTCTCGCTCTCATTCCATGTAGAAAATTATATACAATATGCATGTATATTTCCGACTTTCTCCATCTTTATGTTTCTTGAGTTTATCCTAAAACTCAACCACTTCAATGCTTTGAAATTGCTCCAATGATCAATATCGCTTTGATACCATGTAGAAATTTGAATAAATGATATGTTATCCACTGAGATTCTCCTGATCACACACTATTTTAGCTTCATGCATAATACAGAATCTCTTCTACCATTGATCATCACATGCGGAAATAAAATCAATTGCATGCACACATTAAAGCCATAAAAATTCACACATATGAACACGGTATTTCATGGGAAAGCTTAAAGCTGAAAACCCCCAACTATCTGTATATTATACATGTCATGGAGATCATGTAACAATCATAGTACAAAGCTCTTTGCAAGCTCTCATGCACTACCTCCCTTGCTACACACTATCAAGCTAGATCTAGTAAAACTCATGCTCCAACCTTTAGCCACTTGATAGCCAACCTCAATTGCTTGTTTCAATGCTATGGGATGGTCTCTTTATATAGATAAACCACCTAGATTGAACTGCACAATCCTCATTGATTACTCCACCTATCTGTGTGTTGCAAATAGCAACAGTATAGTCACAACTGATCGTTAACCTGCATGCTGGGGAATTCTTGCTTTGGTCTCCTTGGCTTGTTTATGCCTTGAAGTTAGCGTGTATTCTTTAGTTGATTTATGAGTTTATAATTAGTGAATTAAATAATATTTAATTCACACAACTCATCTCTAGTGTGTGCTTGATTAAACTAAATACAACTAGTTCAACTAGTTAACGGTACCACCTCCATTAACTCCTCAATCGGCTCCATGGCTTGTCATGAGTTCTAGCGAAGTCATCGTACAATAGCTTCACTTAAACCCTAGGAAAAACGTATTTCCTTCTGTCAGCTGCATGTGCCACATCCAGGCATCAAACTGAAGTGCTTCAAGAGAATAAGATAATGTTTAGAGTCCAAATATTATTAAGAGTAAATAATATTTGACTTCCATATTTTTAGGAGATGCAGTCTAAAAATAGCCTGGGTCCTAAAAATAAGGGTCTCATCTATTTTTACCGACATGTCTCATACTTCAAGAATCTCCAACTGGAATCCCCGAATCATGCTCCGTATGTCTAAAAATAGACATAGTCTAAAAATAGATTTTTCGACAAAAATCACATGTGTGGTCCCCACCTAGTTTAGGTGATCACTTTCCAACTAGGATCAGGAAAGATGTTTCGGGAGGCCTCCTTCACTGTTTCTTGTTGCAATTTTCAACAATCCATAATTTAGCCTAGCCTAATGGGCTTGGTGGGGTAAGGTTATATGTGTGTAAATATGGAGATAAAGGCATGAAGCCCTAATTTTTATTAAGTATGAGATATAAAAGGCCAATGACATGATAAAAGGTGAAATTCATGAATTTTGACTTTGAAAAGTATTCAAAGTGATAAAAGGTGACTTAGGGCTTGTATATATGAACATGTAGTAGTGTTGAGCCCTAAGATTTTGATGAAGAGTTAAATTATGATAGTGAAAGTGAAACCCAACTTGGTTCTCTCACCTACACTATGATTGAGGGTCTTTTCCCATAGTATACTAGGGGCTACAATAATGTCTTAGGTGATGCGATTTAAGCTGGATTTGCAATCCAACTTGGACTATGACAAGGTTATGGTGATCAAGACTATGGTGAAGGGAATAAGTGATTCAAGGTGAATGATGAAGCCAAGGGTCAAATAAAAGCTATTATTATTTTTATTCATAAGAAGTTGTGAGCAGAACTCACTCCCATGTTCTTCTTTTTAAAATTAGGCTCCCCACCCTCATGGAGTTTGGACTCTTACTAAGCCATAAATTGTTGGTATATTTGGCTTAGAAACTCTTGGATATACTCTTTGTATTATAGTAACAACTACCAAATTTAATCTAAATCTTCCAAAAATTACTCTAACAAATTATCAGTTCACCATATTAAATTATATATAAAAAAAAAATTAAAAAATTGAAAGAACATAATATATATCATATCAAGTCAAGAACACAATAAATATCATATAATGTATAAACAAAGATAAGTTGTAATGTCAAAATTAATTAGATATCTACGTGACCAAAACCCTAAAGTTAAATTTATTTATTCACCACTTTATGTGTTCCTTACATTGCACCACATTTCAGCCCATGTGACACTGTCACTTATTTTCCACATCCTCAATGAAATAAAAGAAGTAGCGAAGAAAAACATGGAGGTCATCGTTGTAAAAGGAATAACATGGTTCCACTTCATTTCCTCCGACCATTCCGCTCGCTAACGCTTTATATATTTTCCACCTCATTTCTTGCGACGATCCGCTACCTACGCTTTAATTATTTTCCTCTTTACTTTCTCCGAGAATCCCGCTTTTAATTATCTACACTTTAGAGTATTTTACGCTTCATTTCATCCAACAATTCCGGTTACTTTTAATTATTTTCCACTTCATTTCCTCCGACAATCAGGCTCGCTACATTTTCAATTATTTTAATTTTTTTTTTAATGTTTCAGTTCCTCCTTTTCGCGGAGAATCCCGCTGACTAGGAGACGCTTTTAATTAAATCCCATCTACTACAATTTTAATTAATTTTGTTTAATTTCTTTCCTCATTCTCGCTTACTGCGCCTTTAATTATTCAATTCATTTAATGTAAAACTACTTACAAAGCACAGTGCTTTTTGTATGCTGTGATAATTAGTTTGAGAAATTGTGCTTTTTTATGCTATGTGATAATTAGTTTTAGAGAAAAGTATAGAAGCTATAAATATGAATTTAGCAATAGATGTGAACTTTATTTTAGTTTAGTATTAATGAGTAATTTTAATGATGAAGATGTGTTATTTAACAAGGCTACAAGGTAGCGATTACTTGCTGCTTAGTTTAAATATAGTAATGTTGCAATGTGATGTTGGAAATGTCTATGGATAGCTATTACGGCTATTACATGCTGCTTAATGTAATTATAGAGATGTTGAAATTTGAGTTTGAGCATGTTTATGAAGATTTGTTTTGTAATAAAGTATAGTTAAATTAAATTAGAATTAATTGTTGCAATTTGAGTTTGAGCATGTCTATGAGGATTTGCTAAATGTTGCCATTTGAATTAATTTAAATATAGTAATGTTGCAATGTGATCTTGAAAATGTCTATGGGTAGCTATTATATGCTGCTTAATGTAATTATAGAAATGTTGCAATTTGAGTTTGAGCATGTTTATGAAGATTTTCTTTGTAATAAAGTATAGTTAAATTAAATTAGAAATAATTGTTGCAATTTGAGTTTGAGCATGTCTATGAGGATTTGCTTTGTAATAAAGTTTCTGCTTAATTTAGTTTAAATATAATTAAATCAAAGTAAAAATTAAAAATTTATGTGCTATATAGTAGTAGTTTAAATCTATCTAAATTATAGTAAAACAACTTTTGTGTTGATGATGGTAACCAATTGATAATTACTAGGATAACCCATGGGCATATGCATTTGATGTGTAGATGGTTCAGTGTGAAGTCTGCAAACTTTGAACCATAATTCATCGAACCGACCCAGCTAATTAAACACAGAGGTTCATCCCTTCGGTAATGTCGTTGAGTTATGTACTCTGGACAGGATTCGAGTACAGTGAGAATCGCATTGAGAGAGCGATCCCCAAGTTCGGTGGGGGCCGATAAACGTTGGTCGAATAACTGAAAGTTTTGTTCAAAAGCCGGTTGTGCCCTGGTCCTCACAATAGCGGTGGTCTGTTAATTGTATGTGCATTGAAAAGGAATTAGAAGAAAACCCGTGCAATGGAATTAGCAAGGTGTAGAACTGTGAATGAACGAAGCAGAACCCCGAACAGAAGAGTTAGGATGGAACCCTGCGTGGAGTGACGAAACTGTGAGGAGCTACAGTGGAGCGGTTTCGAGGAGCGAAACCAACTATATCGTGCAACCTTTCAAGCGGTAAGCTGGATCGACAAAAAAAAACGTGATCCCACTAGTCGATGGACATGCATAAAAAGGTGGTTTGTAAAAACCACTTCCATCGTGTGAATTTGGAGGAGAAAATTGCGTGCAACTTTGTGGCGCGATATGCGTTATGAATTGTTGGATGAAGATTGGGAGCGCGACAAATCCCGAGCCGTTGGATGAGTGAGGTAAGTTAACAATGTAGTGGGGCCGATGGCATTTCATTTTAATACATGGTTTTGATATTCTACAGTGGTTAAGTACGATGATTTCGCTTTTAGTTATGTTAAGTCCGAACTTTAGTTAGTGGATATGAGTGCAATGGGTCAGACCTTGGGAATGACATGAAATGTTAATTGTGGGACCGAGAAACATTACATACGTTGATGTTGGCACCTGGGTTTTAAGACTAAGGTCGAAGACTTATGGTGATGCCTCATAGCAATTGAGTTGAGGACAAAATAGATGTTAAGGTATTGGGCCCGACGTGTGGGAGCCGTGAGCATACATTAAACAATTTAGCAATATGATAAGGCTTGGGGGTTTAATTCTAAGATCTGGACGAGGGTTATTAACCAGAGTCCCTTGTGAGACTTTCGGAGAAGACGCTATACATGTTATTGCTTGGGGTTATGGTCTATAAAGTTCGCATTTAAAATATAACACGAGGATGAACATTTAAGATATAAGGACAATATTAAATTGCCTGGAATAATTGGAGGAGCGGACCTTGCATAGAGGGTTATTTATATAGTCACCAGTGAAGGGAATTTGAAGCTTTCGTGGACAGTTGTGTTAGTGCGGGTTATAACCATTAGTGAAGTTTAATTAACATCTCAAATCTTTAATTTGAGATATTAAAGCCTCAAATCATACTTTTGAAGATTGCCAGGTTTAAATTTGATGGGGCTAACACTGGAAGGAAATTTATACACAAGAGGTAGTCAAATGTGGTTTGAGTAGGTAGCCCGCGTGTCAAATTGTATTCTGAATTGAATTAGTATGATAATGCCCAAATTCAGGATTTGAATCACAAGCCCCTGTTGGGCCATGCAAAGAAGAAAAAGAAGGATCAAGGCATTGAGGTTATGGATATTATCCGGGAGAATGGCAGCAAAGCATTGGATACGAGTAATGGGCTCGAGATAATTGTCGATGGTAACTACCCAGGTGGGTTGTCATTGCAGAAGAGTGCTAGCTTCAGGAATAAAGGGCAGCAGCTTGTTCAGAGAATGTGGTGGCGTAATGTCAGGCTGGTGTTGATTATAGATGTGGTAGTTTTCACAATTCTATTTGGGGTTTGGCTAGGCGTCTGCAGTGGATTTCAATGCATTTCCCGATGACGGGTTATTGAACTTGTGCCAAGGAAATCAGAATGGTGAAGGCTTGCCTATGAAGACCAAGAGCTTGAAGAGTAGAGAAAAGTTGCCCCTCCCCCCACCTTCTCAAATTTAGCCCGCTTTAGCCAAACTCTTTTTGAAATACCTATGATGGAGTTTGATGTCCTAAGATTATAGGCCTGTTTTGATTCTCTTTCAAGCTCTGATGCCTTCTGCTGCTGTCTTCATGCAAAATTAGATGGGTTTCTGTTCAAATTTTCTTTCCAGGTTCCTACAGAAGCATTTTGTGTATACATAGACATGTTGTGGTATAACGCCAAGGCAATGCATTCTGTGAGATTTTATTGGAGAAAGCAATGTATCTGACAATTTAGATCCCTTCTAAGACATAAGTTTCAACCATAGTAAAATAATGCAGTGGGAATTGCTGGCTTTAGAGGGAGTGCTGATGAAATGTCAGATAATTTGATGGGGATTGACGTCTTTAGATATTTTGAAAAGAAAGTTTCAAAGAGCAAAGGATCCCTCCTCTTCTATTGGTTGGTTCAACATTTCAGGTGCATGAAATACTATGTATTTGCAATTTCTGTGAGTTTTAGAACTCTGGTGTTGTACATCCTTTATTTGTGCTCAATTGAACATGCTGGACTTTTTCCTATTCCATAGAAACAATGCGCTTTTGGCCTTTTAAATGGGCAATGCAAACGGGTTCTGTATCAATTGATTGGGTATGCCTTTGTTCTGAATTGGGTTGGTTCCATTCTGTTGGTGAGGAATCAGGTCTCGCAGGCAAGACCCACGTTCAATAGTTGTGGCCAACAAAGGAATCCACTGTAGTCTAAAACCACGTTGGCATTATCACCCTACTCCGGAGAGCGGAGAGTCTCACCCGAGGCGTGCTGCAACCACATGCAGAAGGGGAACAGATAGATAGCAAGGAACAGATCCGCAACTCATGATTACCATTAAACAGATTTCATAAACATAGATATATCCGCAAGAACATTCAGAGCATACACAGGTATTAAGCAAATAAAATTTTAAACCATCGTAATCATCATGCATGCATAAGAACTACACAGTGGGACAGTAACCTGCAATTGTATTAATATCTTCATCCTCAATCATCCTTACATAACTTCCGCAAGGAGAGCTTACAGTCTGATACATATGCATTTCATAACAGAAAGGTAAATGAGAGAACCCTAGGAACTATAGAGATGTCCTGGCCGATCTCTTCCAATCACTCTGCGTTCCGTTTCCTGTGGCCTGCTTCCTCTTTCTTTCAGCCAGGTGCCTGCTATTTATTCACCCAATTCTGCAACTGTTAGTTCCTCTTTTTTTTCTTCTTCAGCTGCTTCCCACTTCTCTCTTGTCATCTGTGTGTTCCGCTTTATGTCTTCTGTTGTATATCTTCATGCATTTGCTATCTTCAGCTATCTCTTGCTTTTGCGCCACCTCGATAGCTCCGCGGCTTGCTGTTGTTGCGACTTCGTCGCGATTTCCATGTGCACTCATGCCGCAACTCAAAAAGGCCATCCTTTATTCAAAATGCAGAATATTCCAAACAAAAAAAACAAGGGCCCCAACAGGCCCCGACCACAGCTTCTTGACTCGTCCCCGAGTCAATCACAAATGACGGTCTCTATCTCCATTGCCCCGCTTTATCCCGTGCCCTGTTCGCGCTGTGTGCCTTCAGCCTGTGCCTGTTCCTACTGCGCGCCTTCAGCTTGTGTCTGCTGTTCAAACAAGGGCTCCAACTCCGGGACTCGGCGGAATGTGGTAGACTTAAGCTCCGTGAAGGCCGATACAGCTTGTTGCCACCCTTGCAAGAGTGAATCTGTGTCTTCAGCGATCTTGGTGACAGCGGCCGCTTCTAAGGACGCTGGGACAACCCCGAACATTGTACTGATTTGGTGTTCGGCCTCGGCGGTGAGCTGTTGCATCACCCTGGCGCTGTTTTGGAGGGATGGGCGGAGCTCACGAATGACCTGTTTGGCCTCTGCAGAATTGGCTTCCGTTTGCTGGATCTGTACTTCTAGCTCATTTTCTTGGGCGTATAATTGGTCCAACCTGGCGGGGTCCATGACCTCTTGAATTTCCCAGGAAACCTGTTGTAGCTGTGCGGAGATTGGTTGTGCTTTGACAGTCAAGGCCAGGGAGCATTCCTTAAGACCCTTCAGGAGGTTGTGCGCCTCGCGCGCCGCAGAGGTGAGCGTTTCCTGCATTTGGGTTGCCTGGCCCTGCTTGGCGGCAACCTGGGCTGAATAGGTAGCCATGGGGTCGGGCATCGCTGGTCGGGCGGCCAATGCTGCGTGGATCTCCGCATTTTCCCGGTGGAGACCAGTGAGTGCAGTCCGGATGTAGAAAGCTTGGGTGACAACATTATGCTCCGCGACATCAGCAGGCAGTGGGGTGTAGTGAGCCTTTAACGAGGTCCATAGGCCTGAAAATACTTGAGTTACGTTGGCTATCTGATATTGAAGGCATTCCTGCGCTGTGATAAGCTGGTCGCGCTGTTCAGTAAGCGCCACGATCTATTGTTGCTGCTCTTCGCATCGCTGCTGCAGCTCTGAGTGAAGCCGTTCGGCTTATTGGGCTGCCCTCTAAATGAATAAGTACAGCTGGGTTGTACCCCATGTCTCTAAGTTAGCTGTGCCTAAAGCACCCTGGTCCGGCCTTCGTTCTTGGAGGGGTTTCCCACTGGAAACTGAGCGGTTGGAATGCTCTGGTGGGGACGGCGGTGTCTGTTGCTGTGCTGGGTTGGCCATATTCAAATCTGGCTGCTCCTGCTGATCGATCTGGCCTGGGGGGGGGGGAGGGTCAGCATGCTCTGGCTGAGCCTCGACCGAGTCGGCCTCAATGTTTGCCGACTGGGTAAATATAGCAGATAAAGAAACCTGGGGTGCGCCCACGGGGTCGACTGGTGGTACTACGGTAGCAGTACGGGAGTCGACTTCGGCCCCGTGGTCCCCGCCAAAGAGTTCTCGGATGAGCGGGTCGGACACAGTGGCAAATGAATTGGACGGAACGGATGAAGTGGGAGGTGGAGGTGGAATAATGGATGGAGGTGGAGCTGTGGAGGGAGGGCGAATGTTAATAAACTCGGAAGGGTCAATAAGGGGTTCTTCCTGGACCAGTGCCCCTAGATTTGTGGGCGGTGGCAGATCATCATCAGTAAGGTCCACCACCGGATTGGCTACGGTTGTGCGGGCCCGCTTAGCTGGAGGGGTCTCTAATTGTTTTGGGGCCGGGCCCTTTTCTCCCATTGGGGTGATGATGGGGCTTGCAGAGGTAAATAAAATGGTCGGGATGGGAGAGGTGAGAGGAGTGGTCTGAGAGCAAGAAATAGAACGGCTGAGCTGAAACTAAAAAAATAGAGGGAATGGAGAGGCACCGCTTGAAATAACTTGGGCCGCCGCATTGAAATTGCGTACCTGAGTATTGAAGTGGTGGACGACGGGGACGAGGGGTTCGGGGAGTCCCTAGGGTGGCGCTGCCACATCCGTCTCGGCAGGCTATTGCACTAGCCTCATCCGCTCAAAGTTGTACTGGGGGATACCGTCGCGGTGATGCTTCGTGACCCCCGGCCACGAACAGACTTCGTGGTGGAAAGTGGCATCATTCAGCTGGAATTTCAACGACGCCATGTGGAAGGTGTCTTCCGGCACGCAGGTGGGGCGGATGTAAGTATGCCGATGACTTACCCCGAACCACACCTGCTCACTATACTCGTCTAGCAGGTTCCGGGGCACCCTTTACTGACTGGCCACCACGTCCGTCATGAGCCTGTACCAAGACCGAAACGCCTCGGCATTCTCCTGTTTAGTGCTCGAGTCAGCCGACACCTTCCATGGAACAAATTTCATCGCCAGAGGTTGGCCCTCTGGAATTTCTACTGGTACCCTGACTAGAGGAGTGTGCCATTTCCACATGGCAAAAGCAATGAGCAAGTATCCGTAAATAAAGCTCGTCGTGCGCTTGTAATTTTCTTTGCACGCATCAAATAGCTCTTTCAACAGAAAGGAGCACCAATTCAGCTGGGCACCCTGAACGCAATGCTCCACAATAGAGATAGTGTCCAAGGTGCATTCGCCCTTTGTGTAATGCCTCATTATCTTGCTGGCAATGAGGTAGCAAGAAAATTCAATCTCGGGCGCGTTAATGAGCTCTATCTTGGCTCCCTTCCCTCCCCGCCGGGTGCCGTATTTGCTGTATAGGTCTACGTCCCCGGACTTCCACGCTCGCTTGGCGGTGGTCTGACATGCAGTCCAGACACTCGCACCAGTCTATGAGAGCCCGGTCAGATGATGGATGTCTTCAGCGTGAATGGAAATTTCCTTGTTCAACCACAAGGACCCATTCTGAATGCGGCTAAGCAAGAAACGAGTGCACTGCAAAACCGGTCCGGTGGTCCTGAAGACCGGAAGATTTCTGAGATTTATGAGTGAAGATTGCTGAAGTCCCTGGAACGCTGGTAGAATGCGGTTGGCTGAGTTGCCGGCTGTGCTGTATTAGTGCTCCATATACACCTGCCAGTGGAGCGCCGGGAATTTGGTTGAGTTTGAGAGGTTGGCATCTATCAAAGCTGCACTGTCGTATTTCCCAACCAGAGACTCTGTCCTTTGGATCCTGCTGTCAAGCTCTGGTTCAACGACGGATATGAGGGCCTTCGGCATTTTGGCTCGGCACTGATAAACGTGTAGAATTCGTCCTGGTAGCCTCTCCCGGTGCTGTTCGCCTGAATGCTCCAGTTGCTCCTGTGTTGCTGCAATTGCTAATGCTAAGTGTTTCGGCATTCTAGAGCTTTCTTCATGCAAACAAAGTAGTTTCCTGGCACGAGTGAAGATGATGAGACCCCATAACGAGTTAATTCCTATTGGCATTCTTTTCTGCGATAATCGTGCAATCAATCGCATAACAATGGGTATTCTGACAGTTGCTGACGGTGGCATGGGGAAATGGGCGGACGCGACGGCTGAGGTTACGGCGGATGATGGCAGAATGATTATGGCGAGGTTGCTTCCAATTATGGGAATTTATGACGCAAATCGGGACGATCCTACGGACTGACACAAATACTGACTGAAATGACCTGGACTGACACGGGCACGTTTATGGATCCTACAGGGATGACACGCTGGACACGCCCCTCCTCGACCACAGTCGGTTGCGGTGCGGTCCCCGCCACAGAGTGGTTATTGACGAATTATGTGGAGAAGGAAAAGACTACCTATGTTCGTCCTGGTTGCGGGAGAGTTATTCAGCTACGCTACTCTATGGGTGCTCTTGGGTGCGAGAGTTATTGATGAATGTTGGAAGAAACTTACTCCTGGTAGGGCTTCACGCGTGCGTCATTCACCCACCCTGGTAGAACCGTACCATCCAGCTGAGCCAACCGAACAGCTCTGGAATCTCTAATCTCGACGACGAAGTAAGGTCCCATCCAGTGCATCTGCAGCTTGCCTGGAAACTTCTGAAACCTGCTGTCATATAAGAGGACCTTACTGCCAACTTGGAAGGTTTTGCGCTTGATGTGGTGATCGTGCCACGCTTTCTGCCGGTCCTTCTGAACCTTCTGGTGAAACTCGGCCAGGAATCTGGCTTCGTCCAGTTCCTGGAGTTCGTGGAGGCGTTCCCGAAGCGACTCCTCTTCCGAGAACTGTAGAGACGTGGCGATTAAAAGACTGGGTATAGTGAACTCGGCGGGAATCACAGCTTCCCGGCCATACACCAGCTGGAACGGTGTCTGATTGGTCAAGCGCTTCACCGTGGTCCGGTAAGCCCACAATGCAGCTGGTAGGCGCTCATTCCAATTGTCGCGCTGGGCATTGCAGATCTTAGTCAAGCCTTTTTCAAGGATCTTATTGAACGCTTCAACTGTACCATTGGCCTACGGGTGATATGGGCTGCTCTTGTGGTGTTGGATCATGAACGTGTCCAGTAGCGACTTGACCGTGGCATTAATGAAATGCGTACCTTGGTCACTGGTTAAAATTTGCGGGCAGCCAAGCCGGCTGATGATGTGTTCAAAAATGAACCGGGCTACTGTATCCACCGTGTAGTCGCGTACCGCCACTGCTTCGGCCCACTGGGTGAGGTAGTCAGTTGCGGTAATAATATAGCGAGCCTTGGAGTGCCGGGCGATGGGGGTGATGGGGCCTACAAAGTCGACAACCCACTTCTCGAATAGTCGCAACACCTGGACCGGGTGTAGCGGAAGCTCATCCCTATGAGAGGGCCTTCCCGTCCGCTGGCACACATCGCATCGCTTCACAAATGCTTTACAATTGGCATGCACTATCGGCCACCACAGTCCAGCTTGGAGTACCTTCCTCGCGGTCAGTTTCGCACCCACGTGCCCTCCCGCAACACCGCTGTGGCATTCCCACATCACAGCTTCGCATTCGTGGTCAAGGACACATCGGCGCAGGACCTCATCAAGACCTAGTTTATACAGCTGCCCTGCAATCAGTTGGTATTCGGCAACACGGACAACCAAATGCCGTTTCTGGAGTGGGGTATAATCCTGAGGGCATTGCCCCGTGGTCAGATAGGTGGCAATGTCGACCAGATAATCCGGGACTGCTTCGACCCGGAAGAGGTCAGCGTCCGGCAGCTAGTCATCGAGCGAGTCGTCGCTCTCCCCCGTCGCCAACCTGGATAAATGATCGGGCCCGACATTCAATCTCCCGGGCTTGACGATCACCTCAAACGTGAACTCTTGAAAGAGCAACAGCTAGCGATAGATCCGTCCTTCCAAAACAGGCTTATTCACCAAATACTTCAATGCAAAGTGGTCTGTAAAGAATTTGAACTTGCCTCCAAGAAGGTAGTGGCGGAACTTCTGGAGCGAATACACCATTGCCAGGGCCTCCCTCTCGGTAGTGGTGTAATTCTTCTCGGCGTTAGATAATTTGCGACTGGCGAAGTAGACGGGATGGTCGACGGTCGTCTCTCCCGGTTGCGCCAAGACAGCCCCAAGTGTAATACTGGAAGCATCAATATGCACATGGAACTTCTTATCCCAGTCTGGGTGAACAAGTATCGGCGTCGTTGCCAGCTTTTCCTTCAGAGTGTCAAGGGCCTTCTGACACTCCTCTGTCCACTGAAAAAATTCTGACTTCCGCAGAAATTTCTCCAAAGGGGCAGTGATCTTTGCGTAGTTGCGGATAAACCGCCTGTAATATCCTGTGTGCCCGAGAAGTGCCCGCAACTGCTTCACAGTCTCGGGGGCTTCCATGTGGAAAATTATCGTGACCTTGGCGGGATCGACGCAAACCCCTTGCTTGCACACCACGTGTCCCAACAGCGTGCCGAAAGGAACTGCAAAAATACACTTCTTCAAGTTCAAGGAAATATGCAACTGGCGGCACCGATCAAACATAATACGCAACAAGGTGGCGTGTTTCTTTAGCACACTGTAAACAGTCCAATCGTCCATGTAGACTTCCAGGGACTTGTGGATATACTCCCGGAAAGCAGCAATGACAATCCGAGAAAACATAGCCGGAGCGTTTTTCAAGCTAAATGGCATCACGTGGTATGCGAACGATCCCAATTCAGTGGTGAATGTCATTTTCGGCTTGTCTTCTTCCGCAATGCGCACCTGATGGTAACCCAAAAAACCATCCGTGAAGGAGTAAGCTTCATTGCCCGCAACATGATCCAGTACTTCGTCGCTGAAAGGAGTGGGAAACGGATCATGGATACAGGCATTGTTCAGACTCCGGTAGTCGACACAGACGCGAATCTCTGCCTTGTCCTTCTTATTCTGAATGATGATGGGACTCACCCACTCCGCTTCCTCCACTAGAAAGATGAGACCTGCAGCTAGCATCTTGTCAATCTCCATCTTGACCTTTTCTTTAATTCGTGGGTTCAGCCAGTAGGGTCGATGCTTTACGGGTCGGGCATTCGGTTTCAACACGATGCGCATTTCTCCGAGGTCACCCTTGATGCCCTTCAGATCTGCCACTGACGAAGGGAACAAGTTTCGTATTCCTGGAGGAGGCTGAAAATTTCCTTTGTGGTCTCCTCGTCCCAGTAATCGCCCACTATAGCCAACTTAGGCTTCTCCTCCGTACCAATGTTTAACTTCTTGGTCTTCAGGGGCTGTAAATGGATGCCTTCAGTGTTTGGTTCGTCGTTGATGTTCCGCTCGCCCTCCTTTTCTTCGAAATACAGGTGCCTGAGGTCCTCCAGATTTTCATCATCTGGGTCTCCATCAATCCGTTGGCAAACCAACTCGCACCTGGCCTCAGGACATGATGAAACCGTGGCCCCGCCAGCCCCGGGGTCGCGGAAAAATAGAACCTCCTTGATCGCCCGTAGTGCCTGAGACTCCTGCTCTGTCTCCCCTTCGAACGAGAAGCACCAAACAAACTTGTCTGTGACTTCCTACCACGATCAGGTTCCTCATTTCCGCTCTTCTTCCAAGTACCAGGCCTGGGGGATTGTATCCAAGGAGTGGATAAACTGATGTACCCACAGCTCTTGCGGGTATCCCAAACCTTGCCACTGTTCCTCACAGCTCTTCAGGTGGTCCCGCAGATCGGAAATCCCTTTGTACTTGTGCGCACTTCGAGGGCCTTCGTCTTCTTTAAATCATGCCTTCAAAGCCTGAGTCGCGCAACTTCGTCGCGACAAGGTGTTGTGGTGATTTTTCCACCACCAAGCCGATGTGGACTGTAGGGCGACGTCGAAAAGGGGTATCCTGCTACCTTCTGGTACCATGTCCTCGACCTTTGCAATAAAATTATTCACAGCCTGCATGTTGGACAGGGTGGGGTATTCTCTGAACTCAGCACCAATCCATCTGACTCGGGCAATGGCGGCACATCTCCGCGTGCTGGTCTCATACCCCCCTGCTTCCAGTCTTCCCAGGCGAGTTCCGAGCCCAACTCCGAGCTCTGGACACTGCGCCAGCTAACGGAGCCTGTGGCAGTCAGGTTGATATAGTCCTCCCTCTTCCCTGCAGTCATCTGGTACAAGTGGTCCATCATCTGCGCGTCCTCCCGGTTGTCCATATTTTCGGTATATCGCGGGCCTTGATACGGGTCGAGGGGCTGCGTGACCCGTACCTCCCCATCCTCGAAGATCATCAACTCATTTTTGAGGTCGATGATGGCATAATTCTCAAAAGCCCAGTCGATGCCTAACAGGGCGGGGTAAGGATCCTTGTCCCCCATTATGTCAATAACCTCAAATTCCGCGTAAGTCTTCACCCCCGCGATGTCGACCTCGACACGTTCGAGGCGGCCGATTGGCAGGATGCAATACTGGTTCGCCATCCTGAGTTGGATTGGCGAGTAGGTCAGCCGTCACCGTCCAAGAGCCTCCCACGTCTTCTGTGGCAGGATGTTAACGTCGGACCCCAAATCCAACATGGCATTGCTGATTTGGAATCCTGCAACCTACGTGTTAAGCCGGAACTCTTTTCCCGTTCATCGCTTGTTCCGCTTGACGCGTTGCACGTACTGGGGGGATGCTTGCACCGATTCCCCCAGTCCCGTATTCCCCTGCAGTGCCCCTTCCAACGTATGCTTTAGCTGTTGCCACAGCGCAGCATTGTCAACAATCTTGAGGAGTAACTGGAGCCATTCCTCAATCATGTTTCCCGTGGCGCTCAGCGCACCCGGTTCTGTCAGCACGGCCGCTTTTCGGCCTCCTGCGTCCCTCAGCTGAGCAAATTCCTCTACTGCCTCCTGGAAATACTTCTTCTGGGCTTCGAGCCTGATTAACGTGCTCGGGGAGGCTGACCGAACAATCCGTGCCGGCTCTTTCCCCTGAGCGTCCTCCCCCGTTTTCTTACCTCCTCTCGTCACAATAGCTACGTTCTGCATATCCTGAGTCGCAGTTCCTCGTGGCTCAGAGTTCACCAAATTCGCGCCTCACTGCCGTGTCCGCTCTTCCCACTTCTTAATAAGTTCTGGGCAGTCCTCCGTGGCGTGGGCGTTTACGCGGGACTGAGAACACCAAGGACGTCAGGGGAGGGGACATTCCCGAGCCATGTGACCCTCCTGGTCGCAGTTGTAACATTTCACCGAACCGCGACCCCTCGTGCGACCTCCGCGCATACAGCCTCCCCTTCCCCTGGAAGCCTCATTCACCCTATAGGATGGTCGATCCAACCGGTCTGCAAGTGCGTCGAGAGCCCTGCACTGCTCCGCGTTGTGAGTCGTGGAAGCACAAAACTCACAGTACACATTGTTTGGGACATTGGAGTACTTCTGTAGTATCGGGCACATTCGAGGGGGATGCCCCATCGTCCGGAAAATCTCGCAGAATTCTGTGGTGGAGGGGTTCGGTTGAGGTGGGAACCCCGCGTAAGGCTGTTGCGGCTGGTATAAACCATGCGGATTTATCGCCGCTCCAACCCCGGTAGGTGGACCCCCCTGGATTGCTGAAACCGAGGGTCCCACACCCGGGCCACGCAGCCGAGGACATTTTGTTGCAACGTGGCCTTCAACCAGGCAGTGAGTGCACCAAACGTTCAGCCTGGCTGGTCTTATAGGCTGCATTTCCTTGAGCTTCTCTGTCAGACTGGCGATCTAATGTTGTAGCCCCACCAAGGAGGGATCCGGCGGGGCCAGCCCTCCTCGATATTCCTGAGGATAACCCGCCATGGCCTCGATCTTCATGGCCTGCTCCAAGGCATCCTGCAAGTTGTCAATCTTCTGCTAGGTGAGGGGGGTTCGTGTCAAGGAAAGCAGGGCCTTGATGAACCAATACCTCTGATGGTTGGGATCGATCGGGTAGCTGAGCTTCTCGATCGCATCCTTGAATCACCACATCAACTCCCATGCAGTCTCTCCTTCTTTCTGCTTAATCTCCCAGAGCTCGGACAGACCCTGCTGGTCCATCTGGGGTAGTTTGAATTCGCGGACAAAATCCCGCTTTACGTCCGTGATTACTGGATTAGGATGGGCCTTGGACCACTTGATAAACCACCACAGAGCCCTCTCTCGAAGCGTGGTCTGGAACTCTATTAGCTTCCCTGCATCTGGCGTCTGCCGAGCCCTCCATATGGCTTCGCACAGATACCAGTGTTGCTCGACATCATCATTGCCCCGACCAGAGAACTCTGGATACCAGGTGAAAGACCCCACCATATTTACTTGCGTTGGGTTGACCAGGATAAAGCCGATGGGTCCTGGTTGCGTGATTGTTCCACTAGGGAATGTAATGTTGCTCGTGCCGCTACTACTAACGCGTGTCGCTGTCGACAATGAACTGCTATGCAATTGACTCAATGCTTGTAACTTAACGAAAATATTACTTAAAGGTTGATAAAGTACCAGGGGAAGGTAGGGATCCTTGCCATGTAGAGTGTTGGAAGCAGGGCTGCCTGGAGAAATGAATGCCATCCGCTCTTGAAACAACTGCTGCATCGCGACTTACCATTCACCATCGGAACTCTCATCGGGTTGCATCCCTGCATCGTCTTCGTCAGTCACCGTCTCCCTTCCTCGCTTGGCTGGGCTCCCATGCACCCACCGTGGTCCCTCCTTTTTCCCGGGTTTTCGCGTCCATAATTCCTATCCTCTGAGGTGCCTCCTTCTGGTTCTTCCTATCGGTTTCCCTTCGTTTCAAATCCCGCATCACCCGTTGTCGCCACCTATCGGCGATCTGCGCCCGCCGATGTGCACGTCGTTCCCTCAACTTTCATGCGGCCTCAGCATCCATTCCCCGCTCCCCTCCTCACATTCTACGTAGCATCTGTCCCTTCAGCCCTTCCCCCAGCACCGAAGGTTTACGCTTCCATGACTGTCTTTTGAAATTCCATCAGCCCCTCATCCACCATCAGGGCCTTAATCCACAGCGGAATCTCCTTAAGTAGCTTCCCTCTCAACCCGGAACGGAAAATAGCTTCAGCCTTCGAGAAGGATTGATAGCACTTGGCAGCAAATTCCAAAATATATCCGTTCAAAGTGGTCTCTACCCAGAAATCCACCGCGCGGGTTACTTCAGTGTCCAACCGATGCAGAGCCACCAGATCCCCGTGCACCCACTTGCGGTCGATCTTCCGCGAGCTATCCCTAGGTACCTTCATCTGTAACCTCTGCAGCCAATTACAGAGGTCACTAGGGAACTTTCCCCAGAGGATCTCGTAAGTGTCACTGGCGGAATCTGAGAAGAGGAGAAGATCCTTAATCACACTTTCCTTTTTATGTGTCACCTCTGCTTGCTGAGCAATGAATTGATCCAGATGTTTATCCCACCATCTCCGTATTTCGCCTTCGTAAATCCTCGATACCATGATCTAGTTCCCCTCATACCATGCGGGTCCTGGAAACGGAACTATTTGTTGGCGAGGAATCAGGTCTCGCAGGCAAGACCCAGGTTCAAGAGTTGTGGCCAACAAAGGAATCCACTGTAGTCTAGAACCACGCCAGCATTATCACCCTACTCCGGAGAGCAGAGAGTCTCACCCGAGGCGTGCCACAACCACATGCAGAAGGGGAACAGATAGATAGCAAGGAACAGATCCGCAACTCATGATTACCATTAAACAAATTTCATAAACATAGATATATCCGCAAGAACATTCAGAGCATACACAGGTATTAAGCAAATAAAATTTTAAACCATCGTAATCATCATGCATGCATAAGAACTACACAGTGGGACAGTAACATGCAATTGTATTAATATCTTCATCCTCAATCATCCTTACATAACTTCCGCAAGGAGAGCTTACAGTCTGATACATATGCATTTCATAACAGAAAGGTAAATGAGAGAACCCTAGGAACTACAAAGATGTCCTGGCCGATCTCTTCCAATCGCTCTGCGTTCCGTTTCCTGTGGCCTGCTTCCTCTTTCTTTCAGCCAGGTGCCTGCTATTTATTCAACCACTTCCGCAACTGTTAGTTCCTCTTTTTGTTCTTCTTCAGCTGCTTCCCACTTCTCTCTTGTCATCTGTGTGTTCCGCTTTCTGTCTTCTGCTGTATATCTTCATGCATCTGCTGTGTTCAGCTATCTCTTACTTCTGCGCCACCTCGATAGCTCCGCGACTTGCTGTTGTTGCGACTTGGTCGCGATTGCCATGTGTCCTCATACCGCAACTCAAAAAGGCCATCCTTTATTCAAAATGCAGAATATTCCAAACAACAAAAAAAAGGGCCCCAACACATTCACAAGGATCGACACCGATTCTGGTCATTTCGATGGCAGTGCTTGACCCTTGACTTCACATTGAAATTTGATTGATGAATTGCTATCAGACTAAGGTGAATCGATTCCTAGTGTTAGGCAGGTAAGACGTGGTTTGAAAGGAGAAATTTATTTTGTTTAGCTGAAATAGAAAGTCTATTTATGTAAAGCCCAATCATGGTATTGGTTAAGTCGAATGGTTTAATTACAGAATGCCGCAGAACTACAAGCTAAACAATGTATTAAGGAAGAAGTGGAGCTTTGTTAGCCTGATTCAAAAAGCTGGTTGTGCTAGCCATCTCACAGCGTGGGTTGAGTCAATGACAGTGGAATTAATTCGTAGGAAGAACGCAGAGAAGGAACAGAACCGTGGATAGGGTGGAACCTCGAGCAAACAGGGAAGGCAGTTTTAAACTTGAAACTGGCAGTATCACACTGCCTCATAAGTGGTAATTGGTATTTGTAAAATTTACGCGATACATCTCTGTGCCTGACACGTAAGGCTTGGGTGGTTTCCCAAAACCATGAATTTCGCGTGATTTTGGAGGAGTAAAACCCGAGCGTTTTAAAAAAGTGATACGCAATTACATCCGTTCGATTGTCAGTAGGAGCACGACAAGAGTTGGGCTGTCGGATGGTGAAGGTGAGTTAACATATTGTGGGTCTGGTATTTATATTCGGTGGTTGCATTCGGAGTTTTATTAAGTTCGAATTTTAATTTGTGAATTGGTCGAATGTGTGGGCCCTTAAGAAATTAACGTAACCCATAAATCTTGTTCATAAGTCAAATGAGTTTTGTTCTAAATCCAAGTCGAGGATTATAAGTTTAATGGTTGGGAATGAAGCCTGGATGTAACATGTTCGTTAGCTGTCTTATATTTAAAAAAAACTAATGTTCATTAGCTGCTTTCATCATCTTGCTATTTGCAGACACGTTTAAACTTTGAATTGCCACGTATTATCTACATTGACACCTCTCTTCCTGCAAGCCTACCTATGGAATTTTTCCATATCTACTCTATTCCCCACTTTGAATCTTCAGGACTGTGATTTGGGCTGAACTTTTAATGAACTTAGAAACAAACGAAGAAGGAGCAGAATGGTTCTCAGCTAGATCTTGGCGCCCAACGATGGCATAGATAAGGAGGAAACGATGCATTCAATGTTTTCATCTCGCTATGTTTAGTCTGCCCCACCCAGGTTCAATGCTCATCCTCTGTTGTTGTTGTTTTTTTCCCATAATTGTCACTTATGGTCTTCCCAAATTTTTCTTGTATGGTATTTGATGGGTTTATGTATCATGAATGTGCTCTACAACCTGTGCAAATGTTTTTTTTTGTTTTGTTTTTTTGTTTTTTTTGTTTGTTTTGTTTTGTTTTGTTTTGTTTTTTTTTTTTTTTTTTTTTCCTCGAGAAGCTAGGTGCTTTATGGTCTGGGGTGAGTGGGTTTACACATCTATATGTGGAATTGTTATACTTCTCTTTTCTGTTTTTATGAGTCTGAGGTGCTGTAGAAAATGTTTGTCTTTCTTATGATATGTGTGTCTTTGAGTCCAGTGTATAACTTAAATGTGCATTCATTCTAAGTGAAGAGGTTTTGATCATATGAGAATTCCAGTCTGATATTTATATGAAATTAGAAGGAATTGTTGGGTCGATTGGCATAAATCGATACCCATTTCTTCTTTGATCCATAATGCAGAGAGTCGATGAGCTCTTAGCCTTTGATAACGAATACAAGTGATGCTAAGCTCTGATTTGAGCACGTTTAATTCTGACATCGGAATTCTGTCCATTGAATCGATAGCATGTTGGATGTAGTCAAAGTTAAGGGTGGTTCAAGTTAAGCGATGATCCCATTACAGTAATTATGTGAGCAATGATTTTCCGAAACACCAAAAGCGGAACCTGGAACGCAGAAGCAGGTTAATTTTTTTTTTTTTGTTTTCTTATCTCAACTCCAATATTGATTTTGCAAGTTTTAAAATTTATAGATAGCACAAGGGTGTATTAGCTCTTTAATTTATTAAAAATGATTTATGGATTGTGTTTACGTTTTTAAAATGGAGCATTTCCATTTACCCATTGGTAGTTTGAGCAAAAAAATTGTGTTGGTTATGTAACAACTCTCTATTGATATTCCCCTTGATATCACAAGCTCTATTTCATCAGGCCATAGGTTGGTTTACGAGATACCTATTCCCAGTTTTGCTTATCTTTGCAAAAATGCACTTTTATCACACACAAAAATCATAAATAATGGCAGAATTAAAAGCATACTCGTCTTCATTCAGTTAAGTGGGTAGGATGGCAACGATATTCAGTAGGCATTACATTCAACATTATGCATATCAATAATATTGCGTATATAAATTTTTCAAAAATATTTTGCATACAAATCGTTCTACAACAAATTTGATAGGGAGCACAAGTACAATTTATCCCATGTCTAGTTTGAAAATCCTAAGGTTGTTTGAATTAAATAACACGTGTAAGGGTGCATTAAATCTAGGCTAAGAGCATTGAAAATAAGCATGACTTACAGATCTATCCATTGCACATCGCTAAGTTGTGAAGCCAAACAATTCAAATACTTCACAATTTCCAATGAATGGACAATTTATTATTAACAAAGTGCAGGGTTTAGATGGGTTTGTTTTTTAAACAAACACATATCAAGATTTGAGTTGCATCAGTCTGTATTAGTGTTAACAATTGTGCATAACAAACCCCAAGGTAGATATATTTTTTCTGATGTTTAAACCAATGCATATCAATTTAGAAGTCACATAGGTCTGTTTTGATGTTTAAAATTGTTTTGACCATGGGTCGAAAGGTAAGTCCCGCTCATGTAATTAGTTGTATGACCTTATAATTCATAGTGAAATGGGTTATAAAAGAGCATCCGCATGGAAAATGGAAGGCTAAGGTTAATAAGGTAATGTTCGAATGTTAATTCGACAAGGGAGTTGTAAACATGGGTTTATATCTGTATTGAGTCCTGAGAGGGGTCGATTAGGACTTTGTCGAGGAGCGAAACCCTTATCCTGCCTTGGTTGCCCATCGAACTTTGAAATTCTGTTGAAGGTGGTAAACTCTGCCCGTGGAAGGAATTGACGTGTTTTATTGTGAGCTGAGCGATATTGTTAAGGCTTGACTCCAGAGTTAACAAGGCGGAGTCTATGCAAGAAATGCGTTAACTATAGTAGAAACCCGGTCAAGCACTGTTTAAATCCCGGGAGTGGTTTCTTGAAACCAATACAGCAAATTTCGCGCTGCCTTTGGGCCGGAGCGAAACCATTAAAAAAAAACGTGATCCAGTGGGATTTTTCCATGCCGACGGGGCAATACCACCCTCATCGTGTGAATTTCACGTGTTAACTCTCGACTATGGAAATAACGCGATATTGCAGTGCGTCGTCCGATCTGAAGGCTGGTTGATCGAACGGAGGTCGCGCAACAAGTAACACAACAGATAAGAGAAGGTATGGGCCCATTGCTTTGTGGTGGTTTTCGTTTATTTGATCAAATTTCGGATAGTGGACCCCATAAGATAAATTTGGGAGTATAGTTGTGGCTTATGATATAATATCAAATTTGATATGGCATCTTTTTTCTTCATCGCATGTTTTGAGACATTGTTTCCATCACACTGCTTGGTACAATTTGGCATGTAATGATATGTTACCTCATCACATTATTTATTGAAGAGTGCTAATATATCACCTCTTATGGTGTATTTTGATATACCTTTGCATCGAAACATCCATATAATATTTCGTATGTGATGATAGAATCCTACATATGATTAATATATGGAACTTTCCAACATTCAATCTATATAGTCTTAGTATATAATCCTTGTTTCATTTGGTAACGTGGCCAATGTTTGACATGTAACTCTCATCGCAATGTTAACATCATTGCATCCATTACATTTTATTACATTACATTGCGGTGTATTGCAAAGGTCTCTTTCACATATATTTTATTATTAGCTGGTTTCTACCTTTTAATATATAATCCTCCACAATGATTAATACATGTCATTTCGTTATGTTATAATCCGAGCGCTCTATAAAAAGGACTGACTTTATAACATAAAGTATATATATATGCTTTGTGCGAGCTGGAATAAAATCACCAAAGGTCATATACATATCTGGGTTTTCAATCATAAGTAAAGTGCTTTGTTACGAAGGCCAAGGGTCATATTAGAACGAGATATAGTCTCGGTGTATTATTCAAAGGGACAAAGTTTTATATTATTCGAAAGTTTATAATATTAAACTATGACATTTCATTTAATCAATTCCATGAATTGATTAATGAAATAAAGTTGAAGTACAGAAGATTCCCATAACGAAGGCTCCCTTGGTAAATGAAAAAATATTCCCATAACGAAGGCTCCCTTGGTAAATGAAAAAGACAGAGTCAAAATAGTGGCCAGCTCTCCTTAGTCGGGATTCAAAAAAATTTGCTGTCAAAGGGCAGTCAGAAGGCGATATAGTGGTTTGGAGTGATTTGAGGGTTGAACGCTATCCACATATAGAGGTCCTGTATTAGGTGAAGGCACCGAAGAAGTTAAACCCAATGCGAATAGCAGAGCCGTGAGTTCTGGCGAAAGTTGGAAGTGAGCGCGTGAGCTACTGTGCAATTAAATGTTGACTCTGTGCTCCAGTTCATTATTTCATATTGGGTGCCGTGATTTTAAATGTTTCCCTGACTGACCAGATAAAGAAAGTAAACCGTACGCACACATGTCAAATACAGAGGCGCTGTATGTATAGAGCCCTGCAAATTCCCGAGACAACACACCGAAAATGTGGGCGAAAACCATAGTACGACTGCAGAGCAGGGATTGATGGAAAATCAAAACCATTGAAATTGGCACTAAGATCTATGCGTTTTGCAATAACATGTTGAAACTATCCACCAATCAGATGCAAGAAAAAAAATTTAAAAAAATAAATTAAAAATTTATTAAAACTTAACTATAGCCAAACTATACAAAAATTGAAGAGATATGTCTAATCAAAGACAATTAATGTCACTATCAAGCAAAACTTGATGCGTAGTGACCTGCCAGCGGTAGGTACAATAAGAGATTACAAGTTTAAATCTAGATGAGATATAGTATATATATTTTGGTAGGTTTTAGTAGTCAAATTATTAAGTGAATGCTAGTCTCAAATAAGAATTTTTTTTTTTTACATTATAGGAAAACTTATCATAATTTAGTCATCAAACTAGGAGTAAGGATAACCATCTCTGGCTACTATCTGCGACTCGCTCATCAGGTTATTCAAGAAAAACCAAGCCCCTTGGAATAAACCACAAATAATCCCCTGGTGGTCCATAAGTGGGCAAGCTTTCACTCTTGTTAGATGCCTCTGGGTCTTGGGCTGTTAACCACTCATCACGGTTATTCAAGGAAAACCACTCCCCCTGGAATAAACCACAAATAACCCCCTGGCGGTAAGTGAGCACACTTTCACTCCTACTAGATGCCTCTGGGTCTTGGGTTGGGTCTTGGGCTATTAACCTGTTTCCTTAAGTCTGAAGAAAATGAGCTCTTAGCCAAACAGAAGCAATTTTAGGACATACAAACAAGAAAATCGTATACACTAATTTGATATCTAATTTCACTATAACTTTAAAACTAGATTATTATTATAATTATAAAATACATATAAATATCTACTTATTATAATTAATGTGTTAAAATTAAGTTACTTTTTAAATTAAACTTATTTCTAAAAAAAAATTAAATTTATTTGTAAAACAAAATAATTTTTTTCCAATTAATTAACCATTAGAATGTGTTTTACGTTGACCAAAATCATAAAAAACAATATATTCACATTTTTAACTAATTTACATTTTTTTTATACTACATTTATTTACATAATAATATAATACAAATTACAAAATCAACCTAAATAAAACCAACTCCTCTTTGATTATTACCTTGCCTTAAATGACCAAATAAATGCATTATCCTATTTATTGATCGAAGAAACAAGTATATACAATGAGGTCCCCCAACGAGTGTGAATTATTATGTGAATGCACAATTCCTCTTACTTGCAAGTGACTTGTGACTTGTGTGTTGCATGTGACATGAAAAAAGATTAGGGACCAGTGTCTATTATGCCCAAGAGCATTAAGAGCATAAACATGAATGAGTAATCCATATTTCTTTTAAGATGCAAATAAATTACCATTAAAACGTCAGCAATGTTTCATTCTTATTTATAAAATGTGTGGATAAATTTAAGTAACAATTGTTTCAAACGTTTTACATTGTAAAATTTTATTAAGGAAAGGAATTATAGCTTTACATATTTTACTAATATGGATCTTTTGAAAAGCTTTTTGGGATTACATTGATGGTTGTAGTATTTTTACAGTTCAAAATGTGCCAATTTGAAAATCATCGATATGATTTATTTGGAAAAAAAAAAAAAAATCAAAATTAGAAGTCATGGATACATTGAAATAATATGGATCAGAAATTCAAATTATTTTTAATATTTTAATAATTAATTTATAATTTTTTCTCATTATATTTATTTTTCTCATGATTCAAAGTGTTATGAATTTAATTTTTTAAATTAGTAATTGTACCAAATGTTGCAAAGAAAACGCCATAAGGTACTAGTATAGGAAATAGTAGCAGAGAAGAAAGAAGTAAAAAAGTTATTCAATTTTGTTTCTTTATTGAGGAATCCCATCAATATTTCATTTTTGAGAAGTATGTTCACTCATAATGTGTGCTTCTTTCATAATGTCTCTAATATGTACCTTCCAACTGCAACTACAAAAACCAATACATGTGTGTGTTGCCTTGTGGTCGAGGGGCATATTGCTCCCATGGTGCTACCAATAGGTAAATGGACGGAAAAATGGAACGAAATCGTGAAAGGTCAGCATTGAAAGCATTAAAAATACTATAATTAGAATCCCAAGCCACACATTGAAAGCATGATGTAATCATTAAAGACTTCAACATAGAATCCTTGTGACAAAGATTGTGGTTTACAATCGCCTTATCAACAAAGTGAAATGTTAGGATGAATGTTAAAAACAACATCTGAGTATATAGATTTTCATAGTTTAGCATAGTTCAAGTAGGATTTTTAGATTTAAACTGTGGAAAAGTTTATAAACATAATAGAGACATTGTTGTTTATGTGTAGTATGAGCCTCCAATCGAATTTACTTATGATAAACTACTCTACATAGTAGTTATCCTATCCATAATACTAATTACTTTGATGATTAAGGAATCTTTAAAGTTCGTGAAATGTGAGTTTGAAAATGTCAAAAAATTTAGTTAAAACGAAATAATTAAGGCTGTTAATAATACTTTAGCAAATATAAAATTAGTAATCTAAATTTAAGTAAAATATTTGATCTAATTTTTTATTTCAAATAAAATATTTAATATAAATTTTATATAGAGAATAAATTTAAATTCATTTACACTTCATATTTTATGTATATGTATGGAAATGAATAAATAAAACATATTTTCATCATTAAACTCTTCAACATAGAATCCTTGTGAGAAAGATTGTAGTTTACAAACACTTTATGAACAAAGTGAAATGTGAAGATTAATGTTAAATTTAATTATACAAACACTCAAGTTGTACTACTCACCATTTAAACCTATTATATTTTGCATATATATGAAGCCTCTTATAAGAGAATGGATGAATAACATTGCTCTAGAAAATTGTATGGTGTGAAATGTGACATGTATTACTAAGGGGAGAATTGAGAGGCCATAGGATGCTTATATACTATAGCAATGAGACCCATTTTGCTTTATTAAGTTTGGTTTGCATTGGGTCATACATAAGTTTGATTTGCTAGCTAGCCCAACCTTCTTATATATTACTTGATAATCTCTTGTACACTAATTCTTCTTTTAAGCACTAAATATTCAACTCAATTCTCTTTTATTGAACATATTATCTTTGGGTCTATTAAGAACCTTTAAGATAAAAAACAGATCGAGACACAAATATCTTTATGCGTAAAGGATCCCATATTTATATTACTGTTTGTGTTAATTAATGTTTGGTATTCTCTTCTTACACTAAATATTTATTTTTATTTTTTTATAATTTGATTTATAAGCATGGAAATTACATATCACATTCATATTATGGTGTTATATAACATATGTCGCATATCACTTTAGCATTAAGCATGGACATTACACAACTTCTTATACTATCTTGCTATTCTTAGTGTAACTTATTATGGTGTTATATAACATATGTCACATATCACTTTAGCATTAAGCATGGACATTACACAAATTCTCATACTATCTTGCTATTCTCAGTGTAACGAAAATTTATGCCTTGAAACACTTAGTTACAAGCCCAAGCCATGCATTGAAAACATCATGAAATCATCAAAGTATTCAACATAGAATCCTTGTGACAAAGATTGTAGTTTACAAACACCTTATCAACAAAGTGAAATGTCAAGATTAATGTTAAAAACAACATATGAGGATGTAGATTCTCATAATTCAACATAGTTCTAGTAAGATTTCTGGATTTAAATTGTGGCAAAGTATATAAACATATTAGAGGCATGGTAGTTGATGTACGTTAGGCCTCAGGTCGGTTGTTTTATGTTAAAAAACTACTATTAATAGTCGATCATCCCTATCATTCAAATTAGTCCTAAGTGCTTGTGCACTTTATTGTAGGCATAACAAATTAGGACAATTACAAGTTGTACTTCATAAGAGACTACCAAGAAGCTTAAGTATAGGATATAATACTAATATTTATGCTAGGGAGTTAAGCATTTGATGAGAAGAACTAATTTTTTTTTTTTTTTTTTTTTTTTTTTTTTTTAATTATAAAGTTTCAATGACTATTGAAAATGGGTTGCATTTTATGATATGGAAAATGTGTCAATTTAAGGAATCTTTAAAGTTTGCGAGATGTGAATTTTTTCATGAGATGTAATTTATGCTTAGATTTACTTTTGCAAACACTCAAGGTGTACTACTCACAATTTAAACCTCTTATATTTTGCATATATGAAGCATCTTCTAAGAGAAGGGATGAATATCCTCTTCATGTAGATTCATCTAATGCAATCCAAAATTGTTGGACAAAAACACTGCTTTAGACAATTGTATGGTGTGAAATGTGATATGTATTACTAGGGGAGAACTGAGAGGCCATAGGATGTTGAGATATTGTCGCAATGAGGCCCATTTCTCTTTGTTAAGTTTGTTTTGTATTAGGTTATACATAAGTTTGATTTTCTAGCTAGCCCAACCTGCTTATATATTACTTGATAATCTCTTATACACTAATTCCTTTTGTTAGCACTAAAATGGACATCTATCTTCAATGTGTTTTGAACCTTCTTATATATTAATTGATAATCTCTTATACACTAATTCCTCTTGTTAGCACTAAAATGGTCATGTATCTTCAATGTGTTTTGAATAACTCAGTTTTCTTTTATTGACCATCTTATCATTGGGTCTATTAAGCACCTACAGGATAAAAAACAAAAACAAATTGAGACAGAAAATATATTTATGATTAAAATATCCCAAATTTATACTAGTGTATTAATTAATGCTTCATATTTATTTCTTACACTATGGATTTATTTTTATTTTTTTATAATTTAATTTTATAAACACATTACACATCGCATTCATATTATGGTGTTATATAACATATTCCACATATCACTTTAGCATTAAGCATGGATATTACATAACTTCCTCATACTACATCTATTCTCATTGCAATGAAAAATTATTTATTTATATATATGTTTAGTCTTGAATAATTTTTTTGCTATTAAATTATATAGTGTTTGACATAAACTTGAAAAGGAAAACTTTGTATTTGAAATGATTCCTACCTAAAGAAATTAAAAAACATCTAATTTTCTTGACCATGGAGAGTTTAGGTTTTCTTCCACCAATAAGACAAAAGCTTTACATCTCAATTGAGTGGGTAACTCTCGGTAGCTACTTGATTGTAATTGATTGTAATTTTTCATATTGAGATCCAATTTTTTTTTTTAAAACACAATTTATGGTTAAGCATTTTGAAAATATCAAAAAAATTAGTTATAATGAAATAATTAATACTCTTAATCACTTTGAAAAAAAATATTACTTTAATAATTCTAAAATAAATGTTTAATCTAATTTTTTTATTTCAAGTAAAATATTTAATCTAAATTTTATATAGAGAATCAATTTAAATTCATTTACACTTCATAGTTTATGTATATGTATGGAAATAAATCAATATCCTTTTTAATGTAAATTGGGAAAAAAATTACATTTATAAAAAAATTAATAGTCTTAATATATGACAAATTTAGATTCATCTTAATTTCAAATATTTTAAGGATCAAAATTATAATTAGTAAGTTTGTTTATTTTATTTTTTTTAATGTAAATTTGCAGAGTCAAAATGTTTATATAACATAACATTTCAACATCTATACACTAAACTGGAGACTGCTAAACCCAATAAACTTAATATTAAAATAACAATCACTTTACCTAAATCTATTTATATCTCTAGGAAAATATGGTTCCTATGTACAATTAAAAATGGGTATGAGATTTAGTACAAATATTTAATTAAGTATAGATTATGAAGATTATGAGCACACTTTTATAAGTTTCTTCTTTCAATATTTTTCTTCTATAACAAAAATGGAAAATAATAATTTCATGGATTTTATTTTATTTATTTATTTTAGATAAATAAGTCAAAAACCTTACATCAATTGAATATTATTTATATTTCCATATCATGTTATTTTCTAATTTGGCAAAGAAAATAACAATCACTAAACTCAATAAACTTAATATTAAAATAACAATCACTTTACCTAAATCTATTTATATTTCTAGAAAAATATGGTTCTTTTGTACAATTAAAAATAGTATGAGATTTAGTACAAATATTTAATTAAATTTAGATTATTAATATTATGAGAACACTTCTATAAATTTCTTTTTTCAATATTTTTTTTCTATAACAAAAATGAAAAATAATAATTTCATGGATTTTTTTATCTTTATTTTTATTTATTATTTATTATTTTTTTGGTAAATAAGTCAAAAAACTTACATCAATTGAATATTATTTATATTTCCATATCGTGTTCTTTCCTAATTTGATTAAAAAATTCCAAAAAAATAAATAATATAAAGTAAATAGCAATGCGACAAGTTCGTTAGAATAATAGTTTAGTTTGAGCTCTAAGGTATAATAAAGCAGAATCAAGTAATTGATTCAGAAAGTGATTTTGAATAAAAAGAAAGGTTTCAAGGTAAAGAAACCTTTGCAAACAAAGGAAGCATAGAAAATGATGCAGCAAAAGGGTGGAAACCATTTTTCTCAACCCACAAATTCCAGTTATAGTAAAATTTCGGCAGAGCCTCTAGTGATTTCCAAAACTTCCACGATTTTTTTCTAACCGTGACACAATTTCCAATTTGGCAGAGTCATCGTCTTTCTTACTTTTCTTCTAATTAATTTTAAACCCCTTTCTTTCCAAACCATCATCAGATTTATAATTACGTTGGAGGCGTTCTATTTGTTGGCTTTGGGTGAGCAGACATTGTTCATCCCAGCCAATGAGAAGCTTTTCTTATCACCCTTCCAGCCAATACAATTTAGACACGTGGCACCTCCTCAAACCTCCATCTGTTACTTTTGTCCTTCCAACCTTGTCAACTCTATCAGCTTCTGTCAGCTTGCGTGCCTCCGGCGTTCCTTTTGCACCACCGTGCAAATGCTAGTATATATGTTGTGGGGTCTCGTCCTGCCCCCTATTTTTATTTTTCTCCTCACAACTTGATTGCACCTTGCGAGTATTTGGAACGGGTTGGCCATACAGAGGGGGTGAGATTTAATTCTAAATTTATTTCTCTTGGCTCATAAATGCATCCAGGCAGGAAATGCTCACTATAAGATTAAAGCAGTACATCAATTTACAATAGACATTACACATTTATAAGTCGATGGACTAAGAAATAAAGCTTACCTAAAAAAATAGATTTTTCATTTATTGCAAACTTTGCAGAAACATATTAAGAAAAAAAGAAATTAAATTAAATCATACACCCTTTTCACATTACATTCCCACAAATTTCGAACATTAAATTGTAAATATATAAATAAGAATTAAGTAGTTCACCAGGTTACGGCAACATGGGATTTCATTTCAAAAATACAATTTGAATGTAACTGGTCTCATGAATTATATTGTTTGAAGAACCATTAAATATTGTCACTGAAAATATATTCATAAATATATAAAAAAAAATATTAAAAAAATTACAAATAGTTATGATTCTGAATAATTCATTATAAGGAAATTTACAGAAGTAGTGGATTCAGGGGAAAAAGAAGGTTTCCACTGTAATCTTGTTGTAGTTGGGTGTTGTTCAATAAGAACCAAATGAAACATGAGCCGTTGAAAGGAAAGTAAAAAGTTAGAAAAATGAGGGGAAAGACACAGTCAACCTATCTCTAAATGTAACCGAAGATATGTGTTAAGGTAAACAATAGTTTTTAACAAATACGAGAGTTCTTTAATTGCACATCTAATCTAAAAATTGTTATGAAACCCCAAAAATTGCATTAAGCTGCTTACATTAGCTTATCAAGGAGAATGGAGAAAACCATAACCTGGCATTACTTTAAAATAACTCCAACTCCAATACCCAGATGAACAAGAACAAAGAAGATAATAGTAGCAAATGATAGTGGGATTAGCTTTGAAACTTACAGCTTCATGATATCTCTAGCTCGGTTGGTCCAGTGGACATGGTATTCAATTGAATTAAAGAAGTATTGGGTGCAAAAACCAAACAATGCCTTTTATTAACTTATCTGGTCTTTGATCCTTTTATTAACTTCTCTCGTCTTTGATCCTCTTGACCTTTTAATTAACTTCCCTCATCTTTGATCCTCCTAGGCAGGCATTAAAAATTTTGCTGGGCAATGCAATGTATAATCCACCACAGTGTTTTGAGAGCTCTTTTTTTCAAAAAAGAAAAAACACACCATTTTATATTATATTAAAGAAATAAAGGAGGGTTATAAAGCATGGTTTTAGAAACCCCGAGGCAGAGAATGGAGGATGGTTAGAAACCTAGAGGCATAGAACAAAAGAAGTTGAAAGAACATCAAGAAACATCAACATTATTATAGGATGGTTATAAACCGAGTTGCAGAGAACAAAATAAGTTGGAAGAACATGGAATAACATCAAGAAGCATCAATATTATCAAAAAACACAATGGAGGCAAGATCACTTCGAGTGAAGAGCTCACGAATAAATTATGGGGTGATGGGTAATGGAGTTTTGTGGATAGTGTTATGAACAGAAGAGGGAAATGAAATTCTAAGAGAAGAGACAAAAGAACCCACAACCGATAAGTTGTGAGGAGAATTTTGATTCAAATGGTAAGAACACATGCGAAAATGCAGTAAAATTATGGCAATTTTGCTCGACAATTTTTCCCTTGAGTCTGTACTTATTGCTCCATGTCACATAATAGAATTCTCTACACTTATTCTTATCATTGAAAATGAATATTGAAAATATCAGAGAAATATTCTCCCAGGATGAGAGCATCATCTTGCTCACATGGATTTCAAGATGGAAGTAGTTAATAATTAATTATTAACTGACTATTAATTTGAAACTGTTATTAATTATTAATCTATGGTTGATTCTTGTTCAATCGTCTAACATTAAATCTAAAGGTGCAGAATGATGCAAGGTGGCACCTAGAGGAGTTGTTTTAAGAAAAGAACGCCAAACGCCTTACGACGTAAATATATTTTTAATTTATTGTTATTTCTTAATTCTTCCTTTTCAATTATTTTAAGAGTTTAATTTTAATGTGTATAAATTTCTTTTCAAATTAACTTAACACATTTTATTTTTAATATTTTAAATACATTGTAAAGCGTCCCTCTTTGAAAACAACTCCCCCAACTACCACTTGTACCATTGTGCATCATTGATTTTGATGTTAGATGATTGAAAGAGTTTCTACCTTCGGATTAAATACAGTTATTAATAAGTTACAAAATTATCAAATAGATGTTCGTTGGATTTTTTGTTGCCACTGGGAACTTCGCGGAAGACCATTACATCCCGGCATGGAGTTTCAAAACCAATGGAATGATGTCTCCTTTGGATGTTTCACATCTTCCTTCATTTTCTAACATGTATTCCAAACGGGCAGACGAAGGATTCATAGTCCGCGTCATTGTAGCTGTTGTTGTTCTCTTCTCACTGACGATTGTGGCATTTGCAGAAGAGTGAAGAAAACAGAAACGATGGAAGAATGGGAGCATGAGTACTGGCCACATAGATTCAGTCACAAGGTGCTGACCATTGCCACCAACTGGTTTTCGGAAGAAAATGTTCTGGGGCGCAGGGGTTTCGGCAAGGTTTACAAGGGAATTCTCCCCAGCAATGGCCAAGAAATTGCGGTGAAATGTATAGTATTTATAGCCCTTCAATTATTGTACCAAACCTGCCAAGACAATCTCCATTCCTGATCCAGGTGGATATCGGTGGCCTCCCACCTATTCCATTTGGACCCGCAGCATCAATTCTTTCAGTTTTTCAGCTTCAGCACAGCTTACTATTTATAGCAGGTTTTCGGGTCCTGCACACCCGAAGCCATTTTGGGGCATTAATAATCCAGGTGGATATTGATGGCCACCCATCGAGTCCATTTGAACCCCCACCATCAGTTATTTTAGTTTGTAAGTTTCGGCACAACTTACTATTTTTAGCAGTTTTTCGGGTCTTAAACTTCCGGAGCTGTTTTGAGGCCCTAAACGACGTTTTTTGGGAAAACGGAGGGCAACATGGGTCCATGGACCAATGTTGCCCGTTCCAAAATTGTACTCCTCGGATAGATCTTTCTAACGAGCTATTGAGCGCGTCAAACGGAGATCGGATGCCAAAGTTACGCCCCCGGGAAGTTGAACCACCAATTTACCTAAACGGGACCCACAGTTTTGGCGCTTCATCTCCCACGGTTAGGGTTTTGGACGTTTCGGATTCTACATTGTTTCTCAACAATAAATAGGCCCTCGAGCCTCATTGTAATACAGTTCAGGGGGCTGGGAGCCGATACATCTCTTCTCAGAGATAAGCGCTACCAGTGCCCTAGCTCGCTTGTTCTGATCATGCCTATATTGTAATACAGTTCAGGGGGATGGGAGCCGATACATCTCTTCTCAGAGATAAGCGCTACGGTGCCCTAGCTCGCACATCTCCATCATGTCTGCATTGTAACACGGTTGGAAGTGCACCCATCTCTGGACCTCTTGCCCGTGCCTAATATTATTTCCATTATGTATATAATGGCTGCGAGCCTCAGTAACAGTTCAGAGGGCTGTATCTTTGTCCCTCTCTTCTCAGAATCTCTGACTTCTATTATTTACTATTTGTGTGCTTGTAAGCTTATTTCAGTCATTCTTTTATTAATAAATTGAAGCATTATTTCCGCTGCATCTCTGTATCTATGGTTATATCTGTATTCTGTTGCGTTCCTACATAAAATCCGGATCAGTGGTATCAGAGCGGGTCTGCTCTTTCTCTGTTTTTCTCTTCATGTCCCCAACGCGGCCAGGGTATAAGGAGTTCAACCTCGCAACCCCGACGACCCCCCATGGCGGAAGGAAAGAAAGACGAGGGAGCAGGAGATCCTGTCAAAATCTTGCTCGAGGATGCCCTCGAGAAACAGAGGAACGCGATGATGGACAAATTTTTTTTTTCAGATCCTTCAATGGCTGCCCAGCGGTGGCACATCTACATCCAGCACGGCTGCCAACACCAAGTTCAGCAAAATTCCCCCCCCATGGAGGAACTTAACGCAATGGAGACCATTGCTTCCTAAGGAGGGAGGAATGATCCAGGTGGATATCGGTGGCCTCCCACCTATTCCATTTGGACCCGCAGCATCAATTCTTTCAGTTTTTCAGCTTCAGCACAACTTACTATTTATAGCAGGTTTTCGGGTCCTGCACACCCGGAGCCATTTTGGGGCATTAATAATCCAGGTGGATATTGATGGCCACCCATCAAGTCCATTTGAACCCCCACCATCAGTTATTTCAGTTTGTAAGTTTCGGCACAACTTACTATTTTTAGCAGTTTTTCGGGTCTTAAACTTCCGGAGCTGTTTTGAGGCCCTAAATGACGTTTTTTGGGAAAACGGAGGGCAACATGGGTCCATGGACCGATGTTGCCCGTTCCAAAATTGTACTCCTCGGATAGATCTTTCTAACGAGCTATTGAGCGCGTCAAACGGAGATCGGATGCCAAAGTTACGCCCCCGGGAAGTTGAACCACCAATTTACCCAAACGGGACCCACAGTTTTGGCGCTTCATCTCCTACGGTTAGGGTTTTGGACGTTTCGGATTCTACATTGTTTCTCAACAATAAATAGGCCCTCGAGCCTCACTGTAATACAGTTCAGGGGGCTGGGAGTCGATACATCTCTTCTCAGAGATAAGCGCTACCAGTGCCCTAGCTCGCTTGTTCTGATCATGCCTATATTGTAATACAGTTCAGGGGGCTGGGAGCCGATACATCTCTTCTCAGGGATAAGCGCTACCAGTGCCCTAGCTCGCCGCATCTCCATCATGTCTGCATTGTAACACAGTTCAGGGGCTGGTAGCCGCCACATCTCTTCTCAGGGATACGCTGCCAGTACCTAGCTCATCTATTTCCATTATGTCTGTAATAGGCCTGCGAGCCTCAATGTAACACGGTTCAGAGGCCTGCGTACGCTACAACTCTTCTCAGAGATACGCTACCAGCGCCCTAGCTTATTTCCATTATGTTTGTAAGCTTATTGCAGTCATTCTTTTATTAATAAATTGAAGCATTATTTCCGCTGCATCTCTGTATCTATGGTTATATCTGTATTCTGTTGCGTTCCTACATAAAATCCGGATCAATTCCTCTTCTGGTTGGATGGATGAGGTGAGGGAGATGTGGGTCCGTTTTTTTTAATTTTATTTTATTTCTTAATATCAACAGCAATTGCCATATCGTATTCTATCTTTTTTTCTTTAATAACCTTCATTGTTTGTAGACTTTCTGGGCTAATGGTGTATTTTTATTTATTTAATTTATGTTTAAAGATTTTCTTCGATTAAGTAACTTGAAAATGTTTTACAAGAATTTGGGTAAGGGGAAACAACAACCTTCTGAGATGCAGCAGAAGCTTCCTAATTACTGTAGTAGTGAGAGCACATTGATGGAGGTACAAAGTGCTATTCAAGGAGCCATAACCCACTGCAAGCAGTCCATTGACATCGACGGTAAGTAGTATGATGACAACCCTACTATTCACATACATCCCTTCCTCTTATTTATTTGCAATGCTACTTGCTGAGGCTAATAGGAATTCCTCTTGGTGTTATGTCTACTTATCTTGGTGTGCATTCTTGTTATTGTTTTTCAATGAGATCAACAATTATTTTTGTGCTATGTCTCAAATATGAAATCCCTAAATTATTCTCTATTAGCATGGGTCTAAAAGCTTTTCAATGTCTCTAATTGCACAAATACCCCAAACTATCCAAATTTCGGATCTTCCATTGAGTGCTAAGAGGGTTTTTATGGAGGATGACTACAAAATTATTGCTTGAAGTAAATCATTGTATATCCGAAAAGGTGTTGTTGAAGGTCTTGTAGAATGCTTCTGTATATCTTCAAAGGAAACCAGATGACTAGAAGCACAAAAGAGTGTGAATGGCACATGTTTTAACAAGTCCATTCATAGATATACATGTCCAAAGTCAGTATTGTAGATACTATTTAAGCTTTATGTCACCAATATGTGTTAAATAGGTATTTCAATGTAATTAAAGAAACTGTTAGCAGTTCACTGGGCTTCATCATGTCCTAGGGAAATGAAAGGTGAAGCTTAGGTTTTCTTTGTAATGTTATAAGCTGTAAATTATTTAGGTAGCCTTTCTTCAATAACAATAAACCTTCCCTGTCTATCACAAGGGTCGGCATTGTGGCATCCTCCACATATTCAAGGTGGGTATGTGATACAGTGTTTTATGATTGAGATAAATCAACTTCGAGTAATGAGATCATTGATGAATGGATAGTCGTTGTTGAGTGACTCTGTGCTGGTTCTATTGAGTAATATTCCCTGGACACACTTTTGGCACTGTTTATTTTTTACAGTATTTTTTCTACCATGCTTTCTTATTTCTATAAATTAGCAAACATGATGGACAATAGTGTAATGTAATGAACCATAGAGATGGATGTCTGTAGTTTAGCATGCATTTCATGTTGAACATATTTTTGGACATATTTATTGGTTTTAAAATAATAGAATCTAACGTTTTTTTCCTCTGAAAAAAATCAACTTTGAGTGTGAACTTGATATTGCTTGTTTAAAATTATTGTCATGAACTAGTCTGTTTCACTTTGGATGCATGCTCATCTTTATTTTTGGCATGCAAGAAAAAATCTTCATACAAGGCTACTCATAATTTGTTGCTCCTGTGATGTGATCTGACAAGTAACTTGTTTTTTTTAATAAACCCAAAAGAACAAATACAAAACATAAGATCGATGCGTCAATCAAGCAACAAAAGTTACATGTATAGTGCCAGAATCAAACGAATTGTACGCATATACAACACATAGTAATTAATGGTCTTAGGCTCATTATATAAAACACAGGAAGAAAACATATAAACCCTTGTTGTAGGTGGTTTTGGGATTTATAGGCAATGGTTTAAGAAGTGATTTATTTTGATAGATTTTAAATCTAAATTTGGTTTAAAATGCAATAAGAAATTGAGAAAGTGTTTGGAATTTTTTTTTAAATCTTGGAAATTTTTTAAAGGGCTCAATTTAATTTTATATTTAAAAATGTAATTTAAATAATAAAATATTATAAAAAATAAAGTATTATATTTATTTATTTTTAAAATCAATTAACTAAATTTCAAAATAAAAAATATTTTAAACCTAAAAATGTATAATTTTTAATTCAAACTTTTGAAACCAATTCCAAACTAATATAAAGTAGTTCTATGTCACATGGGATTAATAATAAATATGTTATTTATTCTATTTAAAAAAATAATTCTCTTCATCTATATGCTATCTATACTAACTAGGTTATAAAAACCTAATTTCTTTATCCAAACAATTCTCTAAACCTATAATTTTTTTTAAAAAATAAAATAATTGATATTTATAAGTTAAATATTCAATTAAATCACATAACATATCACATTATTCTCCTCTACACTACTAACTAGGTTATAAAAAAACCAATTTCTTTATCCAAACAATTCTCTAAACCTATAATTTTTTTTAAATAAAATAATTCATATTTATAAGTTAAATATTTAATTAAATCACATAACATATTTTTTTCCTCTATACTACTCTTTCCTATGTTACTGCTTTACAACGTTTCCTTTGCAACATATGGTGCAATTGCTAGTTTTATGACTTTTTAACCTACCTAACCTATTTTTAATATTTTCTTCACTTATAACTCTTGACTAATCCTTTATTCCCCTTCTTTTGATTTTGTTTCTATTTTTTCAAAAAATTTGGCTCATTTTTAATAATTTTGTAATAATTTATTTATTTATTTCAGAATAACTAATTTTCCCCATTCTATTTATTCCCCTCACATTACCATTCACATCATCTCAAAGTTTTAATGTCCATGGTGTTGCTTGGAGTGTCCCTGATGATGGGTGGAGTCTCCACCCAAAAAGTTGGACAAACTAAATTTGAAAACATGATTCTCTTCCAAAAATAATCTTACAATAATTTTGTGTTTTTTATTATGTGTCTCTATGTGTGTAATTGGGAAATTTATATTGAGAAACATATGTCATTTAGACATACATAATTGAGTACATAAAAAAATATTAATTTTTTGAAGTTATAAGACAAGAAATTCTAATTCAAACTCTTCCATCAAACCCAAGAAAAATGTGATTGAATTATTTTTCCAAATGCTCAAAAGAGCTACATTCCAACATTTCTTACATGAATAGATTCTCATGAACTTACATAAAAATTGACAAAGAAATAAATAATTAAATTGGTTTTCGAGTTTGATTTTGTGTAACCATTGGACTAGGATTCAATAAGATATCCCTTCTTATTCTTTCCTACCTTTATCCAAACTTCTTTTGATGTAGGTGAAGTAATTTTAAGTTCTTCCAAGCCTAGAGGATCTTGGATTGGGTATTCTTCTTGAGCTAAAGATTCAACTTCATTAGCTTCATCTTCCCAACTTGCTATTAGCATAGGGCCAAACTTACCATGGAATTTTTGTCTTGAGTCATGTGGGACAAGATATTTGATTTTAGGCTTTGGGAAACTTGTTCTTGTTGTTTTTCTTGGTAAGTTGTAGTCTCTTGAGGTGGAGAAGAGATTGATGGAGATGTATCCCAAAGGAATAGTTGGTGATCCTCTGAAGAACCAATCCACCAAGTTAATTTTTGCTACTACTTCCTAAAGTTTTCTTAAAACCATTTGGACATTGAGCATCTCTGTGGCATGTTTCAAAACAAGTGCTACATTGCAAGGAGATTCACTCATGGGTAAAAATATGAATTTGAGTAACAATTTTGTGAGAATTGGGGGCAAAAAACTTTTTTTCTCTATAATTCGGCCGAAACCAAACTTTTGAAATTAGTTCGGCTGAAATCGTTCTGCCATTTACATTGAAAACGTACTGACGACAATGATAAACAGATTTTTGGCTGGAGATGGGAAAACCGGAAACAAAAGTTCGGCCGAACTAAAAGTTCAGTCGGACTATTAGTTCAGCCGAACTTGTATTTTATAAATATATCGGCCCGCAAATTTTTACAGGTTTCTTGTTCACATTTGTTTCGCGCATTTGTGTCTTGTTCGCTGCTTACTGTTGTTTCTCTATTGCGCTCTGTGATTTTTGTTGATTTGGAGTTGCGCCGCGACAGCGAGGGGAGTTTTGTTGATTTGTAGTTGCACTGCGAAGCTAAGGTAATTTTTGTGGATTTTTGTTGATTTTGCAGTTGTAGTTGCTCTTTCTTTTGTAATTTTCTTTTGTTTATTTATTTTAATTTGATTTTAATTTAAATTTTTTGTTCGGAGGGAATTTGGTCTGCGTCTTCCACGACATCTTCAGGGATCGCCTGAATTCATCCTCGTTTCGGCTTCATCTGCAAATTTCTATGAATTTCCAGGTATGTATTGATGTATCTATGCTTATAGCATGCAAATTTCTATGTATCTATGCTTATAGCTCAATGTAATCATATACCGGGTTTCCTATATTCTGTAATTGCAATATAAATTTAATTTATAGCTACTTTCTGTATTTATATATATGCGCATAGTATTTAGAACTCTTAAGATTGCCTAACTTACCTGAGTCTGCTTAAGGTCCTTACTTACTAGTTCAACTTTGTATATATATATATATATTAACACAAGGCAAGAATAAGTAAACCAAGAGTCTCCTCCCTCCTCTCGGCTATGAAGAACTATTAAAGATGTTGCTAAAAGTATATGTCATTCATTATTGGTGACTGAGGGTTGGAGGAGTTTGTTATTTTTGAACATATAGTAAAAATTCCTTGATATATTATCAACTGTGCCTCGGTTTTTTTTTGAAAAATACTCTGGTTTATATAAATGTACCAGATCAAATAGTTATACTTTTAATGTCATACAATCCTTGTAAAAACAGAATATCAGATTCTGCCTTCCCTACAGAAACTTCTTCTGACTGCATAAATTATAGAACTAGACACCAAATAAACTGTTTACTGTGTGGAAAAATATATCGACATCTTCCCCAAGGAATCCAAGAACATAGGCATATGTCTGCATGCTGCCTCCAAGAGTCACTCTATTCCTAATAGTTATAGATATTTCATTAAAAGACTTTGTAAACATGGGATAAAAAGTTTGCAAAAATATAACATAAAACCGATTCCAAGCGCCCAAAAACTCCAAAAACTGTGGTACTATATGACAACAGATGTCTCTTCAGTTAAAACTTACCATCCTAGATGCTCCCATACCATTTGAGTTAGAGAGCTCGTATTGCATAACCCCAAAAACTCCACACAGACCATTCTTAGATAAACTGCCCACTTGGCAATTTTTTTCACGAAAGATATGTTTGAAATGTAAGGAGGTGAAACTAGACCTTAAGTTGTTGATACGATCCAGCCATGACTGTAGATTTCTCGGGTTCAGTGTGATGCCCTTGTTGAGGTGATCAATCAGTACTTTTTAATCTCCGTAAACGCACATTTTCTCGATACAAAGTTGATTGGAAAACCACAAAAAGCCCCACAGAGCCAGGACTTCACCCCTCATGTTTGTTCCAGATCCTCCGTGCCAATAAATCTTATAGTGGCAGCTAGGGGATAACATGAGCCAAGCACCACACCCACACCTGGAGTGTTGTGAAGCTCCATCAAAATATCTAGAAAAACACATACTTTCGATATATCTCCCATTTTAATGGGGTCTATCACATTTAGAGAAAAACACATTAGCCATAAAAGTTTCCCATTGAAACAAAAAGTAATTTGATACAAAACATAGGTTTTAACCTTATATAGTTATTGTTTCAAATAGATTCTTAATAAAATGAAAAATATTCAATGTAAAACACATGAACATTAACATATAATTGTGATATTTTCCCTTATTTCCAACTTAGTCCATCCTTCTAGAAATATCCCTTTTAATGAAACAAATATATCCATAGTGATCCATTGATATTTTTTCACCAAAAACTATTCCATTTTGGACTTATATATCTCAAAACTATGCTCATTGAATTTATGCATCTGTATCTTTATTTACTACTCAACTATTTTATTACACCATAGGAATCATTTCGATATATCTCCCATTTTAATGGGGTCTATCACATTTCGAGAAAAAACACATTAGCCACAAAAGTTTCTAATTTAAACCAAAAGTGATTTGATACAAAACATAGGTTTTAACCTTATATAGGTAATTGTTTCAAATATATTCTTAATAAAATGAAAAATATTCAATGTAAAACACATGCATTAACATATAATTGTGATATTTTCCCTTCTTTCCAACTTACTGGACATCCTTCTAGAAAAATACCTTTTAATGAAGCAGATATATCCATAGTGATCCAATAATATTTTTTCACAAACAACTATTCCATTTTGGACTTTTATATCTCAAAACTATGCTCATTGAATTTATACATCTATATTTGGAAACTACTTGAAACTATTTTATTACACCATAGAAATCATTTTGATATATCTCCCATTTTAATGGGGTCTATCACATTTCAAGAAAAACACATTAGCCATAAAAGTTTCCTATTGAAACCAAAAGTAATTTGATACAAAATATAGGTTTTAACCTTATATAGTTAATTGTTTCAAATAGATTTTTAATAAAATGAAAAGTATTCAATGTAAAACACATGCACATTAACATATAATTGTGATATTTTTCCTTCTTTCCAACTTAGTGGACATCCTTCTAGAAAAATCCTTTTTATTGAAGCGGATATATCCATAGTGATCCACTGATATTTGTTCACCAACAACTATTTCATTTTGGACTTATATATCTCAAAACTATGCTCATTGAATTTATGCATCTATATCTTTAAACTACTCAACTATTTTATTTCACCATAGGAAATATTTGATATATCTCCCATTTTAATGGGGTCTATCACATTTCGAGAAAACACATTAGCCATAAAAGTTTCCCATTGAAACCAAAAGTGATTTGATACAAAACATAGGTTTTAACCTTATATAGTTAATTGTTTCAAATAGATTCTTAATAAAATAAAAAATATTCAATGTAAAACACATGCATTACTATATATAATTGTGATATTTTCCCTTCTTTCCAACTTAGTGGACATCCTTCTAGAAAATTCCCTTTTAATGAAGCAGATATATCCATAGCGATCCACTGATATTTTTTCACCAACAACTATTCCATTTTGTACTTATATATCTCAAAACTATGCTCATTTTTTCCCAATTTTTTTTTTTTGGGGCACTACCCCTGAACACCTGTGTGTGGGGAAATTTTGGTCTATATGAAACCCTAAAGTGGGGGTCCTTTCCACCCATTTTATTCCCACCACTATGCTTAGAAAAATATATAGTGCATGGGGGTATTCACATAAAGAATATAACACATACCAAACATCCAATAATTCTCTTTAATGTGACCATCAATGTTGCAATGTTTAGAATTATTTCTACTACCCTTGCATGGATGTGTAGTGGCTATTTTATTCTTATCCTCCTATTTCCAGTTCTTATTCCCCTCCTTCAAAACTTCGTGGTGCTATTTTTTCTTCAAACCACTGAAGTACCATTTATTTTGGCCTAGATGGTTTCTAGATAATGTGCATATACACATGGTTCATACATTATCCTTAGCTTGGAAAGAATCACTTGTTTTTGTAGATGGTTATATAGACCCCACATAAACTTAAGGAGTACATTTGGGCTCTTGGGAAAGATATCCAATAATATGATCATATTTTTGAACTTAGTACACTCTTATACATCCTTATGTCTACGTAGAGTAGTGTGAGTGATTCCACGGGTCCTCTACACACTTCATAGGGTATAATTGGGACAGGTAGTGTTAACTTCTACAAGTTCTATAGGCAGAGTCTGTAAAGGGCCAGGTAGCCTTTGTATCTCATATTTTCTGAAAGGTGACATATCCAGTAAATTCCCCTATATTCAATCCCTAGAATAGATCTAAATAGAAGTTCTTCATTTTAATATCCATAAAACACAACCACTTTAAGGCAAACTGTGTACATGTGTAATTTCTCCCATAAATTCTTAGGAAAAGTTTTTAAAGCATACATTTCATGTTGGATTTCTCCCATTAACTTTAAAGCATGTTTTTTGTCAGTGCATAAAATAATTTTGCAAACCATGTAAATGTCATTTCTCTCAATCTTTAAGGCCTAAAAATTGAACCTAAAGTGGTTGAACTCTCATAGGACTTTGAACTTCCATACGATTTTAGTCTGTCTGTTGAGTGTTAACTTCTACAAGTTCTAAAGGCAGAGTTTGTAAAGGGCCAGGTAGCCTCTGGATCTCATCTTTTCTCAAAGGTGCCATATCCAGTAAATTCCCCTACAGTCAATCTCTGTAACAAATCTAAATAGAAGTTCTTAATTTTAATATCCATAAGCCTGAACCACTTTAAGGCAAACCGTGTACATGTGTCATTTCTCCCATAAATTTTTAGGCAAAGTTTTAAAAGCATACATGTGATGTTGGCTTTCTTCCATTAACTTTAAAGCATGTTTTTTGTAAGTGCATAAAATAAATTTTCAAACCATGTAAATGTCATTTCTCTCAAACTTTAAGGCCTAAAAATTGAACCTAAAGTGGCTGAACTCTCATAGTGTTTTTTTCAATTTTATACCAAGTGTTCTCCCACCATGTAAAGCACAATTTGGTGAACTTAAAATTTTTATAATTTTTTTTGCTTAAATTGAGTTTCACACATCAATTAGTGCTTTGAAAGTTGTGTTTTACATAATTTGTGTACACTAAATTACATTAATTTTATGAAATTTATTTTGAATTCATTTTAAATATTAATTTAAAAAAATAATTGTAAATGTCCACCGTAGATATATATATCATGGAGGATGAACGACGAAGATCAAAAGAATCCCATATCTCTACGAGAGAGGGGGATCAGGGATGGAGGGATGTTCATGGCATTTAAATATAATCTTAAATCTCCATACATATACAAACATGTGTGTACATATGGAATTGATTTTTTATCAACTTTGTGAGTTAAATTAGTTGTTAATAAGTTTCATTTTTTATTTTTTAGGAGCTAAGAGGAGAAGGGTCTCTACTCCATCAATGGAGCATGCCCATGGTTCACCCAGTCGTGGTATGTTTCACGTAATTTAATCAATGAATATGTACATGTATTTATATGTATGAATGTATTTTTCAATTGATTATAAATTGATATTTGTTTATGAAGCTTCTCTCTCGTCTCGAGAGGTTGGTGGTGGTTCAAATCCCCTTAGAGGGCCATCAATAAGTGCTAGCAGGTTGCGTGAAGGTAGTGATATTTATTCCCCCTGAGGCCAATCAATGGATGGTCGTGTTGGTTCTCAGTAGGGTCGTTCTGGTTCTCAACAGTCTCAGGGTGGGCAAGATGCCAACCAACCACATCGAGTTGGCCATCAATTTGAATATTTTTTTCATTCAATTTGTACAAATTTGTTTACATGCGTTTTTTCTAATATATAAATTTTATATATTGATGCAGAGGCTGAAAATGCTCCAAATGTTAGTAAAAAAAGACGTAGGGTAGAACGCTTCATTCAAGAAGAAGGTTGTCCACCCATCAAGACTTATCCGGCCAACATTTCCGATATACCTTGGGAAAGAAACATGCAGCAATGCACCTTAGAAAGGTGTTAACATATTCATGCAAAATTGCAAAGAGATCTCGTGGCTTTGACTCTACCTGCTGAGAGTCGAAAAATCTTGGAAATAGTTACACACTCTTTAGGCCAACTAGTAGATGTGTATCGAAAGCTTGGGCAAACCACTGATACTTTTGTAGAAGTCATGAGAAAAAGAAAGGAAACAGTGATGGGTCCTGATAATGGGAGGTTGTTAAATAAAGAGTTACAACAACAATGGCAAAGTCTATGTTTAATTTCAAAGAAGGGCCGAAAATAAAGATGTTGAAGGTATAAAATTTCAAGCACCTTGATATAGCTCACTATTTGTATGATAGACACCTTGCAGCCTATGGAAGACTCCCATGGAACGACGAGGTTCTGATTTATTTTTCAAAATTATTTTATGTAGAATTATTTTGGCAAATGAAACCTAATTACAATGACCTTCCCTCTGAATTTTTTGGTCTTGGGAAAGGTCGATTGTGTGACCGTAGGGGCGCTAGGCATGATGCTGAGTTGCCTTGTCTTGAGCCACCATTGGTTAGTCGACCTTTTTCTGTCAAAAATTTGCGGTTAGAGATGGAAGCCACTTCTCAAATTGGTCGAGAAGCAAGGGATGCCATCATCGACAATGTTCACAGTGGATTGGGTGGATTCGATGTTTGTTTGAATCTACAAAGAGCACGTGAAAATGCATGCGCTAATTTTGTGTATTATACAGATGAAGATATTGACAACATGAGTGTTGAAGATCTCAAAACATCTGCATAGAATTGTCACAATGGTTGCCATGACCTAATTTTTCATGAGGAAGAGGGCATGGGAACAGTATGTGTTAATGGTTAGGGTTCAATTATTTTAACACATGTACAATTTGTAATAAATACATATATACATACATTTATTTGTATACATTAATCTAACAAAAATATATCATTATATGTTAACACCATTTGCAGTTGTCAAGCTTAATGAATGAAGAAAATGTTAATATCACGTTCAGAGCCTATGGTTCAAACAATCAAGATGGTTCTCACCATCAAGATATGTTGGCAAATGTTAGTGTTTTTTAAGTGATATTTAAAAAAAAAAATTGTGCACACATGTACATGTACATATATATAATAAAGTGTTCTAACAAATTCTGATTTCGTCCGACATTTTTTGGATGACGATACCTTCTTGTTCCTTGGGAGATGTACCTTCTACTTCCTTAGGAGATGTGCCAAATCCACAACCACAAGTATGGACAATTTTTCACTTTTAAAATTTATGTTTTTAAGTTATATATTCCACCTCAAAAAGTTCCATTAAAAAATGAGATATATCTATATCTTGAGTTATTTTAATTTTTTTGAATTTTAGGTTTTTGGAGATTTTCTTTCTGAACCACTCTTAAGAGATGTGCCAAATCTGACAGCACAAGCATTCAAATTTTCACTTAAATATATATATGTTTTTAAGTTATAAGTTATAAATTGAAGCTTAAAAGTTTTATTATAAATTGAGATCTAGAGATTTTGAGTTATTTTAAATATTTTGAATTTTAGGTTTTTGGAGAGTTTCTTTTGGAGCCTCTCTTAGGAGATGTGCCAAATCCACCAGCAGAAGTATTCAATAATTCACTTAAATATATGTTTTTAAGTTATAATTTATAAATTGAAGTTTAAAAGTTTTATTATAAATTGAGATCTTGATCTTGAGATATTTTATAATTTTAATTTTTTTGAATTTTAGGTTTCTATAAAGGATTTCTTTTCTCCATAGACTCTAGCGATGGAGATAGGAACATCCACACCATTTCAACCATTTGAACAAGTTGTATAACTTTTTTTTAATATTATTGAAAATAAGTTTATATATGCATTTTCATTTGAAAATTTTTAATATATATATATATATATATAAAATTGTACATGTATATTGTACAATTTACTATTGGAGATGTTCATGTGGGGGAAGTTGTAGTGGAAGAGCAACAAATGGAGAGGGAACCTCATGAAGTATTGAATGATTTTTTTTTACATTTTGTTTTTTACATGAAGTTCTATATATTCTCACTCAATTTTAAAACATCAAATTTTAATGTTTGTACACATTGTGTATAGGTTCTCCACACTTCGCAGGATAGCTCCAGGATTGAGACTTTGCTGGGAAATACACTACATCCATCTGTATTTTATGGATGATGCACATGTACACGTGCAACACTATAGATTTAGTCTTAAATTTACTTTTATATATATATATAGTGTTATCTAGATGTAGTCATATATAACTTGATACTTGATACTTGTGATATCTACAAATTTTGGACATATTTTATGTGAGCTACATTTGGTACATGTGAATCTGATATATAATGTTTTTAAAACTTAAGTTTTGATACTTCTGATCTATAATTTGTTTTGTTTTTAAAACTCAAGTTTTCATACTTGTGATCTATAATGTTTTGTTTTTAAAACCCAAATTTTGGATGGTTGAACTACATGTGAATGTCATATATAATGTTTTTAAAACTTAAGTTTTGAAACTTGTGATCTATAATGTTTTGTTTTTAAAACTCAAGTTTTGATACTTGTGATCTATAATGTTTTGGTTTTAAAACTCAAGTTTTTATACTTGTGATCTATAATGTTTTGTTTTTAAAAATCAAGTTTTGGATGGTTGAACTACATGTGAATGTGATATATAATGTTTTCAAAACTTAAGTTTTGATAAGTTTGTGATCTATAATGTTTTGTTTTTAAAACTCAAGTTTTGGATGTTTGAACTACATGTGAATGTGATATATAATGTTTTTAAAACTCAAGTTTTGATACTTGTGATCTATAATGTTTTGTTTGTAAAACTCAAGTTTTGATACTTGTGATCTATAATGTTTTGTTTTTAAAACTTAAGTTTTGGATGGTTGAACTACATTTGGCATGTGAAGTAATTTTGTGTTATAATTTGTTTGGCATGTGAAGTAATGTTGTGTTATAATTTGTTTTGTTTTTAAAACTTAAGTTTTGGATGGTCAAGAACTACATTTGGCATGTGAAGTAATGTTGTGATCTATATTAATGTTTTTCTTTTGAAAACTGAAGTTTTGGATGGTTGAACTACATTTGGAATGTGAAGTAATGTTGTGTTATAATTTGTTTTGTTTGTAAAAACTTAAGTTTTGGATGGTCAAGAAATACATCTGGCATGTGAAGTAATGTTGTGATGTATATTAATGTTTTTCTTTTGAAAAACTGAAGTTTTGGATGGTTGAACTACATTTGGCATGTGAAGTAATATTGTGTTATAATTTTTTTTGTTTTTAAAACTTAAGTTTTGGATGGTTGAACTACATTTGGCATGTGAAGTAATGTTGTGATCTATATTAATGTTTTTCTTTTGAACTACATTTGGCATGTGAAGTAATGTTGTGATCTATAATGTCAAACTTAAATTAAAACTTAAGTTTTGGATGGTTGATCTACATTTGGCATGTAATATAATGTTAAGTGTTTTTATTGTATAGTTGAACTACAATTGGCATGGCATGTGAAGTAATGTTGTGATATAATCAAAAAGTTTATAAAACTCAAGTTTTGGATTGTTGAACTACATTTGGCATGTGATTATGATATTATGTTTTGTTTTCAAAATTCAAGTTATCGTTTTCCAAAAAAAAAAATCACATGAATATATGTACATGTAGAAATGATTTTACATGTGTTTGAATATATATGTTAATACAATCATAGGTCTTGTTAGATGTGTCAAACAATCATAAAAATGCATTCTATAATGTATATATATCCAGTAAGTCCAATATTTTTCATCAATGCATGTATAAAAAAGCTAATTTCAGTTAATTCCATTCTAGAACATATATATCCAGTATGTGCAACATTTTTCATCAATTCACATAGAAAAGCTACTTTTAGTTAATTGCATTCTAGAACATATATATCCAGTACTTAAACATTTTTCATCAATGCAAATAGAATTTAGTTACTTTCAGTTAATAGCATTCTAGAACATATATATTTAGTACGTGAAACATTTTTCATCAATGCACATGGGAAAACTACTTGAACAATTAATTGCATTCTAGAACATATACATATCCAATACGAGCAACATTTTTCATCAATGCACATAGAAAAGCTACTTTCAGTTAATTGCCTAGAACATATCTGACCATTGGACAAACAATTTTTGTACTATTTTCTATCAGGAATAAAAATGTGGGTCAAATCCCACCAAAAGTCGGAGAAGTGCTCCGAGTCTCTTGTCTGAAATAATCTTCGTACAAAACTATATTGTGGATGATTTATTTACATTGTGGATATTTTTTACTAGAAAAGCCCACGAGAAAAACTGGTCACATTCAGCCTGTGTATATATCTAGTACGTGCAACATTTTTCATCAATGCACATAGAAAAACTACTTTTAGTTAATTTCATTCTAGAACATATATATTCAGTACGTGAAACATTTTTCATCAATGCACATAGTAAAACTACTTGAACAATTAATTTCATTCTATAACATATATATATATATATATATCTATATATATATATATCCAATACATGCAACATTTTTCATCAATGCATGTATAGAAAAGCTACTTTCAGTTGATACTAGTGTGCATGTACCAAAACAATGTACATGTGCAAACACTTGCACAGATAACATAACAAGGAAACTCAATTTTTAGTTGAGTTCTAGAAGTTCTAAAACATGAATCCAAAGAGAAGAAATTGTTGGGCAGTTCAATCAAAAAAATTCCAATGGAATGCCATCTTCAATGATCCGTTCATGATCAGATTTTGACATTTTCCATTTCTTAATTTTCGTTTTTTTCTTTGATTGAACCTCTATCAACTTTATGCGTGTTGCACACACCAAGTGACTATATTGAAAACTTATGACATCAGGTCCATAGTCTTCAAAGTAAACAAAATCCCCACTTTGATTAGTTTGTCTGAAAAAATAACCTTTCAGTATAATAGATCCTCTTTCATATGGAAACCCGTGATCATTATAGTTTTCTAATAATTTCATTTTTCGTTCAGTGCAACGCATCAAATAATACTTCACATTTTCATCGTTGTCAGTAGGTGCGATTACATCAAAAACATCTCCTGCACAATAAAACAAACTTAACAAACTTAAATGTATTTAAATTTATTTCTAGATCTTTATCATTTGAAAGCAATTCAAATGTTACCTTCTCTAACAAGATCTAAAACTCGATCACCATTGGATGATATTGTAGTCTCCTCTGGTTGCATTTCTTCAAACATTGCAATGGACATTTTTCTGTTTGTATTTAGCTCTGTATGTTTCCAATATTTTACATACATTTTGTTTTCACAAATGTCATTGGATTGTGTGTTGCCTATGCAAACATGACAAAAACGAGAATATTTTCTTTTATCCAATGCAAACACATTTCTGGACAACTTTGTTTTAATTGAATGCAATTTTCGAGTCACTTTTATTGTTTCAACGTCATTTCCAATTGATCTATCTACTTCTTCGATCCCAATATGCCAAAAAAACCTTTATATGGAAAATTCAAAGAAGAATGTAAATATAATATCAAAATACAATCAAAGATAATCAATCAGAGATAATAAAATTGTGATAAATGTACATTGTTTAAAATTAGATATCCAATAAAAATTAAATTGAATGTACCTTCGCACTTCCCTTGATCGGTTAGTCTCATGGCTTAGAGCAGCGATGCACCATTGAACAACTTATTTAGTATCCATAAGTTGGTTTGTAGAGGGATTCATTTGATATCTTCGAAGTGCTCGTTTTATGCATGCCCCTGCACTGTCATGTTCTCCTTTTCCATGACCAATCTCAAAGAAATTATAACAATGTTTAATGCAGGTTTTCTTATGAAGACAACACAACCAAAAGAATGATCGTGCATATTTGAATTGACCTGCACATCCATCTAACCATATCCAATGTTCATTGAATGTTATTCCACGACTTTTCAAGGAGTCATAAATCTTTCCAAAACAGTGTTGTACAAAATATGTATCATGTGTACAATCATCACTGATATAAAAGTGATATTCTTTAATAACATGCTGGTGCTTTCTATATGATCGGCGTTTTGTTCAGCATGTCTATATAGAATATGGACGAGCATGGAGACTTGGTCATAATGATAGTATTCACTCTGAATTTTTTTTGTGGAACAAATGTGTAGTTTTCCGCAAAATCAATTACTGACAAAATGGTCCCTAGTGGAAAAAATTCACGGGATTTTTTGAATTGCAAGTCTTTCCATCGAGCTCTATGGGAATGCTTGGTGTATTTATAAATTTCTACCTCAAACTTTCTCAAAAAGTCTATCACAAAAATTTCTTCTTCTCGTAATTCAATTCTTTTAGCACTATTTGCACCTTGAATCGATGTATGGATATATTCATATCTCTTCCATTTCACTTTCATGTTGGACAATGATTGATCATTTATATCAATACGATATTTGTTTTGAAATTTAGTCAAATTTCCACAATTATCGCATTTTTTACCACCAACACATTTCTTTTCGTAAAATAATTCATCGTGTTGTCTTTCACATAGAATTTGAGATATGAAATCACGGATAGTGGAAGGAGGAGGTGAATCTTTCCAAAATGTTATACCAAAAATAAGTAATGTGTCATAATATAACTCAAATTCCACATGATAACAACAACAACAAGTGTCGCGTACGGTGATAGGTTTTACATACCATGGTTTTTGTTGAACAAAAGCACTGATTGAGACATGAATTTCATGATTCTCTTATTTGAACTTGTTGAAAAACTCTATCTGAGTGGTTTCCAAGAAATGTTTTTCATGTTGTTCGTACTAATTTCATGATATTCTTCTTCGCATCACATCCTTTGCATTTGGCGAAACACGTGAATTTTTCTTCCAATATTCATATATTGTTTTTTTAACATTTTCTCCAAGTCTATCTTTGTATGGTTGCCTACAAATAGCTCTCCAACAAGTGAGTTCATCATTTACATCTATTTGCAACCAAAATTTCTGATGTTTGTGCAAAGTTTTTCGTGAGGTTCCTAATGCTCGTGTCATAGATTTTACCAAGTGATTCTCTTTAGTACTTGATGAAACCACTGCCATATGCATTGCTCTACATACAACTGAAACATTTTTTTGTTTAGATCTTCTAATTGAATTTATAATACTATTTATATTTTGTATCACATTTTCCTTCACTTTTTTATCTTTTGTTGATTTTCAAATACCCAATAAAGTCGTAGCTTCTTTTAATTTCCTTAATGATAGGATACCTTTCAACATTTGGGCTTGAACTGTCACATTTTCCTTTATGAAGTACGCATCAAAAATGTGTTTAACACGATATCGTATAACATGGTCATCTCTTTTATCTCCATATGTGTGAGTGTCAACATTTTCTAACATCTCATCATCGACATTGATTTCATCTGTACATATTCGAATGAATAGTACATAATAAGTTTACATATTCAATAAATAACTAAATTAATAAATACATGTATAATTTCAATAATACGTGCATGTGTTCAACATATATATATATGTGTGTGTGTGTGTGTGTGTGTGTGTGTACATACCTTGTAATTCAATTTCTTCACTTGAATTTATTTCAACATTTTCACCATCTTCAATCATTGGTTCAATATCTCTTTCACTTTCTCTTTCAAAATTTGTATCTCATCATCAATGTTTTGAGGAATATCTCTCTCTGTTTACATTGCAAAATATTTTTCAAATTAGTTCATCAAATAAAAATTAAGCTTCACATTTTACACTAGGAAAATTTTAAATATATCAAATTCATAATATTTACATTTACATACCTGCTTCAACTTCTAGTTGAGGTTGATTTTCCCCTTCAATATTTGAGAGTGCTTCTATCTTTCTTTTGTGAGATTGTCTCGTCTCTTCTCTCCATTCCTCAGGGTCTCTTTTTCGATCATATTCTCTCGTACAATTCCTTCGATTTCCCATGATAATAGAGTATGAAGTTCAAAAAATTTCCTTCAAAAATTTAGATAAAAACTCAATTAAAAAAAACATCACAAAAGATTTAATTTAAAAAAAAACTCATTTTGAAAATTTTGCAAAAAATACATACTTCAATCCAAAACACTCACTTTAAAAAATCCGAGAAAAAAATGTCTTATAAAAATGAAACGAAGCTCCACATATTTCCTTCTAAGTCCTACAAAAAAATTTCATTTAAAAAGTTAGACAAAAACTCATTTAAAAAAATCATTATAAAAGATTTACTTCAACCAAAAACACGTACTCTAAAAAAATGTCACTTCAAAAAATTCCTCCAAAAAATGTCCATTGAAAATTAATTCCAACTTCTTAAAAAATGCCATTTTAAAAAATACTTCAAAAAAAGCCTCCAAAAAAGATCACTTTAAAAAATAATTCCAAAAAATGTCCAAAAATTTCTTTTCAATATTAAGCCTAAAAGTGTCCTTTCGAAATTAAGCCTAAAAAGAGTCCTTTGAAAATTAAGCCCAAAACCTCTAAAAACAATGAAAATTAAGCCCAAATCCATACCTTCAAAAAAAATGAAACCCAAAAAACATCCAAAAAATGTATCACATACCTCCAAGAAATGTTTTGAATGTAATGTCCTTTGAATGTACCTCCAAGAAAAGTCCTTAAACCCAAAACAATCCTTTGCAAAAATTTCCTTTGAATGTACCTCCAAGAAAAGTCCTTAAACCCAAAACAATTCTTTGCAAAATCAGACCAAAACCTTTGTAAAATCAGACCATATGTGCAAAAAGATGCAAAATAATGAATGCTTTCGTGGAAATTTATATTGCCGCGAAATGTTTTTTTTGAGGGGCTTCATGATATTTTCTGGCCGACGGAAAGTCGAGTAAAAGTTCGACCGAACTTTTATAAAAAAAAATTGGTTGAACTTTTATGTCGTTAGACTTGACGGGCCGTCGACACAAAAAATAATTCGACCAAACTTTTTTAAGAGTTCGGCTGAACTAACATGTCAACAATTACGCATAGCCAAGCTATGAATACATATCTTCAACTTTGGAATTATTAAACTCCATGAAACATTCTGAATTAATTGTCAGTACCAAGACAAGCATTTTCAGGATTCAGTCTACTTTCAGGAAATATAACTTTTATGGAATTTCATAAATATTTACTAATTTTAATTAATTTTGTAATAAAATGGATGAAAACAATTTCTGAAGGTCATTATGATTTAGTGAAATCATAATTTTGTATCTTCCAAAATATACTGTAAAAAAAATTGAAAAAAATATGGTGCATTACAGTGGTCCGTCATCTATAATGGGTAGTTTTTATATTTTTAGTTTATAACTTATATGTTAAGAAATTTCTTGTGTCGCGAAACATATTCAAAATATGCAGTTTTTTCATATTGGACCAGTTCAAAAAAATCTAGTAACTATGATTTGCATCCATTGGCTTTGTAAATATTACGAAACCGAAGTAGACTCTGTCTAGATTGTTGTAACACATTTTGTTTCTCAAAAACACAAATTTTCAAAGAATACAACATTGCGTATTAACATGAATTCTTATGAATCCTTTGATTGTTAAAAAACACGCACTCAAAGAAACACTAAGTTGACATATCAAATGTGTATTAAAAAATTCCAAAAAATCAGTAATAGAAAGCTAATAAAATTTCTGACAAATTTTTTTTTTATTGCAAAATTAAATTCTAAACAGAATAATTGTTTTGGCTTGCAGAAATTTGAAGAACAAAAAAAAATGAAAGTTTTTTCTCAAAAAAGGGCAAAAAGTGTAACCCAACTTCACATTTTCACCCTCATAGTCTAGTTTCTAAGCCTGGAAAGATCCTTTACCAATCAAATTAATTTCAAATGGGAACCGTAAGCTAAAATCAATTTCCATAGAGATTCTAGCATATGTCACAATACTTCACATTTGAGTTTCAGGAGAAACAAAATGGAAAGAGTGTACCCAATGGCTTGAAGAGAGCATTAACCCCAAAGATTTAGCGACAAATTTTGGAGTTGCACCCAAAAAAGGGTTGTGGTCAAAACCTCCATCAAAGGATTGAAAGAGGGAGACTAGGGCTTCAAGCGCATGCATGCATTTCCCTAAAACCATGGATTAGAGTTCAAGATAGGATCTCTATCTTCAACATTATCAAAATCAAGAGCAAAAAATTCCTTTGCACATGGTGGACACAAACATCATGCTTTATAACAGGGATCCAATATTTTGTTATCTAGGCATGCAGATTTGTTATGTCGTATATAAGACCCATATTATACCTAAAACCCCTTATTAATCCCTATATATTGAATGGTTACATTTCTATTGTTATATTGTTATATTTTCATGGTCCCTTTTTATTATAATTGTACCGTTTGTCTCCTATATATATACTAAGGAGACCTAGTCTTGGAATCATCAAATATTAACTTACACATTGTATAATTTGTAAAAGGAGGGAGAAGAAAATTGTAATTAGTAGTTCCTTAACATTTTTAAGGTGAAAATTTCATAACATTTGGTATCAAATATCATGATCCTAGGGTTTTTCTTCTTCAAACAATTCATTGTGGAATTTTCGCTATAACTTTTTTCTAAGATGATTCAAACAGTGAAACTTAGAGAATATTGAGGAGAAATCAAGCATAATACCTAGTTCAAATTTCATGTCTTATTTTTTTATATTTTTAGAGATATACTCCAATGAAATTAGGGTTCTTGAATACTCCTTAATTCAATCTTAAAAAGGACAATTCAAAATTTTCACTATAACATTTTTTTGTGAGGCTTCAAATTGTGAAACTTGGGGCATATTGAGTTGAAACCAGCATAGATCCATCTAGAACATGAATCTAACATGAGCGGAGAGAGATCCGATTTCTTTTGTTGCAAACCTATTTTAATAGTGTAAAAAACAATGTGTAATTTTTTACTGTTTAAATTACATTTTTGAATGTTATAGAGATTACATAACATGTATATTGAGCCATTTTATATTAATTCATATTAAAATATTTTATTCATAACTCACATTGGATATTTTATTTTATAAGACATTAAAATGTTTTCTTTTAACTTATATATATATATATATATATATATATATATATAAAGTTGATATCAGGTATTAAAATATTTTGGAAAAGCATAAGGTTTAAACATCTTACACACACACACACACACACACACACACACACACACACACAGAGATATATATATTTACATTTAATTACTTTACATCATATTAGGTCATATGGAAGACTACTTAAAAATGCATAGCACATATTTTTTTTCTTTTTATTATAGCTGACATTGATTTTCTATTTAGAGAATATTTTATTTTTATTTTAAGAGGGACAAACATACTTACATATGGACTTCACATTGGGCTCTACAACCAGTCCATTCATTTTAACCATTGATCTACCCAAGGGCCTAGAGCCTAGAGGGATAAAATCTCAAACTTGAAAAGGATTTACAGGTCAATCAATCCATTTTAGTGCTTGGTAAATATGTGATTAATATAAATCTATAGTGGTAATTTTCATTCTTTAAATTGTATATTTTTATATTTTATCATTATTAATATTTTATATTAAAAATTGAATGAGTTACACAATTTCCTCTTATTAAGAAGTAACTACTCTACTTTACTTTTAATTACTTTTTTCTTTCAAGCTAAGGTTAACACACACACACACACACACACACAGATATATAAACACACAACACACACTTACCTTTTGTAGAGAGAGAGAAAGACACACACACAGTTTCTGTAGAGAGAGAGAAAGCTTATATTTTATATTTTATCATTATTAATATTTTATATTAAAAATTGAACGAGTTACACAATTTCCTCTTATTAAGAAGTAACTACTCTACTTTACTTTTAATTGCTTTTTTCTTTCAAGCTAAGGTTAACAATAATACACACACACACACACACATATAAACACACTTAATTTTTGTAGAGAGAGAAATACACACACACACACTTTCTGTAGAGAGAGAGAAAGTTCATAATGAAATATATTAGTTAATATGGATATGTAAACAATATATTGTATTTATTACTCGAAGAGTGAAAGTGAAATATCACCAACTAAGTTAATTGTTGTGTTAATAGATTTTTAATTGTTTATTTATATGGTTATTTAACTTTTATTTTTTTGCTTGATCGACATGAGTGAAAATTATTTTTATTATTATTTTTAAGTATTTGACATAGTGACACATGTGCCTCATACTAGATTGTAGAATGAGCCTCTTGGCTCAATTAGTTCAAATTTCACATCTTGGTTCCCTATAATTTCAGATATATGCTCTAAGGAATTTTAGGTTACTGAAATCAATTTCAAATAGGTTAGTTTGGCTTTTTACCAATAATTTACAAGTTTCTTAATAATATTTGGAGAATTAGACAAGTGGCACACTATGCAAGTTGGTATCTGGGAAGAGGCCAAAAATCAACAAGTTTTGGGAAAGTTACATAAATTTCACTTGGAACATCAAATTTTGTTCACACCTGTGGAATTGCAAAAAACACATATCAGAGCATTACAACCCAAAGTTTAGATCCATAAGGAATCAAATGTCAAATGTAAATCAAGAAAAACTTGAACCATTCAAATATTCACTAAATTAATGTACTTAACTTTCAAGTGATATTGTTGATTAGAAGATCTCGTTTACTTTTGTGAATAAAATTTGTGATAAAGAGGAATATTATTATGATTTTCCAGCATGCCTCTAGAGAAAGTCACTATACCAATTAAATCCATTGAAGGCTCATCCGCTAATCATGAAAAAAGTGCAATTAGATAAGAAAGTTAATGAAATGAATGGCAGTATGTTGAAAAAGGTGGATTTATTAGGTTCTCAAAAAAAATAAAAATGGAAAAGAAGATGAATGAAAATAAGGAAGGAATAAAAAAGAAAATGAATGAAAATTAGGAAGAAATATAGAAGAAGATGAATGAAAATAATGAAGAAATAGAAAATAAGACAGATGAAAATAAGGAAGAAATGCAGAATTCCATTACGGAAGAAATAAGAGAATTACAAAACATTCTATTAAAATATCTCCCTAAGAAGTGATGTGGAGATACAAGGAAAACATGAACAGAAGGAGAATCATGGTGTTAAGAATCAATCTCATATGGGAGTATGTTATCACAATTGGAGACCACAAATATTAAACTACAAAACCATAATCATGTATTTTCAATCCAAGATCCATATTATCATAACTTCAAGGTGTTGAGAAATGTAACTAGTATCGGTCTTCATAATTATATTTGAGTCATGATGTAATGTACTTGTCAAAATAAATAAAAATAAACCTTATGCCATTGAGTGCTTTCTAGGGTTCAAAGAAAGAAAACCATTTTTATGTATTTTTGTCATCTATGCCTCCTTCACCAAGTCAGTATTCCCTTCTCCTCATGTTTTCCTCATAAAGGAGCTTCAAACCACTATATATAGCAATGGATTTGATCTAATATGCCAACCAACCAAGTAAGATTATGTCGGAAAGTGTAACTAGGTTCGGTCTTCATAATGACTATGTAATTATGTATTTATGTAAAGAACAAGACAAAGATAATAAAATATATTTCCTGTTAATCTTGCTTCATGGGTTTCATGAGCAAGGAATTTTATTATAGGCCAAAGACGACTTCTTGATGCATTTTAGGATTTGTCATCTTGTCGTAAATGTACAAATTAGAGTCATGTACAAATTATTCATGGTCAGGTCGGCTTAATTACAGGATGAGACAACTATATATACCCAACTATGCTACACATAACATAGATAGAATAAAACTCGAATCATCTGAATTTTTTGGGTATATGCATCAGTGAATAGTTTGATATTGCAATGCGAAATAATCTGAGTTTGTGGTGCAAAGATATCTATCTTTTGGTATAGAATAATACAGCCTAATGAAGAAGTCTCTCTCTGGTATGTAAATAAAAGAAGTATTAATATGCATGAGACCGAGGGTAATTATAGTAGCTCTCATAGATCGAGGTGATCTTAGGAAGAATCATATCTACTATAAGTGCAAGGGAAAGGTAATTCTTCACAACAAAGGGAAGACACATTGAAACAAGTGCAAGAAGAAGTTTATCCATAGGACGACGAAGGTAGACTGCCCAATGAAGGAATATAGAATGAAAGGAGAAGGCTATATCATCCAAGAAAAAAAGGATCTCTACTCAGTGTTTTAAGGGTGCAGAAAGAGGTCTCTAGGAGGTCGTGATCATACCAAGGAAAGGAGGAGTTCACAGTTCACAAATAGGAACTCAGTTTCCTTGTATTGGTGCAGTGCAATGCAAGAAATAAGGATCAACAATAAGTAGCCAAAAAGAGCATGTGACAAGGGTGTTGGACGTACATTGAGGTCAAGGGTCTGTGTCGTGGTCATGGTACTTGTCAACTGAAAGTCTATAAGAAGAATTACGTGCAAATTTTCCTATCCAAGAGGGAGATGTTTTGGCCCTAGCTGGAAGAGCCTAAATTTGCGTCTTTTTTTTTTTATAGTTAACTTGATGAAAGACTTAATAAGCTAAGAACAGAAGACATAAGTAATAAAAGTAAGCTCACAAGTAATTATCAAGTAGAGAATTTGAATTAAACTGAGCCTTACCAAATTCTCAACATGGTATCAGAACAGGTCCAAATACAAGTGGCTTGAGTACAAAGGCTAAAAATTCAAAGTGTCAGAAATGTGGAAAACTTATTATCAAGTTGAAGATCTTGTATTTCTTATTCCAACGACGCAGACGTCACTCAATTCGGAGTTTGTATGGAGGAGTTAGGAGCAGTCAAAGTTTGAGGGTTGACTTGGTGATGTGGCAGCTTAAGGAGGTGAAAATTTTGCAAAAACCTAGCCATTGGATTCCGGCCAACCCTGACCAGATTCCAAGAAAAATTGTGGGTCCCTTAATTTGACTCCTTCGGTCAAATTCTAGAAATTAAAAAAAAATAGGTTGTTTAAATTCAAACATAAAAAATATTAAAAAATGAAGGGCGGGCCATGACCCCCGCCCTACCCATTGGACCATATAAAAAATATTATTAAAATAGGGTGGCTAGTGCCTGTGATCCCGCCTTGCACTGCATAACTTTATGTTACAACAAACATGGCGGGTGGGGCACGGGATGTCAACCCCGCCGCCCCATCCAATACCTCCACACTCTATACAGAGCCGACAAAAGATTGGGGGGCAGGCTGCCTAATGTAGGCACAACCCCCCACTTGGTATTAAATTGATATTGTTGGGTATTAAAAAATAACATGGTGCGATTTTTAAAACCATACTCAGCCTTAATACGAAGGGGGGAGGGTTTGACCACCCGACCCCCTCCCCCACATGCAGGATCTTAATCAACTCAACCAGTGGACTCCCTAGAGAGTCCGCCCATATTTTATTATATAAAATATTCATTTTAGAAGTTCACCCAGGCAGGCCAGGAGCGGCACGAAGTACGAGATAGGGTGGAACCATGAGTGCTTTGCAGGAGGGGGGCAGGCCATGATCTGAGCCATTTACAGAGGGTCTAGATTTTCAGTTTGTTAGAATTAGGAAAATTTTATATGGATTCTGCACCTCTTGGCGCCATGAATCCAATGGTCTTGTCCATTTCATCACCGGAGGTCTCCATTTTTTGGACACTTTTAGCTATGGAGGTATAAGGGTGTAATTTTGCATTTAATTCTAGTACTTTCATTTTTACTGCCACTTAATGAAAGAGGGCCTCCCCACTAATTGAGTAGGGCCCAAAGACGTAGTCCCTCCTGGATGAACTCCAATATGAATTCTGTGTCTTCTTGCATGATTCTAATTGCTCCTCTCTTGTTATGTTTATGCCTTCAAATTTTCTTGTTTAAGCTGCAATTTTTACATGTTATTCTTTAACACATCTCAAACAAAATATTTTGGATCAAGTGGTATAAGAGCAAGTGTTTGTAGATGTGAATTGCATGTTTGTATGCTAACTAGAAATAGGCTACGAAGAGGTGAAGGGAAACTAAAGTCTTTATTCCCGAAGAGGGACGAGCACATCTAAGAAGAAAAATGGATGACGATGTTCGAAATGAGGAGGAGCTAAACTTCTACAAGACCTTCTACACCATGGCAGATCGGGTCGAGAATTTGTTCTCTAGACTTGAGAGACTAGAGAAAGCAGGGGAGAATGCTTCATAAGGACAAGGTTCAGGGCATGGAGATAATGGAGGAGATCCACCTCCTTCTCCTCCTATGAGTGAAAGTTCTTCCTCCTCTTATCACCGTCATCATAGGAATTCAAGAAATGCATCTAAGAAACCCTTCTTTAAATTAGATGTCAAATTTGATTTTCCCATGTATCATGGCGAAAGTAATGCAGAAAATCTTAACAATTGGGTTAGGAATATTGAAGTCTACTGCAGGATTCAATGGATCGAGGAGGACGAGGCAAAGATCTAGTTGGCCTCTCTTCGGCTGAATGACAATGCTCTTGTTTGGTGGGAGAGAAAATTGCAAGGCATCCAAAATGTGGGTAACCTTCTCTCCTCATGGTTAAATTTTGTTTCTGCATTAAAAAACCAATTTTACCCTTTGGGTTATAAGAAAAAGGCATTAACTGAATGGAAACACTTAAGGCAAAGCAGAGGTAAAAATGTACAAGACTTCACTAAATAATTTAGAAAAAAAGAATTAAATTTGGGCATTCCATTAGATTCACCAGAGATTGTAACCAAGTATATTGGTTCTCTGCATAATTACATAAGAAATTCATTATTGTTATTTGAGCCTCCTACCATCGATGAAGCTAGTGTGAAGGCCATGCACATAGAAAGCAGGGGAACACATGAACAAAGTGACCACCCAAAAAGGACTGCAACAGCCAATAAAAGGGGAGCAAAGTCATCTTGCACACATTGTGAGAAAGAGGGACATGACAAAGAAAATTGCTAGAATCTCCACCCTGAGTTGAGACCTGAGAGGAATGAAAAAAAGGGGAAGCATAAGACCGCCATCACCATATAGCAAAACCAAGATTGTGAATCCTAGGAAGATGAAAAGGTCACAACTGCACGATTTTCACGAGGTAGACCAATTGACACGGGGTCTGATTCCGATGATGAAATAAAGCTTGCAACCTTTGGGATTGTAGCAGAAGGACCCATAGACTTGGGTTCTGATTCAGGCGATGAAACAAAAATATCAACAGATATTGTACCAAAGATGAAAAGGACACTTACTGCGGTAGAGTTCCAAGAACTTGAAGAGATTAACCAAAGCATCCAAGCAGATAATATTGAGCTAAGAATGTTCCTACAGGAAGCAAAGGAATAAAAATGAAGGTTACTATGCCAGTTACAAGCTAAGGATGAGGCCTTGGAAAAGTTGCGACATAACCAACCCGAGGTAAAAAGCAACCCTTCAATTTCATGTACTGTTCATGATGATGAATTCGCTTCTTTTGAAAAACATACTATAGGGATTATATCCAAACTACTGAAGAAGATGGGGTATCAGGGAAAAGGCCTCAGCATCAATGGCCAAGGCATCATAAACCCCTTCGAAGTCGAGGAATTTTCACTTCGTGTAGGACTCAATACACCAGAAAGGAAATGGGAGAAAGCTCCAATACAACTACTAACCAGCCAACGACAGACGATGAAATCCCTTCCTCACTGTCAAGTGATAGTGAGGACTCCATGAACACTTATCGAAGCAACACTAGGGGAGAGTGCCCAAAGGTGACCCAAAAAGTTTGGAGTAAAAAGTATCGTTGTAGTCATTGCAACAAAGTGGGACACCAACAAGACATGTGTCTGATGACCCATGCTCCGGAAGCATCGATAGAGGAGATGAAAGGTGAACATGTTCAAAAAATGAATCCACCACATTCATGGTGGTATAGTTTATTAAGTTGGTTTTATAGAGGTAGTAGCTTGTTATGGCCACCATTGTAAATCATAAGTTGCAAGTAAATGTAAACGTGATGGTTTGTTTCCCATCACTTTGAAACACAACGATGATGTTTTGGCCTTTCCTTATGAGTAGTTGTTAGGTCCCTATATTACTAGTATAGTCCCTTATTGTTGTTAGTGTAACCCCCTTATTGTTATTATTGTACCCTTGTAGCCCCCATATTGTTATTATTGTGCCTTTAAATTATTATTGTTAGGTCGGCTAGGATTACATTGTGGTCCCATGGACTCCTATATATAGAAAGGAGGTTTTGTAATTTGAGACATCCAAGAATTTTTCATTCATGTAATGTATTGGAGGTTTCCCCCTCAAAGTGGCTTATTTCTAAGGCGTTGATATCTCTTTTCTTCTCTTTTTGGAGCTGGTTTCACAACATTTGGTATCAGAGCTTTGAGATTCTAGGGTTTCGTTGCTCCAAACAGGTCATCGTGGAATTTTTGCTATAATTTTTTTTCTATGAAGGTTCAGAATCTGAAATTTGTTGAGTACGAAGCCAAACTCTTGAGGAACGTCTTCGCAAAATTTCAGAGCTTGGTTCGAAATATTTTCAGAGATATGATCTGTGCAAGTTAGGTCATTTTGCAGGCTACTGAATTTAACCTAAACAGATCATCATGATATTTTCGTAATAATTTTTTTTCTACGAAGGTTCAGAAGCTGAAATTTTTAGAGTGTGAAGCCACAATCCTAAGGAACATCTTCACAAAATTTCAGATATTGGTTCACAATATTTTCGGAGATATGATATGGGGAAGTTAGGGCTTTTTGAGGCTTATGAATTTCATCTCAAAGAGGTGATAGTGGGAAAATATTCATAGCTATCTCTCTGAGCATCAAATTGGAATGCTGTAAAAAATGGCTACAAGTACACGGACTGTAGTTTTCAGTCTATCAATTTTAGAGCCAAAGGAGGAAACGGTGACATGTGGCAAGTTGTACAATTTTGCTCTACTGAACCAATCCAAAATTGGGTCAGTGTGGGAGATTGGAAATAACTTTTCCTTGAAGAATAAAAATCAGATCAGACCTGTGGCATTTGAAAGAAGCTTTAGAGGGCTACTACAGGGCTAAATTTTAGATATTGAGGATCTGCAATTATAGAGATAATTCAATTTTAATATCGAGCTCCTCAAAAGAAAGTAAAAGGTGTGTATTTTTTTTTTCCGAATTGCATAAGTCTTGTTTGAAGAATGAAGTTGAATTGATTCCAAAGGCATATTGTAGAATAGATATCGGCATTGGATTCTAAAATGGCCCCTAAAAATAATTCAACACCCATTAATCCTTTAGAAAGCTCTACTATGACTCATGAAGATGAAGAATGGCAACATGACATATCAAAATTACAAGAGCAAGTGCAACAAATTTCACTCTCGCAAAGAGCAACAAAAAATGACATGGAAGTTTTGAAGAAAGGCGTGGAGACTAAGATGGATGGTTTGAAGAAAGGTGTGGAATCTAATATGGATGGTTTGAAGAATGGCATGGAATCTAAGATAGATGGCATGGGAGCTGGCATGGAATATAATATGGATGACATGGAAGCTAAGATCGATGAGAAAATGGAAAACATGAAGAATGATCTAAAGGAAGACATGGAAGGTTTGACAAAGTTGATACAAGAAATGTTTCCTAATGGTGAAAAGATAGTAGAGGAAACTCATGATGAGAACAAAATAAATAAAATCTAATGTTGGCAGGAAGAACCACCATATTCCAAAAATGGATATGAGGAAGTTTGATGGAAAGGATCCTATAACATGGATACTACAGATGGAGCAATATTTTGATCTCCATAATGTGCAAAACACACAAAAGGTACGCATTGCAACTTTACATTTAGAACAAAATACATTTGTATGGTATCGACGGCTTTGCTCCCGTAAAAAATTTGTCACTTGGTCAATTTTTACGGAGGAAATGATAGCACATTATGAGGATACAAAGAGCAACACCTTCTTTAGCCAATTGATAAATCTCAAACAAAAGGGTTTAATGGGGGAGCACATTGAGGACTTCCAAAAATTGAATATAAGGGTAATTGATATTCCAAAGGAACACATGATTGATCTCTTCATAGGTACTTTAAAGGATAACATCCAACATGAAGTTCGTGTTTTGGAACCTAATTCATTGGAGAAGGCATTCAGGTTGGCAAGAAAAATTGAATGTAAAATTATGGCGACAAGGAAGCCTACCACTCACTTCTATAAAGAAGGAAGTGTTGCTACTCCTAGATTTCCACAACCTACAAGGTTGACACCACAACAATTGGAAGAAAAAAGAGCAAAAGGGCTTTGCTACAGTTGTGATAGAAACTACACTAAAGGTCATAAGTGTGTTGAGAAGAAATTATTTTACATAGATTGTGAAGAGGAAGAAGAAAATGAACAAGAAGAGGATATACACCAGGAACCAACCCTAGAAGAGGAAGAAATGAGTCTAACCATATCGTGTAATGCATTGGCAGGAATTACCACTCCTCAAACTCTCAAGATAGAAGGACATATCAAGAAGAAAAAGGTAATAGTGTTGATTGATTCAAGTAGTACCCATAATTTTATTCATTGTAAGGTAGCCAAGGAATTGAATTGTTTCCTATACCCAGCACCAGAATGTCATGTGATGGTTGCAAATGGAGGAACTATAAATTGCTCTGGAAAATGCCATAATATCAAGCTAACCATGGGGGAATATGTATTGAATAGTCCAATTCTTTTCATTCCTATGGGAGGTGTTGATGTTGTACTAGGAGTACAATGGTTACAATCTTTAGAGATGGTAGCTTTTAATTTTCAAGAAATTTTCTTGAATTTTTTTTCAGAAGGAAAGGAAGTCGAATTACGGGGTATTTCAGGGAAGTTGGGAAAGATAATAAGCTCTAATGTCATGACAAAGCTTCTAAAGAAATAACAATGAGGCATAATTGCACAATTATGCTCACTAGAAGTTCCAACATCAAAATCATCTATTTCTGCAGATCTCCAAAAAGTCTTGGACAATCATTCCAAGGTTTTGAAACTCCCAAAGGACTCCCACCTATTCGTGATCATGATCATGCTATTCATTTGATTCCAGGAAGTGTTCCTCCAAACATCAGGCCTTATAGATATCCTTATGTCCAAAAGAGCGAAATTGAACGTATGATTGCATAAATGTTAGAGGTGGGTATAATTCAACCTAGTCAAAGTTCTTTCTTTGCTCTTGTAGTATTGGTACACAAGAAGGATGGATCATGGCGCATGTGTTCGGATTATAGGGAGCTCAATAAGCTCACCATTAAAGATAAATTTTCCATTCCTGTGATTGATGAATTATTGGATGAATTACATGGAGCAATTTATTTTACCAAATTGGATCTTTGTTCAGGGTATCATCAAATTAGAATGAAGACTGAAGATATTCCAAAAACAACATTTCAAACTCATGAGGGTCATTATGAATTTTTGGTCATGCCTTTTGGCCTTACCAATGCACCTTCTACATTTCAAGGGTTGATGAATTCCATTTTCAAACCCTTTCTTAAAAAATTTGTGCTAGTATTTTTTGATGATATACTAATCTATAGCAGGTCTTGGAAGGATCATGTTCAACATGTTGACAGGGTGCTCAAACTATTGCAGGAGAAACAATTATATGCAAAAACATCCAAATGTTTCTTTGGAGTAAAAGAGGTGGAATGTCTGGGTCATATTGTATCTCATGAGGGTGTTAAGGTAGACCCTAACAAAATTAAAGCTGCTTAAGGAATGGAAAGTCCCCACAACCATAAAGCAATTGCGAGTGTTAGGCTCCCATAGTTTGTAAGATTAGGAAGAACAAACGCTGCAGGGCCTACATCAGAACCACTTTGGAATCCTAGGATCTAGCCCTCCTGGGTCTCTATATGTGTTTTATAATGATATGCTTATAGGCTTATGATATGATATTAGGCTAGTTATGAAGCACAAGGGATTTTATTGTTTTTGGTTGATTAGTTGGGATGGATATCAGCAAAGGAAAAGGTCACTAGAAGGGTGAAGGTGAGAGTAGGTTGAAGAATGTTTCAGCTGATAGGATAGGTAAAAAGATAGTATCAATCCATTGGGCCATGGAGTCACAAAAGTATTTAATTGCACAACAAGTTTCAAGAGTGGTCCATGGGGAAAGTCATCTATATTAAAGGATCTCTTTAGATTGATTTGTGATATGGAACATTAGAAGTGTTGTGAAAGAAGCAAAGCTAATAACCATTTAATAATATATTAACTTCACTAAACAAGAAAAGCCTTTCAAAGTAACTATTTGAAGCAAGCCAAAGGACAGGGAAAACCACAGACTTCTTTGGGCAAACTTTTACTAAAGCACACTTTTCAAACAACAATACAACAATCTAACAGATTACCTTCAGAAAGTAGAAAACATTCAAGATAAACAAAAGAATAGCCTAAGATCAAGTAAGAAATTTGAATCTATCCTGATTTTGGCATACTCTTAGGGAAATTTTCAAAGCAACTGTTGGAGATAAACTAGAGGATAGGGCTAACCATAGACTTCTCTAGTTCAACTTTACTTAGCAGACTTTTCAAGAAATTTCAAAGACAATATCTCAAGTTGTACTCAGGAAACATGGGCTCACCAACACTTCACTGGCTATACTCTATTGAATTATCCTCAAAGCACAATTAGAAGAAAACATAAAGATAAAGCTTATCAGTGAGAATTAGGGTACCTTTTATAGTAAATCCTAATCTAAATTTGTTGTTCTTTATCAGAGAAAGTGGATAGTATGAAAAACACGAGGAAAAACAACAATTACGGTAAGAAAAACATCACTATTGACATAGACCAGGATCCCATAAATCAGCTTGTATATTTGATGTTCAAACCAGTTACAATCTTCAAGTCCAGTAGGTCTTTACAACTTCAAACTTCTCTTCTTAGTCTATCTTTCTTCAATCACTAACAGAGCTTCAACAGATTCAACAACTATTTAAATTCAATAAGTATTCAACCAACAACAACACTGGGCTCCTCATATGATATATATAGGTAAATTGAGGAGGTGGAGTGAAAGGATTAACTATTCAATTAATATAGAGTAAATGCTTCTTGACCTTTGGGAGGCCTAACGGAGAAGATATGTAATGTATTAAATCTATTAATTGATTTTTAAATTAACTTTCATCTACTTCAGTCACTTTTATTGACTTTTGAGGCTTTTGGTGGCTGGCAATTACTTTCTGAGCTGTCTTTGTAAAATATCTCTGACTGTGCATTAACTTTGTAGGATTTTGAGTAAATAGGCCTATAGGTGGCATTTTTAGTCTTTGGGGGAGTAAATAGCCTTGATGATCTGGAAATTAAGGCTGTCTTTTGCTAATCTGTCTCTGTTTCAGCGCTTTAATCATGAATTAGGCCTTTGATATGCTTTAAGGCCTTCTTTATCATCTTTGGTCTTCATCATTGTGTCTTTATCTTTAAAACTGTAGATTAAGCTTTTGATCTTCAAACCTTTGCTTTAATCCTTAATCTGCACGGTTTAAGTCTTTTAATCTTCAGGCTTTAGGCTTTAAACCTTTAAACTTTATCTTTTGAAATTCTTCACTGTTCTTCATAAACTTTTATTGTTTGCTGACAGGTACTTTTTTTGACTGTGGGATGGCTTTCATGATTACCGCCATGAAACCTACAACAAGCAACCAACCGTTATATAAAACTTGCATTATATGGTAAAACTACTTCAGAGGGCTCGAAGAGGGGTGGAGGAGAAATGCAAAGGAGGATGAATGCAGCAAAGGTGGAAAACCCATGGCAGAAGGTAGAACCAGGGTTTAATTCGAATTATGGCACGAAAATATGGGTAAGTAGTTTTGGAAAATTGGAGATGGTTTTCGCATAGGGTCTGGGTGGTAAGTGGTAATGGGCCAAATGAACGCGATATGGCTTAGGTGTTGACACTTGTCCCTCTAAAACCACCCATTTTGCATTCAAATTGCACGCTTGGGAGGTTTCGTGAGTTGGGTACAAAGAAGAACGCGGACCATCCGATCTGGGGGAGCCAAATCGACGGCCGTGGGTGAGCGTGATGGTTGAATAGATGCGTGGGGGTAAGAGTGGTGGGCCCTGACTGTGACGTCAGAAGTCCTATCTTTTAGCGGAAAGTTTGATCAACAGGGTGAAATTGTGGTCGTTAGATCCGAATAGATCAATGGTGGAGATTAACTGCGGGGGGACTAGGGGGTACGGAGGGATCTCAACGCCGGGTGCCTCAGCAGTGAATGGGAAACGGGTAAAAAATGTTGGCCGTTGGATGGGGAGAAGATCGACGGTGGAGATCGAGGGTGCGGGGGGACTGGGGAGTACGGTCTGCTTTGGTCGGGTGCCCCCGCAGTGAAGTTGCACCGTAGAGCTGGGTTAATCGGACGGTGAGGATTGTATCAGGGAGGATGCATATCGACAGTGAAAAGGGTTTGGGAATGAGGAAAGAAATAACGCGATGGTGTGATGACCATCCGATCAGGAGGATAGATGGTCCAGATGAAATCGAAGAGTCACAAGAATGAATGAATGGGGCAAAGGGACAGGGAAATGACGAAACTACGTTGACCGTTGGATCTGGGGGAGCCAAATCAAAGGTTCAGATCCCATCGGTGGGGGAAACCATGACGTGGAGGAAATATAAAGAAATGAAAGGAAAAGGGGTGGAGTGAAGTGCGATAGCGTGAAAGGGGCTTAAAGACTGAGCCAACGGTTGCGAGTCCCGGTTAGATGGAGGAAAGGGCTGAGAACTTAAGGCCATGGGGGCTTAAGCTTGACTTAATGAAAAATTTGGTTTTTTAGGCCGAAATGGGGTTTTTTGAAGGTTCCGATAGAGTTAAAAAGGGGTTTAAAACAAAATAAAGAGGGTTTATAAGGTTTAAAAGGGGATTTTGAGGAAGTGAAGGATAATTAAGGGGAAAAAAGGGATTTTTTAGCAGAGGGGAAAGGTTATTTTAAATGAGTGATAGTATGTGAAATAAAGGGTTCTTGGAGGCATGAAATGGTGGAGATTGAGGCCTTGTAAACAGTTTCGTTTTGAAGTAATAGGCTATTTTGAAGGATTTTCAAGTGGAGAAATCAGTAAGATAGGTCTTATGAGAAAATAGACACAAAAAGGCTTCAAGAAGTCACATAATTGCTCCAAATTTGTTTCTTGAAGACTAACAGACCTGTTTTAGCCATCATAGTATATGGAAAATTTATAGATGGCTAACAGTGGCTCCACCTAGGGAGGGCAGCTCCATGGAGGTGTTAAGAACCTCGGAGATAAATCTTTGGAAAGTAGACTAGTGCCTTGATGTTTTGCTGCATTTTGACAATCCTCTATATCTTTGATGACCATGCTGCTTAAAAAGATGATCTGCAGATTTACAACAAGATGATTTTATCTCCCAAACTTCTACCTACCCAACCTACTTGTCCTAACATTTTTTCTTCATAAGGTGCACTTAGACTTGCAAACCTTCTGATATCAACATTTTATTCTTTTATTTAAAGGATGCAACTAATCTAAAACTACCCTTATAACTTCCATGAGTCCAGATTAAACAGTTGGACTCAAAAATTCTTTACCTAATCTACTAGCTGGCAGGATTAAACTGTTTGACAGATCTACATTCAATATATTCTAAAACAGAAATTGAAAATACAGCCAAACCAGGATTAGGCTATCTGATTCACTGTATTGTCCATGGCATAAGAAACAAGCTGCACATAGACTGAAATTTACACAAATTTAAAACAAAATTGTGAAGGCTTAAGATTTGAAAATTAAGAACGTCCTTCTTTCTTCTTATGACTCAGATTTTGATCTATTTAGAGTCATCCTTTTTCTTTTTATGTCTTGGTTAAGATTTTGAGCATGTTAGAACCATTATTTTCTATCTTTAGCTCAATTTTTAGTCTGATTAGAGCCATTTCTTTCTATCCTAATCTATTCTACTAATAAGCCAAGATTTCATTGTTTGGAAAATCTTCTTCACTAACCTATCATCAGTAAATTGAAATCTCTCTAGTCATGATTAGACTATATGACTAAATAGCAGTGCTCTCTTTTAGTAATGGCATTTAAACTTTCACACTTTCAGACTCTCTTTCTTTTTTGGTATGGGGCTATACCTTTCTTATTTTTCTAGTCTGCCCTCTTTTTCTCTTTTTCTATTGTTTTTGTATTTTTTCTTTTTTTCAAATTCAAAAGCAGTGTTATATACAATGAACAAAAAGCTTTGAAACAAAAATATCAGTTAGCAGAAATAATGTTTGAGCATCCTGCCATTGACATGACCTCCAAAATATTCAGCTCCATCCAATTCTTGCAGAAAGAATGCATTGTTTCCAATAGTAGATTGAATAAGATAAGGGCCTTGCCATAAATTATCAAATTTTCCATGTTTGCCCTTATCTTCTCTTCTTGAATCCCATTTCAATACTTTGTCACCAATTTCAAAGTCACTTACCTTGGTTCTTTTGTCAAACAACTTCTTGATGTTTTCTTGTAGTTGTTGTGCTTTGATGTATACTTATTCCCTGGTTTGTTGTAGACGTATAGTCTGGTGTGTTCTTCTTGTCATATCATCATCTTCAGACTGTACTTCTTGGATCAGCTTCATGACTAGCACTCCTAAACTGGTTGGAAATACTGCATCAGTTCCATAAACTAGCTGGTAGGGAGACATTCCAATTGATTTTTTAATTGCTAGTATGTTTGCCCATAATGCGTGTACTAGCTTGTTGTGCCATGATTTTTGTTTTCTTCCAGAAACTTCTTGATTATGTTCACCAAAATTTTATTTGAGGATTCTGCCAACCCATTACCTTGAGGGTAATAAGTTGTAGAATGACCCAATTTAATATAATATTTATGACAGAATTCCACCATCTTTTTAGACCTAAATGCAGTAGCATTGTCAGTTATGATCTTTCTAGGACAACGAAATCTAGACAATATATGGTTTTCAAGGAATGAAATGATAACTGAGTCTGTGGCATTCCTAGAAGGGATGGCTTCTATCCATTTGGTAAAATAGTCTGTTGTTGTGGGGATCCATTTGTGTTGGGAAGATGAGGCAGGATGGATTTCCCCAATGAAGTCTAGACCCCACTGCTGAAAATGAGTTTTAACAGTGATTGGTTGCAGAGGTAAGGGAAGCAACTTTCTTTTGCCTTCAAATATTTGGCATTTGTGATAGGCAATAATCATTTTGTGGATATCTTGAAAGAGGGTGGGCCAGTAATAGCCAACTCTAAGGATTTTGTTAGTAGTTAACTTCCAGTAGAGGTGGCCTCCACATTCTCCTTCAGGAAACTCGTGCTTGATCTTATCTGCATCATTCTCAGGTAAACATTTAAGAAATAATCCACAAGCATTTTTCCAATATAAACATTTATTCAAAATGCAGTAATTTACATCTTTCAACTTTAAGAATCTTGCCTTGGTTTTAGACAAACCAGGAGGGACATTTAGGTTGAGCAAAAAATACGAAATATCAGCATACCAAGATGAATTCAGAAAATAATCTTCAATAATTGGAGTTGTCAACTCCTCCTGTTCATCTAATGCATTAAACATGTTTATATCAAGAGCTTGAAAGTTGGATTCAGCCATAAGTTTTGTTAATCCTTGACCTTTGATGAGCTTAGTGGGCTTGATTTCTAAGTCATATTCCAATATTACAACAATCCACTTTCCTCTTTTGCCATCTAGATATTGGGTCAATATGTCTTTTACAACTGAATGGGGCACAAATGCTATAATGTGGGAATGTAAAATGTAAACTCTTAAGTCTTTTAAGGCTTTGACTAAGGCAATGGCTTGTTTTTCCATGATATTGTACTTCATAGGTGCATCTCTTAATGCCTTGCTGAAAAATGTAATAGGCTGCTCTTGTCCCTTCAAGTTTTTCTGTAATAGGACAACAATTACTATGTGTTCTGATGAAAATGAAAATATGAAGAAATATTTTGTAAAATCAGGACTGATAAGAACTGGTGTTTTGGTAAGTGCTTGTTTTACCAGCTCAAATGATTTCTTTGCTTCTAAGGTCCATTTAACTCCTTCTTCTCTTTTAAGCATGTGTGTCATGTTTCTAAGGAGTTCAGCTAGATTAGGTATGAACTTTCTCAAGAAATTAATCCTTATAATGAAAGATTGAAGTTCCTTGATGTTTCTAGGATGGTTGATTTGCAATATACCATCGATCCTCTTTGTGTCTATCCTTATTCCCTCTCCTGATATGATATATCCAAGAAGTTTACCTTCTTGGAGACCGAACAATGTTTTCTTTGGATTTAAGGACAACCCATATTTTCTGCATTTCTCAAAGACTTTTCTCAAGTGTATTAGGTGCTCTTCATCTGTTTTAGAATAGACCGTGATATCATCCAGGTAAATCACAATGAAGTAACCTATTTCTTCTGAGAATGAAATATCCATGGCTCTCTGAAATGTGGCACCAGCATTCATTAAATCAAAGGGCATTTTCAAATACATGAAAGTATCCCAAGGAGTAGTAAAGGCTGTTCTAAGTTGATCATCAGAATGTACCAATATTTGATTGTAACCTGAGAAGCCATCTAGCAAAAAAATTCTTCTAGAACCAACTACCCTTTGTAAGATATGATCCATTTTGGGCAAGGGATAGTTGTCCTTTAATGAGGCCTTTTTTAAGTTTCTAAAGTCAATACAAAGCCTTATTTTTCCTGTTTTCTTCCTAACATATACAAGATTAGATACCCAAGTCTAAATATCTAATAGGGACAATGATTCCAGCATCATACATTTTTCTAATTTCTTTCTCTACTAGAGGTAATTGAACAGGGTTGATTCTGCGCCATTTTTTTCTGAAAGGCTTCTAGTTTTATTTGAGGGGTATCTTTTGCTGGATTATATCTGTATCATATGATTTTAGATCTTCATAGCTCCATGCAAAAACATCATAAAACTCTCTAAAAAGCTCAATGTATTTCAGTTTAATGTGAGCTGGGAGTGCCTTGGATAATTTGATCATTTTGGGCTTTTCCTCACCGCCTATGTTGCATTCTTCCACTTTAGCTTCAATAGGTTTCAGTTTTGGCTTTTTGGCAACATCATTCAAGTCAAACAATTCTTATAATGGGACCAGTCCTTTTGGCAAGCTCTGATTTTTAGATTGCACCACTTCTAAGTCTTCATTTTCTAAATCTGTGCTATTTTTTGTTGTATGTTTGGGTCTATTAGTTAACAGATTTATTTCAGCAATCTTAGGAAACATTTCTTCTTTAGAAAGTGATTTTTCCTCAGTAGGACAGTCTCATTCATATTCTGAATCTGAGATTTTCACTTCAAATTCATTTTTGGACTGTAGGAAGTATTCTATTTGTTTATCTCCTTCAAAAACTTGCCAGTATTTTTCATTATCTAGGACAGCTGGTCTATATTTTACTTGGATGGTGTATTGTTTACTTTCATAAGGTCTTAGACAAGTACTAGTAGCAAAGGCTAATCCATTGGCAAGAATGTTTTGGTTCCTTGGGACAAAGGTAAGTTGGAATTCAACAAATGTTTTTAACAAATCCATGGCATCATCTCTATAGGCTCTAAGTCTAGGATGTTTAGCAGTGTATTCCCCATTTACTTGCCTAATTATCAATTCTGAATCTCCATGAACTGTTATCATCTTGGCCCCTAATTTTTTCAATAAATGTAGGCCTAAAAGGAGAGCTTCATACTCTCTATGTTATTTGTGCATTGGAAGTTTAATCTATAAGAATGACCCTCAGCATGATTGTTTTCAGTGTTGTGCACCCATATGCCTGCTCCTGCACCAGTTTTACTACAAGACCCATCAAAACTCATACTCCAAAGAAGACTGTTTCCAGATTTTTCATTTATTTCATTGTTGTCCTCTCTGTTTTGTTTGCCTAATCTGCGACTATGTTGTTCTTGTAGGTCTACACTATGTTGAATTATTTTGTTTTGTTCCTCAGGGTTTTCAATGTTTTGAGGATTTGTTCTTTGATGTCCTTGATTGGTACTATGTTCATGATTGTTTTGATGCTCAAGACCTGTGATCTGTTTGCTATGATTTTCTGAATTAGCAAATTGTTTTCTAGTTCTCTCCTTGTTTTCCTCCTCTTCTATGGCTGCCACTATGTTTGGATGTGGAGTGAACACTATATTGGATGATGTTTCATTGAATAAATCTTGCTTATTAGGAATCTTATCATTGTAAAGAATGAATGAGTCAAGGTCAGAGTGTATGGAATAAAGAGGAGAGTTTTCTAGTCTTTCTTGACTACTCACCATGTATTTCATGTGTGTTTCCCTATAGATTCTTCTGGGTTGACTGAAGATAGGGATGGTGGCATAAGTCATATCCATCTGCATAGTACCTTGCAACTTAGCGCTCCATGATCTTGAAAGAATCATGCCATATTTGGGGGGTATATCAGCCACTACAATGTCCATCATTAAGCCTTTGGCTGGGATTTGAGCTAAGTTAACACAAACATCTTTTATAAGGCCTAGGAATTTTACTCTACTTGAATCAAATTAATATAAATCTTTATAAGGTCTGGTTACTTCAAGGCCTAATATTTCCATGATTACTTTTGGCATGAGATTATGTGATGCTCCTGAATCAAGCATGGCATTATGAAAAATATTATCATGGATGTTCAAACTGATGTAGAATGGAGGGGTAGTTCCTTCTTGAAATTTTCCTTCAATCTTTGGACCGAACAGAAGCTCTGGTGTATCATCATTTAAGTTAACAGTATCATGAATATCTACTATGTTCAAAGCTTTCAAAAATTGACATCTATATACATTTTGAGTGACTAACTCAGTGAGTGGGATAAAGATTTTGATTTTGGAAATTTCATTCTCTAGGCTAAAGGGAATCTGATTTTTCAAAATGTTTGATTCAGCCTTCTTAGTCACTGAGTCATCAGTAAAATCAGCTTGCTGATTTCTACTATTTGCTACAGTCAAAATGGTTTTTTCAGGAGCGTTAGCTGAAATGCTAGTGCTGCTAGGGTCACCACTATGTTTGTATTGAATCTGAGCATTTTCCCTTATTTTGATCAGAACCTTCAACCACTGTTTTATGATTTTCGGTTGTCTTTTTGGAAGTATTTATAGGGCTATTTTTGGCAAAATTATCAGAGGTTTTATTTTTGGGAGTTTCTTGGTTCTTTTTACTTCTTAAGTCATATTGTTTAGGTGATCCTATGATGGAATTTTCAAAGTCTTGTTCATAGTATTCAATTTCTAGTCTTCTATCATCATAGGGTGTATATAGACCTTGTTTTCTTTTATGGAGGAAATCAGAATCCTCATTGTTCACTCCCAACATGTTCATGTTATCATCCTCTGTTTGTTCAATTGTTTCTCCATCCTCATTAACATAATTTTCTTGGAAAGGAGGTTTGATCTGCTGATCAGCATCTCTTTGTCTATTCTGATTCTGATTTCTCCTAAAGTTCTGATTTTGATTCTGGGATTGGTTTCTATTTTGAGGAGCTGTTTGGTTTTGTCTAGATTGAGCTTTTTCACATATGCTCATCCTCTCCATCATCTTCTACATCATCCTTTTCATTCTTGAGTCATATGTGGAAGGTCCAGCTTCATCCCTATATGATTACCTCTTCTCAGTCTTCATTCTAGCTCTCTTGGCAATCAAATTTTCCTCAACACTTACTACCCCTGCTTGCATATCTTCTAATGTGAGGGGTTCCCTTTCTCTTAGTTGGTAGGCCATGTCAGGATCAAATCCATCAGGGAATTTCATTAGAGCTATGCCTTGTGGAGGTTTCATGTGGATAGGTAGGGCATTGTACACACTATTAAATCTAGTGTAGTACTCTTGGAATCCTTCTCCAACATTCCTTTTAATGTTCTCATATTCAGATAGAATCTGGAGAGGATTTTTTTGACCTCCCACTTTTAAAAAAAAAATTGATGAAAATCTTGGAGGTCATTAATACTATTAGGGGTTAAGCCTTTAAACCATTTTCTTGCTTCTCCCCCTAAAATTTGAGCAAAAAATCTGAGTTTAACGGTTTCAACATCTATCTCATTTCTATCAAAATAGTCATTCATTTTTTCCACATGTAGTTGAGTAGTAGTAGAACTACTAGCATCATATAATGGAATCTTGGACTGATAGTCCTGTGGAAAATTTAATAAAGGTAAAGGAAGGACTAGAGGAGCATACCATGTTGCCATGATAGGAGGTTGTGGAAAAAATGGGGGGTTTACAAGTGGAGGGTTTATGAAAGGAGGGGCAGGATGGAATGGAGCATTTTGAACAATGGGTGTATGGATAACGGAAGTAATTGGACCAGCAAGAGACTGTTGAGCAGATCTAGGATGAGAGAAACCAAAGTTATGAATGAAATGTAGATCAAGTGGGGTGGTTTCTCTGCTATCAGTATGTTCACCACTATGTTGGGGTGAGTGTGGAGGCTCAAAGTCTATATGATCTATATCACTAAGTGAATTAGTTTTAGATGGATTTCTGATCAATGGTAAGTCAACTTGTGTATCTTGCAGAGCTATAAGATTTTCAGGGACAAATTTTGCTCTATGAATTGGTCTGACAATAGTTGAATTCTTGGATTTAGGAGACTTCCTAAGGATGCTTTCTGGATTGTCAACTATCTCAGCAGGATTTGGGTCAAGATGGACTCTAGTATAAATTATTTTATAAGCCACTATGTTATGTTTTCAGACCTAATGATGAGAAAAGTTCGGCCAAATATGACAGTCTTTTAAAGGCAAACTAATTTTATGAAAGAAAAATTAATCCTCAAAGTTTAATTAATTGAGTTGGTATGATGTTATGATAAAAGTTTCCCATTGGAGTCTTAGGAAAAACTAGTGGGGTCAGCAGGCCTACTGAGTACCATTGGAGTCGCCAGGTGAAGGATTTTTACTTGTTTTCAAGGTTTGGTTGTTGTTCACCATCAACAATCAATAATAACCAGTCTTGGTGACACTTGATTATTTAGGAATAGGGGTTTGTTGAGTCATGAAGTTATCTATTACTCAAAATATTCTCCCCAGTATTGTCACCACTATGTTAGGCTCCCATAGTTTGCAAGATTGGCAAGAACAATCGCTGCAGGGCCTACATCAGAACCACTTTGGAATCCTAGGATCTAGCCCTCTTGGATTCAGAGAGGGATCTCTCTATATGTGTTTTAGAATGATATGCTTATAGGCTCATGATATGCTATTAAGCTAGTTATGAAGCTCAAGGGATTTTCTTGTTTTTGGTTGATTGGCTGGGATGGATATCAGCAAAGGAAAAGGTCACTAGAAGGGTGAAGGTGAGAGCAGGTTGAAGAGTGTTTCAGCTGATAGGATAGGTAAAAATATAGTATCAATCCATTGGGCCATGGAGTCACAAAAGGATTTAATTCCACAACAAGTTTCAAGAGTGGTCCATGGGGAAAGTCATCTATATCAAAGGATCTCTTTAGATTGATTTGTGCTATCGAACATTAGAAGTGTTTTGAAAGAAGCAAAGCTAATAATGATTTAAGAATTTATTAACTTCACTAAACAAGAAAAGCCTTTTAAAGTAACTATTTGAAGCAAGGCAAAGGACAGGGAAAACCATAGACTTCTTTGGGAAAACTTTTACTAAAGCACACTTTTTAGACAACAATCTAGTAATCTAACATATTACCTTCAAAAAGTAGAAAACATTCAAGATAAACAAAAGAATAGCCTAAGATCAAGTAAGAACTTTGAATCTATCCTGATTTTGGCATACTCTCAAGGAAATTTTCAAAGCAACTGTTGGAGATAAACTAGAGGACAGGGCTAACCATAGACTTCTCTAGTTTAACTTTACTTAGTAGACTTTTCAAGAAATTTCTAAGACAATATCTCAAGTTGTACTCAGGAAACATGGGCTCACCAACACTTCACTGGTTATACTCTATTGAATTATCCTCAAAGCACAATTAGAAGAAAACATAAAGATAAAGCTTATCAATGAGAATTAGGGTACCTTTTACAGTAAATCCTAATCTAAATTTGCTGTTCTTTATCAGAGAAAGTGCACAGTATGAAAAAAATGAGGAAAAACAACAATTACAGTAAGAAAAACATCACCATTGACATAGACCAGGATCCCATAAATCAGCTTGTATATTTGATGTTCAAACCAGTTACAATCTTCAAGTGTAGTAGGTCTTTATAGCTTCAAACTTCTCCTCTCAACCTATCTTTCTTCAATCACTAATAGAGCTTTAACAGCTTCAACAACTATTTACATTCAATAAGTATTCAACCAACAACAATAGTCGGCTTCTCATATGATATATATAGGTAAATTGAGGAGGTGGAGTGAAAGGAAGGTCTAACTATTCAATTTATGTAGAGTAAATGCTTCTCAACCTTTGGGAGGCCTAATGGAGAAGATATATAATATCTTAACTCTGTTAATTGATTTTTACATTAAATTTCATCTACTTCAGTCACTTTTGTTGACTTTTGAGGCTTTTGGTGGGTGGAAATTACTTTCTGAGTTGTCTTTGTAAAATAGCTCTGACTGTGCATTAAATTTGTAGTCTTTTGAGTAAATAGGCCTGTAGGTGGCATTTTTAGTCTTAGGGGGAGTAAATAGCCTTGATGATCTGGAAATTAAGGCTGTCTTTTGCTGATCTATCTCTGTTTCAGCGCTTTAATCATGAATTAGGCCTTTGATATGCTTTAAGGCCTGCTTTATCATCTTTGGTCTTCATCATTGTGTCTTTAACTTTAAAACTATAGATTAAGCTTTTGATCTTCAAACCTTTTCTTTAATCCTTAATCTGCACGGTTTAAGTCTTTTAATCTTTATGCTTTAGGCTTTAAACCTTTAAACTTTATCTTCTAATACTCTTCACTGTTCTTCATAAAATTTTATTGTTTGCTGACAGGTACTTGCTTTGACTATGGGATGGCTTTCATGATTACCGCCATGAAACCTGCAACAAGCAACCAACCGTTATATAAAAACTACATTATATGGTAAAACTGATTTAGAGGGCTCAGCGAGGGGTGGAGGAGCAATGCAGAGGAGGATGAATGCAGTGAAGGTGGAAAACCCATGTCGGAAGGCGAAACCAGTGTTTAATTTGAATTATGGCGCAAAAATATAGATAAGCGGTTTTGGAAAACTAGAGATGGTTTTCGCATAGGGTCTGGGCGATAAGCGGCAATGGGCCAATTGAATGCGATACGGCTCAGGTGTTGACACCTGTCCCTCTAAACCACCCATTTCACGTTCAAATTGCACACCGGGGAGGTTTCGTGAGTTGGGTGCGAAGAAGAACGCGGACCGTCTGATCTGGGGGAGCCAAATTGACAGCCATGGGTGAGTGCGATGGTTGAATAGATGCGCGAGGGTAAGAGTGGTGGGCCTTGATGGTGACGTCAGCAGTCCTGTCTTTTAGCAAAAATTCTAATTAGCGGGGCTAAATGGTGGATGTTAGGTCCGAATAGATCAACGGTGGAGATTAACTGCGGGGGGACTGGGGGGTATGGAGGGATCTCGAGGCCAGGTGCCTCCGTAGTGAATGGGAAACGGGGAAAAAATGCTGGTTGTTGGATCGGGAGAAGATCGATGGTGGAGATCGAGGTTGCACGGGGACTGGGGAGTATGGGCCACTTTGGTCGGGTGCCCCCGCAGTGAAGCTGCGCCGTAGATCTGGGTTAATCGGACGATGAGGATTATATCAGGGAGGATGCATATCGGCGGTCAAAATGGTTTGGGAATGAGGAAAGCAATAACACGATGGTGCGATGACCGTTCAATCAGGAGGATCGATGGTCCAGATGAAATCAGAGAGTCACAGGAATGAGTGAATGGGGCAAAGGGACAGCGAAACGGTGAAACTGTGCCGATCATTGGATCTTTGGGAGCTAGATCAATGGTTTAGATCCCATCGGCGGGGGAAACCATCGCGCAGAGGAAATATAAAGAAACGAAAGGAAAAGGGGTAGAGCGAAGTGCGATAGCGCAAAAGGGGCTTAAAGACTGAGGCCGACGGTCATGGGTCCCGATCACATGGAGGAAAGGGCTGAGAACTTAAGGCTGTGGGGGCTTAAGCCTGACTTAATGAAAAAGTTGGTTTTTGAGGTCGAAATGGGGTTTTTTGAGGGTTTTTAAAGGTTTTGATAGAGTTAAAAATGGGTTTAAAACCAAATAAAGAGGGTTTATAAGCTTTAAAAGGGGATTTTGAGGAAGTGAAGGATAATCAAAGGGAAAAAAGGGAGTTTTTAGCAGAGGGGAAAGGTTATTTGAAATGAGTGATAGTGAGTGAAATAAAGGGTTCTTGGAGGCATGAAATGGTGGAGATTGAGGCCTTGTAAATAGTTTCTTTTTGAAGCAACAAGCTATTTTGAAGGATTTTGAAGTTGAGAAATTAGTAAGATGGGTCTTATGAGTGAATAGTTACAGCAAGGCTTCAAGAAGTCACAGATTTGCTCCAAATTTATTTCTTGAAGACTAACAGACCTGTTGTAGCCATCATAGTATATGGAAAATTTATAGATGGCTAACAACGAGGATTTCTCGGGTTAATAGGGTATTATCGAAAGATTGTTAAGAATTATGGGAGAATAGCAGCACCTCTAACAACATTATTGAAGAAAGATGCATTTTCATGGACTCCTGAAGCAACTAAGGCCTTTTAACATCTTAAAGAGGGAATGTGCCTAGCACTAGTCTTAGCTATGCCAGACTTCACAAAAACCTTTATTGTGGAATGTGATGCCTCAGGAAATGGAATTGGTGTTGTTTTAATGCAAGAATGAAAACCCATTTCTTTTTAAAGTCATCCAATAAAAGGAAAGTATTTACAGAAACCTATTTATGAGAAGGAAATGTTAGCAATACCGCATGCACTAAAGAAATGGAGAACTTACCTAATGGGAAGACACTTCAAGGTAAAAACTGATCATGATAGTCTTAAACACTTTTTGGAACAAATAATATCTTTAGAAGAGCATCAAAAATGGGTCACAAAGATGTTGGGTTATGACTTTGAAATAATATACAAAAAAGGGAAGCTAAATGTTGTTGCAGATGCCCTCTCAAGAAAGAATGAAGAGGTGGAAGCATTGCTTTGTGCCATTTCTATTAACCAACCAGATTGGATAACCGAAGAAAGAGATGAATGGAAGAAGGAAGAAGAAGTGTGGACACTCATTCAAAAGTTGCAGGAAGATCCTAGTACATCTGATACATTTAGTTGGAAAAATTATTCCTTATGGTACAAAGATCGCTTATATGTTTGTAAGAATTCCCAACTAAAACAAAAGATTCTTTTGGAATTGCACACTTCTCCTTTAGGAGGACACTCGAGATTTTTAAAAACTTACCATAGGGTGAAGAAATAATTTTTTTGGGATGGCCTTAAATCTAATATTCAAAAGTTTGTGGTAGAATGTTTTGTTTTCCAGCAGAATAAAGTTGAGACAATTAAAACCCCGGGTCTTCTACAAACTTTACCCATTCCAAGTCAACATTGGGAAGATATTTCAATGGATTTTATCACAAGTTTATCTAAGTCCAAAGGAAAGAGTGTTATCATGGTGGTAGTTGATAGACTTACCAAGTATGCACACTTTTGTGCAATATCTCATCCATTTAAAGCAAGTACAGTTGCTACTACATTTATGGACACAATTCAAAAGCTACATGGAAACCCAAGGGTTATTGTGAGTGACAAAGATCCCATTTTTACTGGAAATTTTTGGACGGAGTTATTTTCTTGTTTAGGTACTCAATTAGCTCATAGCTCATCTTATCATCCTCAATCTGATGGTCAAACTGAGATAGTAAATAAATGTTTGGAAGGATATCTTCGTTGTTTTGTATCTGATAAACAAACACAATGGGTCAAGTGGTTACCTCTTGCTGAATGGTGGTATAACACTTCCTTCCATACTGCAGCAAAAATGACCCCACTTATGGCACTTTATGGATATCATCCACCATCCATCACATCATCTTTAAGGGAAAATTCGAAGGTTCAAGCAGTGGAAGATCACATCGAGCATCAGCGAGAAGTTCTCCAACTCTTAAAGGATAACCTGAATTTGGCACAAAATCGAATGAAACAACAGGCAGATCAACATCGTAGCGAGAGAAGTTTTGATGTAAGAGATTGGGTATTTTTACGGCTACAACCATACAAACAAATGTCCCTCAAGCAAGCTAAGAAGGATAATAAATTATCGCCAAAGTACTATGGTCCTTACAAGGTGTTGCAAAAGATTGGTACTATGGCATACAAATTGGAGCTTCTTGCTTTTTCACAAGTGCATCAAATTTTCCATGTTTCATGCTTATAGAAGGTTATAGGTGAAATTCTTCTAGTTCAAACAATATTGCTAGAACTTGATGAGGAAGGAAAAATCATATTGGAACCTGAAGCGGTCACAGAAACAAGAACTCGACAGCTACAGAATCGATCAATTTCAGAGTATCTCATCAAGTGGAAGAACTTACCCGCTGAATATTCTACATGGGAGGATGAGAATTTTATACAGAAGCACCCAGAGCTACTCAAGCATTGAGGACAAAACTTTTTTGAAGGAGAGGGGCATGTTAGGTCCCTATATTACTAGTATAGTAACTTATTATTATTAGTGTAACTCCCTTATTGTTATTATTGTACCCTTGTAACCCCCATATTGTTATTATTGTGCCCTTAAATTATTATTGTTAGGTCGGCTAGGATTACATTGTGGCCCCATGGACTCCTATATATAGAAACAAGGTTTTGTAATTTGAATCATCCAAGAATTGTTCATTCATGTAATGTATTGGAGGTTGCCCCCTCGAAGTGGCTTATTTCTAAGGCATTGATATCTCTTTTATTCTCTTTTTGGAGGTGGTTTCACAATAGTAGTTGAGGTATGGATTGTTTTTATGTAATCATTGGCCAATGAGTGTGTGCTATAAAATCTTGGCAAGGAGGGGTTGTTGAGTCATATGTGGTGTGCATGATTGCAAATGATGTACCAGTTTTGTGTGAAGGAAATTGAAAGTGTGGTTTTGAGTGTGTTAATTATTTTGGGGGTCCAAAAGCTCTTTAGTGGGGAGCAATGATCCAGGTGGATCGAACAGGTCCAAAAACAAGTGGCTTGAGTACAAAGGCTCAAAATAAAAGTGTCAGGAATGTCGAAAATTAATTTAAATTTGAAGATCTCATATTTCTGATTCCAACGACGTAGACGACACTCAATTCTGAGTCTGTATGGAGGAGTTAGGAGCAGTCAAAGTTTGAGGGTTGACTTGGTGATGTGGCAGCTTAAGGAGGTGACAATTTTGTAGAAACCCGGCTAGCAGATTCCAGCCAACCCTAGATGGATTCCGGGTGAAATTGTGGTTCCCTTAATTTGACTCCTTCGGTCAAATTTCAGAAATTTAAAAAAAAAATGGGTTGTTTAAATTCAAATAAAAAAAAATATAAAAGAAGGTAGGGCAGGAAATGACCCTCGCCCTACTCATTGGACCATATAAAAAATATTATTAAAATAGGGTGGGCTAGCGGCCATGACCCCGCCACCCACCACATATCTTTATGTTGCAACAAACATGGCAGAAGGGGCGCGAACTGTCAAACCTGCTGCCCCATGCCATACCTACACACTCTATATGGAGGCGACAAAAGATTGGGGGCGGGCTGCCCAATGCAGGACCAATCCCCCACTTGATATTAAATTGATATGGTGGGGTATTAAAAAAGAACATGGCGTGATTTTTAAAACCATACTCAGCCTTAATACGGAGGGGAGGGGGTTTGGCCACCCGAACCCTCCCCCATATGCAGGATCTTAACCAACTCAGCCAGCAGACTCCTTGGGGAGTCCGCCCAGCTTTTATTATCTAAAATGAAGGGGAGGGCATTTGACCACCAGACCCCCTCCCCCATATGTAGGATCTTAACCAAATAAGCCAACATACTCCTTGGGGAGTCCGCCCGGCTTTTATTATGTAAAATATTCCTTTCAAGAGTGCGCCCACAGAGTATGAGACATGGTGGAACAATGAGCACTTTGCAGGAGGGGGCGAAACCATGATCTGAGCCATTTCCAGAGGGTCCAAATTTTCACGTTGTTAGAATCAGGAAAATTTTATATGGATTTTTCACCTCTCAGTGCCACAAATCCAATGATGTTGTCCATTTATTCATCAAAGGTATCCAATTTTCGGGCACTTTTAGCTATGGAGGTATAAGGGTGTAATTTTTCATTAAATTCGTGTACTTTCATTTTTACTGCCACTTAATGAAAGAGGGCCTCCCCACTAATTAATCAGGGCCCGAAGACATAGTCCCTCCTGGAAAAACTCTGATATCAATTCTATGTCTTCTTGCATGATTCTAATTGCTTCTTTCTTGTTATGTTTATGCCTTTAAAGTTTCTTGTTTAAGCTGCAATTTTTACATGTAATTCCTTAACACATCTCAAGAAAAATATTTTGGATCAATAGCCAACTATGCTACGCAGAACATAGATAGAACAAAAATTGGATCATTTGAAGTTTTTGGGTATATGAATAAGTGAATATTCTGAGAATGCAGTGTGGAATAATCTGAGTTTGTGGTGCAAAGATATCTGTCTTTTGGGACAGAATAATACAACCTTATGAAGAAGTCTCTCTCTAGTACGTAAATAAAATAAGGATCAATCTACTGGAGAGCGAGGGTAATTATAGTAGCTCTCATAGATCGAAGGTGATTTCAGGAGGCATCATATATGAAGTAAGTGCAAGGGAATAAGTTTTCACAAAAAAGGGAAGACACATTCAAGGAGTGCAAGAATAAGTTTATCCATAGGACGAAGAAGGTAGAATGCCCAACGACGGAAGATAGAATGTAAGGATAAGGCTATCTCAGAAAAGAAACAAAGGATCTCTACTCAGCATTTTAAGGGTACATAAAAAGGTCTCTAGAAGGTCATGATCAGACCAAGGAAAGAAGGATTTCGTAGTTCAGAAATAGGAACCGAGTTTCCTTGTATTGGTGCAGTGCATTGCAAGAAAGAAGAATCGACAATAAGGAGCCAAGAAGATCATGTGACAAGGGTGTTGGATGTACATTGAGGTCAAGCGTCTATGTCATGGTCATGGCATTTTTTAACTGAAATTCTATAAGAAGAATTACTTGCAGGTTTCCTCTCCAAGAGGGAGAGGTTTTGGCCCTAGCTGGAAGAGCCTAAATTTGCGTCTCTTGTTTTTTTATAATTAACTTGATGAAAGACTTAAGAGGCTAAGAAGATAAGACATAAGTAAGAAAATTAAGCTCACAAGTAATTATCAAGTAGATAATTTGAATTAAACTAAGCCCTACCAAATTCTCAACATGGTATCAGAGCTAAGGTGTTGAAGACAAGGGATACTTGACAAGGACACACTCAAGGATTAAAGAGAAATAATACATTTTCCTAGAAAGCATCAAATTCAAGGTCAAAGTTTGCATTGGAAATTCAAATCAGTTTGCAAAATAATTCTCAAGTCATCCCAAAAGGACCTTCAAAGGATCCTTTCATCAATGAGATGATATTTTCCATCAAAGATTTATGATATTGAAAACATTGCTGGATGACACATCATCAAGCATCATCCAACACTATCCAACACCTTTGAAAACATCATCATTCTGAAAGCATCCTTGATCATTAAGGATCCAAGGTCACCTATATTAAAGGAAACAAATTACGAGGGAGTTCCTGCCATCATTTTCATCATCATCAAGGAAGTTGGTAGAATGAAGAAATAAATACACTTAAGTAAGTATCTCTATGACCTCATCTAAATTTGTCAAAATGACTTATTGCAAAGAGAGTAACAAATTGGATGGGTCATGAAAATTTAGTGCATGGAAGAAGAGGACAGATTTGAATCTAATCGAAGATGAAGTTATGGGCTACATAAAAGGATCTACAACTCAACCCTCAAAATAATATGCCCCAACTCATGCTAAGTACATGAAAGGAGAAATCAGAGCCTAGAGGATTCTCATAGAATCCGTTAAGGACTCATTCATACCCTATGTATCAAAACTAGAAAGTCTAAAAGAAATATATGATAAATTGGTGGAGATATTATCCTTGAGTACCGCAGGAGAAATAATATCTCTGAGACAAGAGCTATACAATATGAAATTGTCAAGAGAGGAACAAATCACTTCATATTGTATGAGGATTTATGAAATACGAGACCACCTGCAGGAATTGTGAGAAGTAATGTATGATAGAGAAATGACTACAGTGGTGATGAATTCTCTATCGGAAGAATGGGGAAACTTCACTTCAAGCTTATACAGGAAGAAAAAACCAACACCATTCTAGGATCTGTGGTCTCTATGTAAAATAGAGGAAACAAGATTGAAACCAAAAGATGATACATGATCAAGTGAAGGGAATCAATCCTTTGCAGCCATGTCTAGGAAGAACAAAAGATTTGGTAAATTTAGTCCTCAAAATAAAAGAAGAAATATAGAAAAAGTACGATGCTTTGGAGGTAATAAACTTGGGAATTATAAAAGGAATTGTCATAAATCTAGAACTGACAAAAGGAAAAAGGAAGAATCCCATGTCACAGATGAAAGGGAAGAACCTGAAGCAAACAAATCTAAGAAAGAAGAAGTGAAAGATCTCTATTATGATTAAGATCATCTTCCTCTTTAAGTGATTTTTGTTGGTTGTAAAATAGTATGATAGGAAACATTGTATATTAATAACATCATGATAGAAGCATGGAAGGAGCACTTGTCTTAGAAGAAGTGTCTCCTGGGAACCTCACTGATAACAACATTGATGGAAGATAGTCATCAAGATCAAGGTTCATATATGAAACAGGTGTTGGCACTTTCTAATGGAGTCCTCCTTGGATTCACTGGTTAGAAAGAAAGAAAAAGTTTTCATCAGGAATTCTATCTCGCAGAAATCTAGGATTAGGATATGATGACATATTGATGAATCAGGTTAAGGGAATGAAGCTATTCATTCTAAGGAAATTTTTATAGGATGACTCAAATGGATAAGATAAAGTACATATATGCTAACACTGGATGTTGTGAAGTCATATGGTTGTAGGTCATGGAATTCTATCTTTATAAGTATGATCAAAGAAAGGAGGACCTCTTCTGGTACATAGGTTGTCATTAACAGATGAAATCAAATATATCCGCATATTGAATATGAGGTGTTTTTATACAAACAAGGAACTGTATGCTAGAAGTTCTTGGAAATAAATGAAACTGCATGGAGAAATATCATGAAGGGAAACCATGTCAAGCGGAGGTTATCATCCAGAAGCCAAGAATATGTGATTAGAAGATCTCCTGGGAAGATATGTAGACTCTGATATAAGTATGGTAAAGAAGAAGATCCTTGACAATACATATATTTAGTAGATGTGTCAATTTCAATAAAGGATGTCGATGCCTACAGGAAGATGCAATGGTGAAAGATCATCACTAAAGTAATTTTTTTTTTTAAAGTTCTTATGTATATGTTTATCTGAATAAGTTTATGGAGGGCTACCAACCATGTGGAAGGATTTAAGATCCTTGGGATATGGTTCGAAGGAAAGAAAAATGGCATAAAGGTGGATTATATGAGAAATAATCATGAATCAATTTTTGGTAGATGACATGAATCATGGATGAAAGTTATGGATGATTTGTGCCCTATGAAGCTAAAGTTTAATATACATTCCTTGTATAAGAATGAGTACATTCCCTTGTGGAATAGGTACTCCTTGGCTAAGGGGGAGAGATAAACACATCATTCTTTTCTTCAACTGGGAAGACAGAATGGAGGATTGGGTAATCATATGGCATCTGATACTCTTTGAGAATGAGATAGGGCATTCAAGATAAGAGTAGTCATGGAATGATATTCTTTGAGGGCTAGCGACCCAAGATAAGAATAGTCCAAGAAGATCATACATTCGAAACACCCGGGTGGAGTATGTACCTTAGAGAGACAATGACAATGGTGTCTATAATTCATGTGTCTCGCCAACATTGTATCCCATTGGCTCGTTGAGAGATGGGGTTGTTAGTCAAGGCATTTATCTAGGACAATGATGGTTGATATGATGTTATACAAATGTGATAACCAATCTAATTCTTCTTATGAGATTCTTTAGATTGAAAGTAATCATGTACCATTATGAATACCACCCTAGTTAATAGGGAGTGCTAGAAAGTGTAACTAGGTTTAGTCTTTATAATGACTATGTAATTATGTATTTATGTAATGAAGAATACAAATATAATAAAATGTATTTCTTGTTAAGATTGCTTCATGGGTTTCATGAGAAATGGATTTTATTATAGGTCAAATACTTCTTCGTTATGTCTTTTAGGATTTTTCATCTTGTCATAAATGTACAAATTAGAATCGTGTACATGAAGCAATGTTATGCTTATAAAGTTTCAAAGAAACAATGTAAAAATGTTCAAAACCCTTGTCCTCACAACAGTTGGTCAAGTCGGCTTGAAAACACTGCTAATGAACCATCACACTCCTTCATGGTTAGGTCAGCATAATTACAGGTTGAGACAACTATATATACCCAAATATGCTGCGCAGAGTAGAGATAGAATAGAACTTGTATCATCTGATTTTTTCGGATGTATGCATAAATGAATATTATGAGATTGCAGTGCGGAATAATCTGAGTTTGTGGTGCAAAGTTATCTGTCTTTTGGTGCGGAAGAATACAATCTAATGAAAAAGTCTCTCTATATTACGTAAATAAAAGAAGGATAAATATGCGGGAGACCGAGGGTAATCAAAATATATTGAGGGTAATTAGAGTAGCTCTCACAAATCGAAGGTGATCTCAGGAAGCATCAGATCTATAGTAAGTTCAAGGAAAAGGTAAGCCTACAGAGAAAAGGGAAGACACATTTCAAGGAGTGCAAGAAGAAGTTTATCCATAGTACGAAGAAGGTATACTACCCAATGAAGGAAGATATAATCCAAGGATAAGTCTATAATATATAATAAACAAAGGATCTTTACTCAGTGTTTTAAGGGTGCAAAAAGAGGTTTGTAGGAGGCCATGATTAGACCAAGGAAAGAAGGAGTTCACAGTTCATAAATAATAACCAAGTTTCCTTGTATTGGTGCATTGCAGTGCAAGAAAGAAGGATCAACAATAAGGAGCCAAGAAGAGCAAGTGACAAGGGTGTTGGAGGTACATTGAGGTCATGGGTCTGTGTCATGGTCATGGTACTTGTCAACTGAAATTTTATAAGAATAATTACTTGCGGGTTTTCCTCTCCAAGAGGGAGAGGTTTTGGCCCTGGATGGAAGAGCCTAAATTTGTGTCTCTTGTGTTTTTATAATTGACTTGATGAAAGACTTAATAAGCTAAGAAGAGAAGACATAAGTAATAAAAGTAATCTCACAAGTAATTATCAAGTACAGAATTTTAATTAAACTAATCCCTACCAAATTCTCAACAAATTCGATATGTAGTTGTCAAGTGAAGAAAAGAGTGTGAAGCTAAGAAGAGAAGACATAAGTAATAACAGTAATCTCACAAGTAATTATCAAGTCAAGAATTTTAATTAAACTAATCCCTACCAAATTCTCAAAAAATTCGATATGTAGTTGTCAAGTGAAGAAAAGAGTGTGAAGAGCCTATTAGAGAAGGACTTATCATTTCATGAATGAATGAGACTAAATGAATAAGAAAAATGACCGAAAAATATGTTCTTACTCCGCCACACATGCGAATAAGTTTGTGATAGAACAACGAAATTGGAGAGCCAAAGGTATAATACTAGCTTCAAAATTTTAGAGCAGACCGAGACTATTGTTGACTCATTTTTTAAGGAGTAGACTTGTGTTGACTTGTGAAGGAATGGGATATATTTTGACTGGTAATCTTGGGAGGCTAGCTTGGTGGATTGGAGGAGGTCATTTGTCTTGGTTGTCCCATTTGATTTGGTTCTTGAAGAAGAGAATATATTTTTGGGTTTTCCCCTCGAAGAAGGGTTTTACTTTAGCTGTTAGCCTACGTATTGTGTCCTTGATCATCATGTTTATGTTTTGGTGTTTTCTTGATGATAAGAAGATAAAATAATACATAAAGAAATTAAAGAAGAGAAAAAATAAGATAACTAAATATCAGAAGTAATTATCAAGACCACATCCTTTAACCTTTATAATTTTCTAACATGGTATCAAAGCTAAGGAAAAGGAAAAGGAAAAAGGTGGCTTGAAGATCAAGTGTTCTCATCACATTAAAAGGTTTTCAAGTCTAGTAAAAAAGGATGGTGTAAAAGGATGAGTTAACAAGTATCAACACCAAGTTTAAAGTATATATCTTTGGGCTTGTTTATAAGGAAAATATCTCTGAAATTAGGACGAAAGTTTTGTTTTAAGAAGTCGAGGGCTTGAGGAAGCATAAAAAATCCTACATAAATCTATAAGGCACCGCTATAATATTTTACTAGGCTGAATAAATTAAAGAAATCAAGAAAGTAGTCTTATCATCTTCAAAAGGAAAGGATAGAACCAAAAGTATTTTGAAGAGGAACAAAGACATGTACTCAAGTTTAAGAGTCTTAAAATCATCTCATAAACCAGTGCTTTGAATATGTGCACATTTATATAAAATGGCCGAGCTCCATTAGTGATAGAAAATCCAACCTAAAGGATAAGAATAATCTATAGTTTGTAAGATATAGTGACTATATTTAAAAGGTATATATTAATGGTTTAATCAAGCCCTCATTGGAAGTTGAAAAGTAATGGTATTATCTCCTTTTCTTAAAAATCTTTGGTGAAAGCATTTAGCATCTTAGGACTATCTTGAAGCAATATCTCATCATTATCAAAAGGGAAACATCAGTCCAACATAATACATGTTTAAAAGACCTTATAGGTATATTCTAAAACAATACACAATGAAAAAGGTGAATTCCTAATTAGAGGGAAGGATATCTATGAATTCAAGAATATACATGGTTGGGAAGTTTCTTAAGAAAAATAAAAGACCTGTTCCAAAAGGATTTTTGTGAAAAACAAGCATGAAGATCAATGAAAATCAAAGAAGAAACTACATTTGATTATAATTTGACGTTGATGTTGACATAAATGATAGTTGTTGTACCCTTGAAGGCAATTCTTAACCTTGGAATATTTTGGAGTGTTTATTCTTGAAAAACAACAAGGTGGCCATGTCATCTTGAAGATAACTCTATGGAAAATTTCTTGGATAACTAAGGTAAGTATTCCTTGAGGTATGTATAATCATAAGTTATGACAACTCAATTTGGATTAATGTTTTGAAATTTCATTTTATTGGTTCTTGGGATTGTAACCTTCATATTGTTGATAAATGTTAGTACCTAACTCCATTCTACTTTCTTCATAGAAACCCTAACTCCATTCTACTTTCTTCATAGAAACCCTAGATTTTAGGTTTGTATGTAGTATGGAAAACCCTAGCAAGAATAAAATTTGATTTGAAATTCAAAACCTAAAATTGTTGTTTTGAAAGCCAACATCATAAGACTTAGGATTCATATCTAGAAACCCAAGGAATTCTCTTTCTTGTATACTTTTGGTGGCATTTGTCAAGGAAATGTTTCAGGAACATAAATAAATGTTGATCTTACACCATGATGATCTTGACACTTCATGATCCCTTCAAGATAAAGCTTTCACCTTCCCACAAAATATAAGTATTTCCTATATGTATATCTACCTTTAATTTTGTTGCTTGATTATTATCCTTTCTCTTGTATTTTTCCCTGGAAGGAAAGTTTACAGGTATACTCTAAAGAATAAGGATTTTGGAAACCCTTCAAGGTTTTTGAAAGAATCAACTAAATTTATGTATAAAGAGTTGTAGCAGGTCTTCTTCATATAAGAAGGTACGGTCATTTTGTCTTTAAAAGTTTGATTTATATTACTAGCTCTCTCATGTCTAGGGTTTTTCTATAAAATCATGAAATATTCTCATAGTGTTATGGTGATTTATCTATATATTAAATCAAAACTCGTTTTACAATCTTGGTAAAACCATAACCTTTAGAGTTCACTATAAAAACCCTAGCCTTTTGATATTTTGGGTTTGTTGATGAAATCCTAGTTGTTTAAGTTTTGATGAATTAGGGTTTATGAAAAAACTCTTGTAATAGTTAATGTAAGGTCCCAGAAATGAAACCCTAGTTGTATATTATTTTGTATGATTGAAACCATAACTTTTTCTAGTTGTTGTATACCTAATATTAATGTTTTGATTATTATATATAGAGTTTACGACAAAACCCTAGTCAAGTTTGATATAAGATTCTAGAAACCCTAGATGTAAAATGGTTTTGCTATGAGTGAAATCAGTTGTTGATATGTAAAGTTTATTTTTTATAATGGAATCTAGGATTAAAAAACCCCAGCAAATATTGTTGTGGAAGTCGAGGGCCTGAAAAGTGTAACCCTTGTTGATTGTAAACCTAACTAGGTTTAGGTTTTGGATATTTAAAGATCGATTTATCATTCAAAGTTTTGATTATGCTAGATGCTTCCATTGTATTGATAAAGTTGACTTCATATATATTTGTGCTTGGTTGTACTTTTTGGTGAAGATTTTGAGGTACATAATCTTCAAGATGTTGAAGATGCTTACCTACCTCATACTTGATTATGAATTGATGATGATGTTGAGCACGATGGAAAGAGGGATTTTTAAGAATATTGATGGCATTAAAGTTTACATTCTTGATTAATAGATGGCCTTTTCGATATGTGGAGATAGAAGGAATGATGTTCTGGAAGGTTGAAGTTCTCTAATGATATGATGATGCAAAAGAAAGAGCATGTGTGGCTAAGTTGTTGATGTATTTTTCCCCTACTAGAGAAGAAGCTTGGATAAAGAAAGTGTATTTATCCCCAGTTAATAAGGAGGGAATATTGTGCTATCTATAGTAAATACCTTGAAAAAAGAATAAGATAAAAGAAACTGTTAAGAACTACAGATTGTTTTTTGTGATTGATGAAGTTGTGAACAAGAATTGGATGTTTTGGAAAGTGGTGAGGCTGAGTTTGGTGTTGCTAGAGAAATTGAAGAAGGAATCTTCCATCGAAATGTATTTGGATATTGTGAGGACCTAAGTAGCATCAGAATAGTTGAATACCCTAGAGTTTTGTGCTAGCATACAAGAACATATACATTGGAATTTTGATATTGGTTGGGGTTTTGAACCTATTGGATGCTCTAGTGGTTGAACAGGTAGTTGATGTGTGGATCTCTCCCTGAGAAGTTTTTAATATTTGACAAGCATGCTTGGATTAATGATTAAGAGGGAGATATGAAGTACCTTAGGTTGTGTTCATATATGCTGGTACTTGGGAGGACATCTTGGCCAGCCTTGATGATGTTTGGATCTCGGTGAGGGAGGGTGCCATTGGCCTTGTGGAGCTCCGACCTTGTAGATGATACTTGGATCCTTGAGGGTTGGTATCAAGGCATGGAGGCATGGATGGTATCTATATTGATACCAATGTTTTATCCTAATGGTATATATAGTGTAAGATGCCTGGATGACACCTTAGTCCCTATCGGTAGGATACCTTGGTAGTTATGATATCTGGATTCCTAGCATTTATATGTTTTTGTACTCTTCTTGAACACTTCAAATTAAGGTCAACCTTGTACCGATTGAAAAATTATGAATACCTCCCTAGTTAAGACGAAGTGTTGATAAATGTAACTAGTATTATTCTTCATAATTATATTTGAGTCATGATGTAATGTACTTGTTAAAATAAAGAAAAAGAAAAATTATTATAAAAGAAGATTTATTTATAAGCATGGGTTTCATGCTTTGTTTATTATGTTTCTAGCTCAAATCACTTATTGAGATCTTATAGGGTTTATGTCATGAGTCATTATCCATTTTATCTTGTCCTATACCCTTCTTTGGCTCATTGTGTCAATGAAAGAAAATCATTTTTATGTATTTTTGTCATCTATGCTTCCTCCACCAAGTTGTATTGCCCTTATCCTCATGTTAGCCTCATAAAGGAACTTCAAAACACTATATATATCAATGGATTTGACCTAATATTCCATTTAGCCAAGTAAGATTCAATCTGAAGTTGTCAAGTGAAGAAAAGAGTGCGAAAAGGCTATTAGAGAAGTACTTATCATTGCATGAAGTAAGGAGACTAAATGAAGAAGAAAAAGGATCGAAAAAATCGTTCTTCATTTGCCACAGGTGTGAAGAAGTCTGTGATAAAACAGGAAAATTGTGGGGCCAAAGGTATAGTACTAGCTTCGGAATTGCACAGAAGACCGAGACCCTTGTTGAATCATTTTTGAGGAGAATACTTATGTTGACTTGTGAAGGAATGGGCTAGAGTTTTACTGATAATCTTGGGAGGCTAACTTGGTGGATTGGAGGAGGTAATTTTTCTTGGTCTTGGGTCTTGGTTGTCTCAATTGATTTCATTCTTGAAGAAGAAAATATAATTTTGGGTTTTCCCCTCGAAGAGGGGTTTTTCCCTCGCTAAGAGCCTACATCTTGTGTCCTTGATATGTTTATCTTTTGGTAGTTTCTTGATGATAATAGGATAAAATAAGACATAAAGAAATTAAATAAGAACAAAAGAAGATAACTAATTAACAAGAGTGGAAAATATTTCTTCCTTTATGATTTTATAACACAAGTTAGCACAAAGGAACTACTATATTTCAAATATCAATATAAGGAAGTTTAATGGTAATGATATTGTAACATGGATATTTACGATGGATCAACACTTTTATCTACGCCAAGTGGCATCCTTACAAAAGGTAAGTATTGATCCATGTTTTTAGAACAAGACAACATGTATGGTATCAATGTCTTTATGAAATGAAAAATCATTATGTTATATATTGGTCCATTTTTATAAAGGAATTGATAGCACATTATGGGGATATTGAGAGTGATACATTATTTTTTCAATTGATAAGTCTTTGAAAAAAAATATGGTTATAGAGCACATTCAACAATTCCAAAAGTTGAGTCTCTTGTAAATAATATTTCAGAGGATAATTTATTAGACCTATTTATGGGAAGGAAAGCATCCAACATGAGGTGTTTTTCTTTGAACCTAAATCTCTAGGGAATGCTTTTAGTCAACAAGGAAAGTTCAAAGTAAAAATATGGCCAGTAGAAAATTGGTCACTAATAACTATAGAGAAAATCATGCTTTGTCTCCTAAACCAATAAGGTTGGCTCATCAACAAATGGATGAAATAAGAGAAAGGACACTATGTTTCAATTGTGACAAAAAATATAGTAAGGGGCATAAATCCAGTGAGAAGAAATTATTCTACTTGAAAACTATGAAAATCAAGGAGTGGAAACTTCATAAGGTCTAGAGCTAGATGAGATTGATGGCCCTTAGTATTGCAACAACAATGTTGCAACTCCCAAGTGCTTCAGATTTAATTATCAACGTGGGCTTTGAACAAAATTAAGAGGGGTCGACACTATATGTGTAGTGGGAACTATATTCTTTTCTTACTATTTTTTATTCATGTGGGAAGTATCTAAATGAAGGTTTAGATGCACATTGACCAAGCTAACTAATATATGTTATAGGAAAAATAGGCTTGCAAAAATGGCATACACATCTATTCTACTTGAAATGAAAAAACACACTTGTTGAATGGCACATACTTCTATGCTACTTGATATAAATGGAAAATAACACTTGCTAGAATAAAGGATTGGGAATCAAAACCCAAATTTGAAAAAAAAAAAAACACTATTCAGAAAACAATGGACAAAGGCATCTATGAGGTCTCTCGTAGTAAGTTTGGCTAGGAATGAGATTGGAGAGGGAATGGAGGGAAGCAGAGCGATGGTCGGCAGCAAGCCTAAGGCTCATTGCACTGGTTCTTTGGCATCTGTGGTGGCGGTCCACACTAGACGGGAAACTGAGGCATTGAATTGCACCTGCTGGCCTACTATCATCTGCCCGGAGGCAGCACACACATTACCATTTGATCTCTTAGGCCACTGGCCTTGCTATGCGGCAGATATCTTTTTCTTATGAAGGAATTTTGGGACAGAGCAACGGATTTGCTCACTGGTACGCGACAGCAACATTATTATTGGGTTCCACGGATCTGTAACTGTGTCGGAGGCATACCATGGGAGGAGGATTTTGAAAGGACCAGTGGGCGATCTGCATGAAATAACCCGAATTGGCTTTTGTACTCAAAATTCTCTGCGCTGGGGGTCACGGCTGTTTGCACCTGTTGGTATACCAACCAAGCCAGTCGAACAAAAGGGCAAAGGGAGCTGCAGCTTTATCTCTGAAAATGAAATTCGGGTAGGTTCTGTTCCTTTTCAAATATTCATTAAGCCTCCTATAGGCAATAGTTTCATTATCTGGATACAGGACACAGACTCCATTTTATACTTGAAGGATAAAATCTGGTCTACTACTGGTTACCCATTTCACCTTCAGTATTTGATTTTTGGGGGAAAAGCTTTAGCTGATACCAACACTCTTAAAGAATATGCTATAGCTTCTGGATCCTCGTTTGTCTCAACTTAAAATTGCAGGGGGGAAAGATAGGACAGAACACAGCACATGGATCTACTATGGGTGCCAGTGTGTCCAATACTGCAAACTCTAAAGGACCCACATATAGAAATGTCTTACAGGGGGGGAAAAAACAAAGCAGCTACAGTATCTGCTGCCCCGATAGATAACTCCCCCAAGCCATACATTGTGGAACAGCAAAACAGTGTGCCTGAAATAATCATAGACACTCCAGACATAGATGTGCATAGAATCGCTTTTGAATCTCAAGAAATAATATGCAGATTCAACAGCTTCTGGCCCAAACCAATGGAGTTGTTCCATTGGATATTTACCCACTGTACCATGGATTGTGAAATCCACCTATTTTCAAAGGGTTTCTTCATTGTCAAGTTTTCAACATCTGAAGACAGAGACATCATACTTAGGGAGGGACCATGGTTCTGGGGATCCACTGGACTCTTCACCACACCATGGTTCCCAGATTTTGATGCCAAGACTATGGAGGTGACCAGAATGCGGGTTTGGGTCAGGCTTCACAACCTCCTGCTTCATTTTTGGCAGGAAAATGTTCTTAGTGGCATTGGTAACACCCTCGGCAGATATATTAAAACAGATACCCAATGTCTGGAGGAGCGTATTTTCACTTTCACACGAATCTGTGTGGAAGTGGATTTGAGAAAAGGACTACTAGAGTACATTCTGTTGAATCATAAACAACAAAGATGGATACAACACTTAGATTATGAGAACACAACATTTAGATGTTGGATATGCAGGAACACAGGACACCTACAAAACACATGCCCGACAGCCACAAGAGATAATAGGAAAAAGAAGAAAACAAGTAAAGTTGCCAAAGGATGGAAATTTCCCTCAGAAGAGCCAGAAGAACGAGAAGAAGAGGAAGAACCTATCCCACAATAAAGTAAACAAACATACACTACTTTGGGCACACAAGAACAGGAAATGCAAGAACCCATTGACATCACCACTAAGCCACAACCAGATATGGAGCCTGGGGCACCAGACAGCGGGGGAAATAAGAGACTACATACTTCAGACACATCGGACTCTGGTAAGGACATTGGAGCACATGCGGAAGACAACCAACTCGTCCTTATATCGACCACGCCAACACAAGGTGCTTGGCGGAAGGTTGAAAAGAAAAAAGGGAGAAAAGCCTAATTTTCTCTCATTGTAATCATTAATTTGCGGCATACTTGTCTGTCTTGATTGACATTTACCAGCTCATGTAACATGTAATTTTTTTTTCGTAATAAAATTACGAATTTTTCCTTTGTGAAAAAAAAATTTGGCTAGGAATAAGTTGGAAAGTAATAATTTGGTACTTTCCTTACATGTTAAAACCTTGGAAAGATGGATCACCCAAGGGATTTTTTAGTAGTGATGGGGATTCCTAAGCTTGAAAGGGTGAGTGTAGCAAGGAAGAGGCAACTTACATAAAAGATAATTGTTATAGAAAATGTATGGTAATATGGTTGAAAATAAAAAAGGATTTGTCTAAAAATTCAATGAGATCATTCTTTCCATTGGTTGCTTAATGAAGAAGAGAATGACCACATAGATAGATATTCAATTTAGATTTCATACTTTATTTTAAATACATATTTATAATGTGGAGTTGGGAACTCATGTCAATAATATAATTATTGTGAAACTAATAATCCTTGAGTAAGGTATAATTGTTGTATAATAATGATAAAATATATATGCTTATTGATTGTTGTTATAGAAAAAATTGGAAAATCAATATAGGAAGTGAGTGCTTGGAATGAAAACATAGTGATTTTCAAAGGGAAAAGGGGTTAGCAATACCATCTAAAACTAAAGAGTAAGATTAAAAACAAAACAAAAGTCACAATACTCAGAAAGAAAATCATAAACAAGGGGGGGAAATGTTCCAAAGGGGTTGAAGGATGCAATGTGGGAAGAATACCCACACATGTAAACCCATGTGCATGCAATGTACACAAAGGATAGTGAAAAGATAATGGGGATGGGAATGTAACACTCGTATTTGAATAATGCTATTGTACAAGTATGAAATATAGGTCAGGGAGTTGCATCATGTGACCAAGGGTCAGACTATGTATTATAAACAATGTACATAATATTGTCTAGTAGAAAGACATTGTTGGCTACATGGAAGTGGGATGAAAAGGGTATGGAGGGCTGTGACTCCATGAGAGGGGAAAAAGAGGGAGTTAACATGGCCAAAGTCGGCCAAAGAAAAATTTAATAAATATTTTCTTGTTATCCAAATTTCCTCTTGATAGGGATGAATGACCTAGAAATAGTCACAAGGGGTTCTCTCTAGTGTGAGGTCCCAATCAAACCCCACACTATATGGGGTAAGGGACCCATCTAGATCTAGCCAAGAAACCATGCTTAATTTTTTGAATGCTATGAGATATTGATTGATTGTCGCAACATGGGGGCATGCAAACTAAAATACAACTACATAATAGTAGAAATAAAACTGTTGTAAAGTACTTAAATGTTGAAATATAGATGAGTACATGAAGAGATGAGCTTCTACACATAGCAATAATTGTATCAAGGAAGAAGTTAGTTGATTTCTTCACATTGAAATGTTTAACTTACTAGAGCAAACAAAGAATAGTCATTCTATGATCTAGCAAGTGCTCATTGAAGAAAGCAACAATTAGGAATTAATAACAATGTAAGGAGCTATCTATTTCACAAAATAGTCCTAGATATTGTCTTTTAAACTCTAGAATATTTTACTAAAGACTAGAAAGTGCAGAAATAAACCAAGTTCAGGCATTTAAAACTCCTTAATAGGAGTTTTCATCATTTATATATTACACTTATATCTTCATGTGGTAGTGTATTCGGCGCATGGGCGGACAAATACACTTTTCTTAGTAGGGAGGTTTCTTACCTACATGCAAGTCATAGGTCAAAGTGGTTTCTAAAATGTTAGTGGATCAAGTTCAACATGTAATAAGCTAAGTGAAATGGAAACATAGCATGCTACATAAAAAATGAAACAAAAACAAAAAAACATGCACAAGAAACATGCTCAATAGAGAAAACAAACTAATAACTCAACAATGGAGAGATTTCTCCCCTTATTAGGTGTTGGTAGTAGTAGAAGATAGAATGCTAAATCTCTTGTAGTGGATCCTTCGAGCTACTGAGCTCAAATATCCAAGACAAGGGGGTAGGCTTCCCCTCAAGTTTTCAGCAAGCCTCTCTTCCCTGTCAAAGGATTGCAGATCAACAAACATGTGGTGAACTCTTCTCTCTTAGATTGAGGTGTTGGATGGCCAACAAATAAATCCTTCCAATCCTCTTGCTGCTAGACAACACAAGTTGGTTTGTTGATAAAAAATTTGGTCAACATAGCAATGTGTCTGCCATTTCTCTTCCCATGGCTGGATTTTATATACCATTTTCAAAATTTCCCTCCCTCTCTTAGTCCAAGATAGATGGTGACACAAGATTGGGGGTATGATTCCTTTGTGTGCTGCACTAAATCCTCAAGGTGGCTCAAAGGCGACTTTACTTGGTTATTTTGAGTGAGAAATTTTTTCTCCAAGTGTGTCAAGTGGTCCCAAATGGTGACATTCCGCATCCCCAAGACTGCGTAGCTATTGAAGGGATAGTCATGCACTACGTGGATATCTAAGGAAAAGCTGCAATGTGCACTCAGAGCCAGTGCTTCCTATGTGCAGTCCAAAAAAATTTCCTTCTAACCTTAGGAAAATTTAAAATTTTAGCTCCTCTAATGTATTTCTTCCCTGTAATTCTTTATCAGTACCTTCTTCTTTACATTTTCTAATGTCTTCTTCCTATATGAGTTTCCAGCGTTAAGATTTCCCCCCTAATGTATGAGGTCTAGGAAGAAATGTATAGCCTAAATACATTATAGTTTCTTTTTCTGTGTAGTCATTTTAAGAGAGAGAGAGAGAGAGTAACTTTCTTTAGAACTGAGGTTAGAGACGCCTTGCCGTGAGTAAAAAAGACACCATGCTCTGTTGGAAACCTGCAAGAGATAGAATGAACACAATATTTCTATGAGGTAGGCATGTCCCATACTCGTGGTGTTTTGACTAGTTCAACTTATCTCACAGATAGTGGTTCTGTTTATGTCACTTTTTGGTAGTGACCTACTGTTGGTTGATGACGATGATTTCTAACATCCTCAGGGGTGCTTTCTCTTTAAAATAAAGTTGAATGTGGTGCCCACATGCATAATCTTGGTATGGCATGTTTGTTTAGAACAAGTGCTCATTATATGCATGGGTCTTTGACTGTTGGGGACCTTCCCGTGTAAGAATTGCTTAAAGAGATTCTTATTAAGTCACAGGTCTTCGACGAATTCTAACAAAGTGCAATGGTTATGAGGTACGATACCATCTTGACATGAAAGCTTATCTTGAAGTCAAATTTCAATAGGTTTGACAAGATAAATGGGCAATGATGATTCCCATAGTGCCATCCGAGGATGCCCCTATTGAGGTGAAGGGTCATCCAAGGTACTACCTCCTTCGAAAATGTGTGTTGTAGTTGAAAAGAAGGAAGCATCAACTGACTTAGATGAGTACTGATGCAAGGGACCATTGTTTTTGATGTAGCAAGGCATGGTGTGATAGGTTAAATTAGGCATGATGATGAGAAATTGCTATAACTGATGATGGTAGTTAGGTGGCCCAAGTTCGGAGCTGTAAATGTGAGTGGCGGCAGTCATAACAATTTATAGTGGGGAAAACCCTGGAGACGGTAGGAAATCCAAGGTGGGTGTATGGTTGTTATGAGTGTCATGGTGGGATGTGGTAAATAATGCATAGCTCCGACCAAGGGTGATTAGGGAATGCTGCCCGGTGAGATATGTGAATGGTTGGGTGGGAATTCTCTCCTAAAAAACTTTGTACACTTTCTAAAATAATATATAATGGGTTTGGATGTACAAGAACGGAGAGGAGTGCCCCAATAAACATGAAAATAATCTCTCACTATGGTGTGAGGAATGTGTTTTTTTTAGGGCGTGAGTCCCATTTGTTGGTCTTGGTGCAAGGTGATGAAGCGGATAAAAAGTGTCACAGATGGACTATGCTGATGGGGGTGTGATAGGCCAAGTACGAGATGCAGTGGTGCGTTTTTGATATTCTTATGAGAACTGTAGACCTGGAAAGGGGTTTCAACATGATATGGGCAATACTTGACTTGATGTATGATGGATGAATGAACATGAAGTACTTCCACGGCTTGGATTTTATGGCCATGGCTCTAGACCTTTGGTGTATGGTCTACATGAGTGATGGATGCCATGGAGCGTAAGGCTCTACCAACCCGCGAGAATGTTTATCATGTGCAGGGTGGGGCGATGATAAACATGGTCGGGTGAATGAAACCTATGGTTTCTTTCTTTGGAGAAATGATGTCAAGATATGCAATGCTTCTTTGTGGAGTTGATCATGCTAGGAATAGAATGATACCTACTCTTGTACCTTTGTTCGCTGGGGCATATGGTAACTCGGAATGTTTGTAATACCTACAACCAATACCCTAAGTAAAAGCATATTTTTCATGCAGACATATTTGAAATAACTTTGAATTTAAAGCAATAAGGGAGAGCATATCTTTTGTGACCGAAAAAATGACTTTTTCTGAGGCATGGATTTATGGGGCTGAGCTTGAACATGATGAAGTGTTGATCACTATGTTTATCACGTTTTTGCAATTGGGCCTTCTGAGCTCCCATTATGTTCTGTTGAATAATGAGAAAAGGGTGATATATGGGCCAATATGGTTCATTTCAACTCATTTTTTCGTTTTAGAGTCTGAGGTTGGAGCTAACCCCCTTCTGCTGAGCCTTTCTTGCCATTGCAGTTATCCTAAGTGCCAGAGATTCGCACCCTCAGTGTCAGGTAGGGCCCTAAACGTCCAGTTGTTCAATTTTGTCACTTTTTCCCAAGGGGTCCATAAAACTGTGAATTTTTACGGACTTTATACCTCTTTTTGGCCTCGACTATGCAAGCGATCAAGGATGACCCACGTGGTCCTTGCGTAGAAGGAAATATTTGTGCGAGGACTTTATGCTTGGTGACGAATTTGCATGATAATTAAGGCTTCTGTATATGATACAGATGCGTGATCATCATGCCTCACCTTTGCACAGGAGCGACAAGGTTTAAAAATTAAAAAAATAAAAATAAAAATAAAATCAATTTTTTGGGTTTTAGTCATTGATTTTTGGTTTTTCTCTGGTGACAAGATGTTGTGGTGTGAGAGACACTGGCCCAATATTTGAGAAGCTATGGCCCAAGACCCCAGTGCTCGGGGTGTTTTGGCACAATATGGGTTGCTCAAATTTCTCAAGAACAACCTGCTGAAGTCACGGGATGCTCTACTTCGATTCCTGGTCCGTTGTAGGTATAAGAGGCAACATGTTATGGTGTTGCGTCATAGAGACTTCGTCATCTAGCTGGAGACGAACGTTTACTTTTTGATTGGTCTACTGACTCAGCGAGAGGCTCTTCCACACCCACTCCTGACTGAGGGAGTGAACATTCACCGATGGTCTTGGGATCATTGTGGTCTTGATGCGATTACACAGGGGTGTGTATATATCGGCTCTATGAAAAATTTAGTTGAGAGGGGTGCCTTGCCGATGATAGTTCGCTTGAGAGGGTCGTCATCGCCTAATAGGTCGTTGCATCCACACATTGCAGTCTTGCGCCGGCTTTGGCCCGGTCACTTTTATGATCGGGCTCGCCATGTCTACCACGGCATGGTGACACAGTTGGGCAAGGCCCAAGGGGGACCTCTAAGATATTCACCTATGCGATAATCCTTTGTAGTATCATGTATGAAAGGGTGGTGATGCTCAGACCTTTTGTGGCAGTGCCTCTGGGTCCTCCTAGGGATCCTCGAACGCGACAGTGGGCGCCCATGATGCCCCAAGGTGGAGGAGGAGAGGTTGGTCGCTATTGGGATGCGACCATTGAGGCGTGCTTCAATTCGAACCCGCACATGTTTTTGGAATACCCATACTCAGCGATGGACTTCCAGGGGGACTTGGATATGGGTCTTCCTGCCGGTTACACATGGGGCCCAGTAGGTATGACCTTTGATATTGTTTGCATTTTTGAGGATTTTATCACGTATAGATTTATATGTCTTCTATGGTGACACTGATACTATTTTTTGTTTTTGTTGCAGATGTGGGTTTAGCAGGGCGTCCTACTTCCCTCTTGGTGGGATATCAGCCTGTGAGGATGGTTCCAGGTGGGGTTGGTTAGGCCCAAATTGGGGGGCAGGGAGGTTCTATGGGCACTTTAGTGGAGGGCAGCAATGCCACAACTGTCAGAGGGGATGTTTCCCTCCTTTCCCACTCTGAGGTGGCTGAGGCATGGGCAGCGATAGTCGAGGCTCATTTTGCAGTGGTTGATTAGTAGTTGGTTGTTGTTGACCTTAGGGTGCTGGCGACAGAGGCTCAGGTTGAGGCTGTTGACGTCAACTCATGGATTTGGTTAGAGAGGTTGACACGGGGTATGCCGACCCAAGGATTTTTTGATGATCTGGATAATGTATGTTTCAAGACAGTGATGGCTTGAGAGAGGGTGCATCACCCACCTTTGCATCGTATGGCACTTACAGTTTTTGCTGTTGCACCTTTACTGGCACTAGGTGTAGCCGTGGGTCCAGAGGAACCACCAGGTGGGGCTCAGCCCTAAGTATATTTGTATGTTCAGGGAAACCACCCATTATGAGGATGCTTCCCTATTTTAATGACATGTGGATATATTTTTTGACTGACATGATGGTCAGGGACATGATTTGTATACTAGGACTCATATATTTTTTGATGTATATATGCGAGATGTATATTTTTTGCGGCTCTTATGATGTTTCTATGGTTATTATTTGTGCTTATGATGGATATTTATGTTCTATGCTTTTATTTTTTTATGGATGATGGTTTATATGAGATGCATTCCAGTCTAGGATGTGGTTAGCTATGTGATCGGCTGTCTCGTTTTGATTTCTTGGTACATGTGTAAATGTAATGTGATCAAAATGACGACTTAATCATCGTGCATGCAAGTACTTCCTAAATAGGTGTGAATTCCATACTTCAAAAACTTGGTTTAACTGTGATACCACTAGCTGGGAATCAAGATAGACATGTAGATAGAAAATGCCCTGGTTGGAGGCATCACTCAAGAACATGATGACTGCATCATATTCTACTTGATTATTGGTGTCTGATTCGATACATACTCCGTTGGTGAGGAATGATGACCGGTCAGGATAGTATATGGCCTAGGCAGTTGCTGCTATATTTTGCAACCATCGCGAGGCTCCATCAACGAACCCAAAATAGTGGATGGGGGGGCCATCCATCTGTGACACAAGAACATTTTTTAGAACAAGTCCTTGATGATTCTGATCATCTCAAAAAATTATGTTACATGCATCTTATATCTAAGGCCGAGACTTCCTACCCTTATGGGTGAATTTTTTTGAGGTAAAGCCCATTGACGGGGTTATATAGGCATGTACTATCGGGCTCTGAAAGGATGTATGCTCCTTTGAGGAGGAAACATTTTATGATGTAAGGACCTTTCCATAATGCTTTGAACTTCTTGGGTACTAAGGCCTCTTTTGCAACATCGTAGCAGAGGACTAACCCCCCCTCTGAAAATGAGCCAGGGGTGATGTTGCAGTCGAATGATTCTTTTAATATTTTCTTATGTGCTTCATTATGTTGGAGAGAATCTCATCGATTTTCATCGACGAGTTCTAACTGCACCAACCATTGCTCTAAAGGTTGGGTATCATCAAGGAGTTCTATAGCTGCGTGTAAGTTGGGGATTTCACGTTCTATGGGAATCACGGCCTCCACTCCGTATACCAGTTAGAAAGGTGTGAATCTTGTAGAGGTGTTAACTATCTTGCGATATGCCTACAGGGCTGAAAAAACCATATGGTGGTATTTTGTTTTATCATTATTGACCATACACTGTAACATTGTTTTGAGTACTTTGTTAACAGCTTCTACCTGAACATTGGACTGGGGGTAGTATGGTTACCCAAATTCATGTGTGAACCCTAGATGGTGGGACAGCTCTTGGAATATTTCATTTTTGAAATGTTTTTTGTGATCAAAGACTAATTCCTTAGGCACACCAAATCGTGCGATGACATGGTTGAAGAGAAACCGTGTTGCGGTTTCTGTCGTGTTGTCATATGTAGGCATGGCTTCTGCCCACTTGGTCAAATAGTCGACGACTAAAATAATGTATTTGTGGTTGCCAGACGACGTAGGGTTCCAAGTCATAAATTTGATTCCCCATTTGCAAAAGGGATCGGCTACAATGACCAGGTGCAGAGGAGCAGGAGGTGCTCTTGCCTTGTGGGTGAAGCGTTGGCATCGCTTGCACCGTTTGACTACTTGAATGCAATCATGGAATAGGGTGGGCCAAAAATAACCCACCCGTAATATTTTTTGGGCTGTAGCCATCCCTAAGAGGTGGCCGCCGCAAGCCCCACTATGGCATTAATTTAGGGCTTGCTCAGCTTGGTCATGCATGAGGCATAAATGTAAAATAATTCAATGCCTCTTCGGTAAAAGACATTCCCTATGAGGAGGTATTGGGGGGCCTGGTGGTGTATGCACCTTTAGTCATCACGTGTGAGATTTGGCTTGAAATTTTGGGTTCATAAGAATAGGAGGATGTCTCCGTACAAAGGATCTTGAGTCGTCACTAGAAATATATGGTCATCTGGTAGAGAGTCATTAACTGGGGATCCTTTAGTGAGACTTGAGAGGTCAGTGATGAAATAAACTAAGATTAAATCTTTTTTACTCTTGGAGGAGCTAAATTTCAGGTCAAACTCCTGCAGTATGACTACCCATCGAGCGTATTTATGGTTCATCAGACAACAGGTTACCAGATATCTCATGGGGTTGATAGCTGTTATGACTGTTGTAGTCCGTAGGATGATGTAATGTCGAATTTTTTTTACTACGTGTACAAGGGCTACGGAAATTTTTTCTTCTAGTTCATATTTTAAAGCGGGGCTAGATAAGTTCTTACTGACGTAATAGATTACATGTTCTTTACCATCTGGTTTGTCTTGGACTAACACCCCAACTATGGCAGTGTTTGATGATGATAGGTATAGGGCGTAGTCTTTTTCATAACTAGATGGGCTGAAGACAATGTGTATTTTAGCGACTCAATCAATTTTTGAGCCTGATCATCCCATTTGAACGGGATGTCCTGACGGAGCAGGCATAGGAATCCTTGCATGCAAGTGGCATAGTCGAGGACAAAGAGTCGTAAGAAATTGGCTTTCCCCTGCGAGATTTGAAGTTGCTTGAGAGTTTTTGGTGGTGGAACTTCTTTGATTGCCTAGACCTTGAGGGGTCCACTATGATCCCTTGTTGGGATACGATGAATCCTAATAGTATACCTACATTAGCGTAGAAGACACACTTGAGAGGGTTCAAGCATAGTTTGTAGTGTCGGCATCGTTGGAATACCAACCGTAAATCCTTCAGATGGTCACTTAGTTTCTTGGATCGTATGGTGAGGTCGTCTAAGTAAGCTAAGATGAGGTGGGCCAGGTCATGGAAGATATAATTAATGGCCCACTGGAAGGTTTCTCCAACGATTTTAAGACCAAAGGGCATAACTTGGTCGACAAACATGTCCCAAGGGGTAGTGAATGTCGTCTTGTATTAATCTGTGTGCCAGATTTGGATTTGATTGTACCTTGAGAATATGTCCATGAAGGATAAGGCCTCATGACCAATGCAAGCATCAATGACTTCGTTGATAAACGAGGTAGGGTAGTTGTCCTTGGGACAAGCTTTATTCAAATCCCAGAAATCGGTGCAGACTCGAATGGTACCCTGTTTTTTAATGATGAGAACAGGGTTGGAAACCCATGATATGTAAGTGATTGGGTAGATGAACCTGGCTTTGTGAACCTTGTCAATTTATTTATTTATTTCTTCTGCCTTAGATGGGTGTAATTGATGTTCTTTTTGGCGGATTAGTGGTATGTCAGGCCAGGTGTCAATGTGGTGTTCTACTATAGTGGGGCTAAGCCCTGGAATTTCCAAATAATACCAAGCAAAGATGTCCTTGTACTCTTGTAACAGGTTGGTGTAAGTGACTACCTCGTCTAGGGAGCATGCTACCCCTAGTAATATTTTTTTGATTTTCCTAGTTTTCTTGAGATATTCACCTTATGGTTGGTGAAATATTTGACGTATTCCCTTCTTCAAACGCATCGGCCATTGGGATGGGATTTTTGAACCATTCTACCTTCCAGATAGGAGGAAATATTTAGATTCAATGGCATATATATCTTGGGTTTATGGGTTGTTAGGTCCGAATGATTTTTCTGGAAGAAAAAATTAGCGGTGATACATTGAGTCCCACGGGAAATATAATTTCGTCATGGCCTCTAGAATATCCTCGTTTAAAAGAAACAAGACGTCTAAGGGGGAATTGGTTTGTGCGAGGCCGTGAGGAATTGGTTCAGGCCTAACAGTGCTAGTCGACAGACATGACTATGATTCCATGGTTGATGCCGTGGAACCATATGAGGTTGACAGGGTGCACATGGGTTGGGTTTGTACCATCGACGATACAACTACTATTGTGGTAGTTTTAGCAGTCTTGACACCAATGAAAGATGATCAGACAACATGATTCATGGTTCCCATGCATGATGAGATGAATCATATATGGTGTTGTGTGTCGTCAACCTTGAATGGTGGAAGAATTTCCATTGTGGTGGTTTGTTTAAGAGAAAACTTGTGCTCTTTTGGTGGCGTACTAAGGGTACTTGCATTTTCATGGATTGGGAAGTTGCATTGAGTGCAAAGGTGTCAAAATGTTTCCATTAAGGGGCACATCTCTGTTTCATGATTGTGACTTGTGAAAATGGTGCATGGCGTCAAGGTGCCTATTGAGTAGATGGTGTGAGAACCAACACTACTCTTTGTGCCTAAAGTGGATGCTCAGAGATGATTGGGCAGTGGGGCATGTTTGCACTTCTGCCATCTCCGAGTCTTTGGTTTTGGTTGGTCTAGCTCTTTCAGGGTGTTCAAAATCAATACTGCCCTTGCCGCTTGTAGCCTTAGGAGGTATTAACAATTCATATTATGGTGGAATTGCGAGAAAATCCTACAATAGCAGTGTGTTATCTTCTCTTAATTAGAGAAATGGGTTTGTGGTATGGTGGTGATGATGCGAAGGCTATTAGTGAGTTTCTTGAGTTCCTGACATTGATTTACCCTATGGTCGTTTCTATCGCATAGAACACATGTTATTCTTGGCTAGTTTTGGGCCCTGCTAGGACGATGGGTTGCCTTAGCCTTCCTAGGGTTTTGGTAATGATGGGGGGCAGGCTACCTTGGTTCTAAACCAGTTACATCCGTGTATTTGGTAACCAATGAGCATATGGTGTCTAAAAAAGGTTGAAATTGGGGGATGTGAGTACAATGTTGAGCATGATGGTTGTCGTGACAAATCAGACAAGATTTTTGGAGTAATTGGGTACCATTTTCGAAATGATCTTAAATCTGGGCATTGAGTGACCAAATGGTTGCGGGCATCACATAATGCGCAAGTTGGGTTTATTCACGGAGGGAAGTTAGGGGCAATGATCTGCCCCCTTCTTAGCCGTTTTTTTGTTAATACGAAGAGAATGGACAAGTTTTCCTTTTTTCTTGAGTTGTCGAACTTTCCACAGATGCTGAATCCGATCCGTCTGCTGCGGCGAGGCATGTTATGGCCTGGCATAAAAAAATTATGCCAAAAATAATCGAGGGATTTAGGGATAATGACGAACTAGGTGGTTGCCTGAACACACTTGGCATGAATACTAGACTGCTTGTAGGTCATCGCAGTATACTGGGCTGACTGGGTACCGTCTTTGGTATAGCTCTAGAGATGCAAAATCAGCGATGAAGTGATCTCGTTCATCACAAAGTGCACAGAGTTGGACTCTAGCTTGAGGGTGATTACAGGGGGGAGTTGGTCGTTTAGGTAACCTTCTCTCCTCAGACACATATAATATGGTCCTTGTTGCTTCTATCCCTTGAGTTGTAGTACTGTTTTCAGATTCTGTGCCTGAGTCGGCTAAGTTGGTATTTTCAGCGATGAAGCGTCACAATAAATCCAACATAGACCGAAATCGATGGATATGGGGACAATGATGCACATGGTGGTTGCTCCGAAAAATATGACACGTATGTCATCGAAGCCAAACTAAGTTTCTTTAGGAAATGTGTGGGGCTTGATACCAACGGTTAAATGCCCTTTATTCTGGACACTGTGTGACTCAGTGGTCAGGCTCATCACATAATGCACTACCCTCTTGGAGCCTATGTGTGGCCTTTTTTTGTCGTCTTTGGCCCATTGGGGTAACTATGTACAAGAAAGATGTAGGCTCCTCTCATATGTATAGTATGGTTTAGGTTCTCCCTTGTCCATTTGCATGGGTGGAGCTAAGGGGTCATGTTGGTAATATTTCTCTAGGGCTTGCAAGGCATCCGTATATCATGGCATCTCTCGGTAATGGTGGGTATAATGCCCATAATGGTCGCATATGGGGCACGCATGATTGGTGTGAAGTGCTTTCCCTTGGTTGTTCTTGGGTTGTTCCTTTTATGAGAACTTAAGGTCACCACATTTCTTACGATGTGTAGAAGAGGTTTTAATTCATATCACTCTGGGAAAATATGAGTAGGATGGCCTACGATATTGCATAATGCACAAGGTTGTAATTCCCTAGGTAACTTGGGGATTTTGACTTTCTTCCATTTTTTGTTAATTTTCTTGGTTGCATTAGCTGGCGCTACTACCAGTGTTTCTTTAACCGTTGTGGCCTCCTGAGGGGCGATAGGGGTTATTCCTGTAGAAGTGATGCCAGGACTTCCTAGCATAACTGGTGCAATCAAATACCACACAAGTATTGTGAAATACATATTTGGAAATGTTATAGTTTCCAAGACTTATTTTGACACAAAACCAAGTGGTGGGTATAAAAATTGGGTTTGTGAAATGGCGTAGGGTAGGAATGCCATGCCAGTGGCTTCGGTCTCCGTAATACTGGTTTCTATGTCTAGGCTAGTTTCGATGTTTGATGAGAGAATCATGCACACTGGTGCTCCCGTGCTTTTTAGGACTCCCTCTGGTATGATAGGGGGATCTCCTAGGAATGATCATAGGATGGATGATGCTTTGAACTAGCCGAGGCCAAATTATGTATACTGCGTAAGTGGTTCCGTAGTTGTGTCTATGTATGGTAATACGACATCGGGAGCCATCATGGGTTTCTTATCGTAGTATGTGAGATGGTGATAGCCTTTGTTTGGAGGGTTATTTTGATTCTCCTAGTCATAATATTGGTGTTGTTGATCCTAGGATGGTTGCACTAGGTTCATCAGTGCTGTTATCACCAAATTGAGGTTGATGGGCTGCTTCAACAGTCAATTTAGAGTAATTTTTTCAAACCACTTTTAGTTGGAACTTATCCTTTCCAACCTGAGAGGGCTCTCTCAAGGTAATGTTTAATCATGCTCCAATTTCCTATATGCATATGGTTTAATGTTCAAGTTGTGTTTTGATGAGAATATACACATGCCTCAGCTTCCATGTTAGATGTTTTTTTTTCATGTAATTGAGTTCCCTTTGACTCCATGCCCAATGGTAGCTATTTATTCACATCCTTTCCCTACATAAAAAACATTTGAAACACACTCAGAGTTAGCCATCTTTGTTTCCAAGAATTTTCTATTGAATATCTTACATTACCTTGAGAGAGCCCTCTTAGGCTAGAAAGTCTAAGTTCCAACTAAAATTGGTTTGAAAAAATTACTCTAAATTGACTGTTGAAGCAGCCCATCAACCTTTCATTTCACTGTTATCCTTGATAACAACTAGGTTTGTCTAGGTTGGTCTTAGGTAAGTTAGGTTAGTTCATTAGGGTGAAATAAGGTCATGAAGTTCATTAATTTTCAAAAAATGTACATATGTGGGGGTATTAAAGGTCATCATTAAGGTTTTTGGGGTCCTGCTGATTTGGCATACTAGCATACCAAATGACAAGGCAACATCAGAACAACTTTGGAATCCTAGGATCTAGCCCTCCTAGATTCAGAGAGGGATCTCTCTATGTAAGTATTGCTTTCGAAGATATTTCTTTATGCTTAGTTATGAATTTCAAGAGGTTGTTCGTTTTGTTTTGGTTGGGACTCATTAACTGAGAAGGTCATGTGAAGTAAAGAAGGAAATAAGTAGAAGGGTGTTTCAGCATGGGAAGATAGGTCAAAAGAGTGCCAAACCATTGGAGTCATAAAAGGGTTTACTCACACATCAACTATGCAAGAGTTTTCAAAGGGCAAGTCATCTATATCAGAAGATCCTTTAAGTTAAGTTTGTGGTATGGAACAACAAGGAGTGAAATGAAAGAAACAACATGTAAGAAAACAAAGGGCGACATGAGATCAGGTAAGGACTTCTAACCTATCCTGCTTTGGCATACTCTTAGGAACAAAAAAATTAGATACAACAAAGGGCAATCTAAGATCAGGTAAGGACTTTTAACCTAGCCTGCTTTTGACATACACTCAAGGGAAAAACATGTAAGATAAACATAAAAAGCAACCTAAGATCAGGTAAGGACTTTAAACCAAACCTAATTTTGGCATACTTTTAAGGGAAACCTTCATAATAGTTGTTTTAAGACTAAACAAGGGACATGGCTAACCATAGACTTCCTTGCTTAGGGATTTACTTAGCATGCAGTGAAATATCATTCAAGAACAGTACCTCAAGTTCTACTCAGCAAGACATGGGCTCACCAACTTTCTTGACTAGTTATACTCTATTGATATCACTCTTAAATACACATTTAGCAGAAACCATAAAGATAATATTTTCAATGAGAGTTAGGGTAATTTACAGTACATCCTACTCCATATTTGTTGTTCTTTATCAGAGAATATGAACAGAGTGGAAAACATGAGATAAGCAACAAAGACAATGAGGAAACACATCACCAATGATTTAGATCAGGATCCAATGAATCTACTTGTATATTGATGTCCAAAACCAGTTACATACTCTGAGCCCAATAGCTTCTACAATCCAATTCTTCTCTTCCTAGCCTACTATAATACAACTACTCAGTAATTCTAACTCAATAATAGTTTTGCAATTAACAATGTTCCAACCATTACAATGAATTTTCTTTGAAGACTTATTGGTGAAAGAGGAAGAGTATGGTAGAAGTGGTAATAAATATGAATTAAGGCAGAGTGGGAGAAGTGCTCGAATGCCCATTCTGCTTAATGATAGTTGCATTAACTGTTTGTATCACTTGGGTAGTATTTCCTGTTTTTATGCATATCTGGTAGGCAGCAATTTAACTCTAAAGTGTATTCTTTGAAGCAACCATGGTAGGAAGTACTCTGTTTGACCTCTACAACAAGTGAACTGCTCGGTTTCAGGTTATGTAGCCCACGCCTACTTAATAACTATTCTTATAGTTTTTTAATGAAGTCTCTGTCATAAGGATGGTTTTCATAGTGTCTTTGAAAATCTAAGCAAACCGCGGGCGTCCTTTTGGTGGAGTAACAACTGCTGTAGATGTGGCATTCGAGGCCTTTTTATGCTGATCTATCAATTTGTGTGGCTTTAAACACTGCTTAAGACTTTGACTCTACTTTTAAGGTTGATTATGCCCTTCCATCCTACTTCGGTCTTCGATTGTGCTTTTTGTTGACTATGTTGACTATTTTGGGCTTTGTCATCTGCCTTTTATCCTTTCCTGGTTTCCTTAACTGTAGGTTTAAAATCCTTAATCTTCGGCTTTTTGGTATTTAGTCCCTGACACTATGTATAAACCTTCAAGCTGTTAGTTTAAACCTTTAATCCTTTAAATCTCTATTCTGTTGGTTTACTTTACTTATTTTCTTTGTTTTGTAGTGTGCATGGTCTCCTTTGGGTACGCTGAGGGTTTAATAGTACAAACAGTGGTCACATAACACTGATTAACCGTAAAATGCAACCTTGCGACTCCTTTTCTATGTTGTCTGGGCTTCGAATGAGGAAATCCTCGGCCATGTTCCTTTTTGAACTTCATGAGGAATTTTGCCTTAAAAATCACCACCAAAACCTGCAAAAACCACAAGATACGTTATAAAAATCCTGCGAGTTCGGGAAAAACTGCTTAGGAGGCTGGCAGAGCGGTGCAGAGCGGGTGAATATGCAGGCGAAGGGGTTCTGCAGGAAAAAACCTGAAAAAGAAAGGTTTAAATTTAAATATTGGAGCGAAAATGGGCAAAGGCGGTTTGGAAATACCGCGAGCGGTTATCACGCGACGAATAAATGGTAAGTGGGTTAAACGCATTTGAACACGATTCCACACACTACGCGACACCTGTCTTTTATAAAACCATCGGTATCACGCGACTTTGGAGTGTTAAACTCCAGGCGCAAAAATTATGCGATATGCCGCCACAACCGTCGGATGAGGGGGATGAGATCCAATGGTGCGGATCGGGTGTGATCGAGAAACTGCATGGTGAGTTGTTTAAATGGAGGCCAAGTGTCATCGTAAGATTACGGGAGCGATTTGTGAAGTGGGAGGTGGGTTCTAAGGGAGGTTGGGTGATGGAATAAATGACGACCGTCGGATCTAATGAATCAACGGTGGAGATTCATTTGCCAAGGTGAATGAATGGCAGGATTTGGGTGGAGGAAGGATAGGGGAAGAGGCACGATAGCCGTTGATCTCTAAAGATCAATGGGTGGGATGATTTCATAAAGTGACGAGGCGGGGATAAGGGGAACAAAGGAAAAGGGAGGAAGGGAAAGGTGGGGGCTCAAGGGGTTAGGGAAAAAGCACGGTCTTATGTGAGGACACGAAACCAGGGCCAAGGGAAGAGGGGCTTATTGCAATCGGGGGAAAATTTTGCAACGAAAATGTGGTATTTAGGGAAAACGACGATGCGATAGGGTTAGAGGGGTTTTTTTTGTTAAAGCGCTTGGTTATAGCGCTGGGATTTATGACAGAAAGGGCGAAAAAACTTAAGCCCTCAGGGGCTTAAGGCCTTAAAAAGGATGAGAGAGAATTTTTAAGGGTTTTATGCATTTTTTGTAGGTTTTCATGGCTTTTTAGAGTCCCGATAGCTAAAAGGAAGGAGTTTTTAAACAAAAACAAAGGGTTTTATAGTTCAAAGGGGATTTTGAAGGTTTTTTGAGGAGAATAAAGGGAAAATGAAAAAGGAGAAGAGGAAACTTTCTAGAGGAAAATAAAGGGTAAAAAGGGCCATAATGAGTGAATGAACTGATGAAAAGGGGTTGTTTAGGAAACAATTTTCAAAAGGGAACAACAAGTTTAACTTGGTGGATTTCTTCTAATGAAACACCAGTGAAGATTACTTGATGAGTTCAAGCAACACAAGAAAACTTCAAGAATGAGCATTTTTACATGAAAACAATCTCTTGAAGGCTCAGGACTTATTTTTAGCCATGATTTTCTTCGACAAAATTTACTGATGGCTAACAAAGGTGATAGGTGTCAATTTCAAATAAAAATCCCAAAAATATCTCATGTATAAGTGAAATTGGCCATTTCATGTAAATTTTTCACTTCTACACAAGTTCATAGCGAAATCAATGTAAAACAGTCATAAGTCGCTATGAACTTGCCTTAAATTCTCTGTTTTTGTAGCAAGGGGAAATTTTGGTGTTTTTGTAGCATTTAGTGTTTCTTGGGAGCACATGAGTCATCAGAAGATGCTGAAGTGTATCAGTAGAGACACATGTTGGTCATAACACTCAACAAGGAGGGTGACTAGGCTGCTAGCTCATCATTTTTTCCAAATCATAAAAAATAACAGTACATCCTAAAATTCCGAGAAACAAAGCCTATATTCTAGTATGGTTGTTCTTCAGTGGGTCATGGCCATTGCCACCTCAAACAATTTTTTTTGGTTCAATGGAGATGGTGCAGACAAAATTAAAGAAAAAAGGCTTGAAAATGATATTTGTGGATGAACTTGCTTCCTCTTGAAGAGGGTAAGACATTTTTTGGCCAAATTTTGTCTTAGGATGCTCCATATCATAATTTAACATAGCCCTAGATAGGTGTTTGGAGGTAAAAAGTGGAAATTTCAAATTCTGGAAATATCAGGCAAGTTCATAGTGTACTCTAGGCTTAAAGCTGAGTTTTCACTACGAACTTGCTGAAGATTATTTTAAGGTATAGTTTCCAAAGTTTATAGTAGGAGTGGGTAAAGGCATGTATTTACCTGATTTTGGCTAATGAAGACCCTCTAATGATCAGCAAAGTTAGAAAGGGTGCAGAAGGCAGTTAAATGAAAACACTATGAAAACTACGCTACAAACTTTCCTTAACTTTCTTGTATATGAATTTTTTAGCAGTAAAATTCAAGAGTAGTTTCTGGGAAAAAGAAGATGATTTATAAAAAATTTAGAGAGGTTATTGTCAAACATTTCTCAAAGAAAATTAACCTCTTTCACTTTTCTCACATGTGTTACAAATTGGGATATTCAAAGATGTCTTTGGGTTCTATTTTCAGAGTTCGTTGTTTCCTGTTTTAGACATGTTTTTAAAATGAAGATTCCGGACATCTGGAGATGATTTTCAAAACACCAAGAGGTTTTTCTTTATAATGATCATATTTAGAAAAAAATCCTCCTTTTTTGTAACATCTATCAAGGATCGGGAGTTAGGAGCTCATTTCTGACCCCTAGTTTTCAGAAAAGTAGTTCCATTTTTAATGGAAGATGAGCCACCCGCTACTCCATGAAGGGTAAATCACATTTTTGATCATTTTTTACTTTAAGGCACCTCAAAAATACATATTCGGGCTGCAAAGTTTGTGTTTTTTGGCTTATAATGAAAAATTAGAAAAGTCTGTCAAACTATGCAAGTTCGTAGCGAACTCTAGGCTTGAAGCTAAGTTTTCACTACGAACTTGCTGTAGGTTTTCTTAAGCCTAAAATATTTCAAAAATAACATAACAGAGGTGGTTAGAGTCATGTATTTAGCTTATTTTATTCAAAGAAGTATCTCCCATAGGCAGAAAGATTAGAAGGGTTGCAGAAAATAGCTATTTTTAATATGCTACGAAAACTAAGCTATGGACTTGCCTAAAAGCTCTGTTTTCCAGCGGTCTTGCTTTACGATCCTTTCGGAGGCTTTTTTTGCAATGAAGAAAGGAAATGAGTCATAAAAATGATTTTGGAGATGTCATTAGGAAATTTATGATTAAGACACTCAACCTACACTTCATCAAATGGACAACTCATCAAGTATTACCACCTTATAAAGGGACAACACTTCACTTTTGCTAGTTCATCAGTTGACAACACATCAACAAATCTGGTACATCAAGGCCTAAATTTCAGGTTGATAGATTGCCACATCAATATTGCTATTGGTTTCGATATAAATCATTTTTATGGGTCATTTAAAGTTTCTTGTTGATGTAATTATTAGTGATAGAGTCCTTTTTTATTACAAACTCCTCCAAAAAAGAATCTCCCTATTCTTTCTCAATGTAATGGAGTTATTTTAGGATTATATCATGGGATTAAGATTCGAGAGTCTGGCCCAAGTGGAAGACAACATGTAAAGGTGTCTAATTATATAAATAGGGAGATGAGAGGATTATAGAGGGTTGATTGATGTTATGCTAGAAGCTACTTTCGTAATATTTTTCAATCAGTAATATACAGTTGCAGAAGGCTTCTATCATACCTGAGATTCATCATGTGTTCTCATATGTGTTTGTCTTATCTATCTATTTTATGTTTATTCAATTAGCTTTATGTTTAATCACTTAGAATTCATGTTTAAATCATGCTCCAATTTCCTGTATGCATATGGTTTACTATTCAAGTTGTGTTTTTATGAGAATACACACATGCCTCAGCTTCCATGTTAGATGTTTTTTCATGTAATTGAGTTTCCTCTGACTCCATGCCCAATGTTAGCTATTTATTCACATCCTTCACCTGCATAAAAAAAATTCAAAACACACTCAGAGTAAGACTTCTTTGTTTCCAAGCATTGTCCATTGAGTATCATACATTACCTTGAGAGAGCCCTCTCGAGTTAGAAAGGCTAAGTTCCAACTAAAAGTGGTTTGAAACAATTACTCTAAATTGATTGTTGAAGCATCCCATTAACCTCAATTTGGTGAAAACAGGAGTGTTGTTTTGTAGTGGTGGTATTTGTGCGGGGAAAGGGGGATATATCTTCCCCTATCCCCAATTGGCGTAAGATTTTTGGGGGGGTATCTTCCATCATCATTCCTAGCTGAGTATTTCTTCCCCTGTGAGGGAGGGTATGAGCCTCCCTGCTGTTAATGGTATAGTATCACCCTATTCGTCATATTCTACAAAGGTGTGAATTGACTTTGGTTGTAGCCAGGTTGCATCACATTCTGGGTAGAATCGTACGAGTATCTTGGGTACTGGATGCTATTGCCTAGGTGACCTTGAATCAAGGACCTGACCAAACCGTCAACAATATCTGACGCGCCTAGTAACTCTCTGTCAATTTGTAGGCACGACGCTTTTGGCAGGACATTGTAAATATATCCTGAGTGGGTGTAGATGAGTTCAAGCTGCTGGGATTTGCTAATGGAATCCTCCTCAGAGGTAGGTTTCTCTGTCGCCACGTATTTTGAGATCTCTGTTGTGAGAGTTTTAAAAAATAAGTGTAGCAAAACTCTATTGTTGATTTTTGCTTTAAACAAACTGCGACATCATCACCATTCGTGGATATGGTCCGATATATGAACGACTGGCGTTTTCCTAAAATGAGTCAGTGGTTCCATTCCTGAATCATGGTGAATGGGTAGCTGAAAATAAGTGAGGGCGCTAAAGGTTCCATGCAAATCATAAGGCTACTCGACATGCCATTTTGCTGCAAGCCTTATTAGGGTGCGTTGAAAAAGTATTAGTCAAATAGTATCATCAATGATACTATTGGACGAACACCTCAGGTGGAAAGTCATAATATGATTTCCTGGGTCTTCCACTTGCTTCCATTCGAATTTTGGTTTATCCAAAGGGAGCTTTGTGGGCATGGGAGACCAATTAAGGATGTGAGAAATGGTGTCATTAGTTAACTTCTTTAGATCTAGAAGATTAAGTGATGCTAAGAAGGGTAATTGAGTATTGGTTTCCATTCTGTATTGTGGAAAAACATGTGTCTGAATATGATGGTTTATGGGGGGTGCCTGGGGAATATTACTTTGTCGTGTGCCCTAATGAATATTCTACTGACTCTTGGAAGGGGTAGTGCTCCTCTACCCTCTAAGGGTTGTGGGAGGAGTTGAGTGTGGTGACCCTTTTGGGGTTTCCACTAGTGTGGTGTTGGGTGACCCTTGGGGGTTTCTAATCACAGATGCCGTGATAAATGATGAACTGATAATGGTGGTGGTGTCTTGTCTTCGATGCCTAAATGGCGAAAGACCTAGCACTCCTCCCTCTAATGGGGGGAGGTCCAAGAAACACCTAGATCGACGAGGTCTCGTTGGGTCCGTTATGGTGTCGACTAGCTTAATCTTGGTGATACTTTTGGTCTGTTGGAGGAAGAAATATTTTTATCAAATCAAATATGATCACATTCATAAAACAAAGCGGAAAAATAAGAGGTGATTTTTCCTTTAATTTAACGCTATGTGATCAAGAAAGAAAAAAGTACGGTTTTGTTTGTTTTCCATATGATACTCAAAAGCGTAAATATACATATTCGTCCTTACACTCTCAATGTAACTGGGATTTGCAAAGATGTCTTCTGATGGGTACTGGGGCTAATGTCCCGAAAGAACTCGCGATACCGTCCAACAGCCGAAGAATTGACCGAGGTAATGATAAGAAGATCTAGTGCTTCCTACACCTTCACCTATAGGGAAGGATGCCCTAGTTTTGGCCACTAAAGTATCATCATCCCACGTGAACATTCGAGTATTGAGCTTCTTGGTATTCAACTACTAGTGTCGAGCACCAGATGGGTCAGGTAGCCCCAAAAGTGCTACACGCACTAGGGCTTAGCTTAACCCCCTCTGAAACGAGTCTCTGGTAAGGCTTAGGTATTTGTTCCATGGGTGAATAGACATATTTGAAGCTCCCTAAAAATTCAATGTCTATGTTTCAAAATGTATGATGACCACAGCGGCTTATTGGATGCCTATCCCTGATGGTCCTAACCTAAAATATAATTTTTTTTGTGGCCCTTGTGGGGAGAGTTTAGTGAGTTAAATTAATGATTATTTTTAAAGAGTATCAATTTTCTTAGGGTGTGCCTTGGTGAAGTAACTCTAAGAAGAGGATAAAGGTCCCAACACACTAGGTGCCTTTTGGTCCAATGATTATCGATGATTCGTGTGTTGTTTGGAGTGTACAATCACAAGTGTTATGAGATGTGGATATGCATTAATCCTTTACAATCCTTTTCTAATTACCCTATGTGAGATTGTTCCTTGCAAAAATAAACGATGTGCAGATTATGGGCCGCTTACACATTGCCTAGTTAGACTAAGTTTTCACTATAGGGAGATGGAAAATTAACATAGGAAAGCATTCATATGCATACCCAGGTTCACCATGAGGTGCAAGGGTGGTAGAGATTACTTGTTTTCGTTTCAACAGTTTGATCCAGGTCTCGATTCCTAATTTAAAATTGAACTAATCAAATCAAAAAATTGAAAAAACTTGAAATAGCTAAAGATATGTGAATATCTGGGCCACTTACATTTATGCTAATTACCCTATGTGTTATGTATCTTTTATGAGAAAATCGTTTGTTTGGACATCATATGTGGATTGAAGGCCACTTACTTTTCCCTACTTAAACTATCTGTGATTTGTAAAAATAAAAAACTAAAATTAAAACTACTTAGTTGCTAAACTAAATTCTAGAAAATAAGCGTCCTAACCAATCATGAAATACCGAAACACAGTGATGGAAAATTTCTTATGGGTTTCCAACACTTTACAACTACAAAAAATGAGAAAAACCATGTAAAAATGGGCTTGCTACCTACCGCACGACTTATCCACCCACAGGCGCGAAGCACCTGTCTGTCTAAACAGAATGTGTGCGGTCAGGCAGAAGCAAAAAATTCCTCCTTCTCTGGGAAAATTTCTCACTGAGGATGACTTAAGGTGTTGAGAGGATGCATGAGTGATTTTTCATCAAGCTGAGTAGAAAGAAGGACCTGCATCAACAACCATTAACTCAAAAGAAATAATCCAGTGGAGTGGCCATTCCTGTGGTAGTGTATTCAGTGCATGGGCGGCTGAAATACACTTTGCTTAGTAGGGAGGCTACTTACCTACATGCAATTCACAGGTCAAAGTGGTTTTTCAAACGTTAGTGTAACAAGTTCAACATGTAATAAACTAAGTTAAATGGAAACATAGCATGATTCATAAACAATTAAACAAAAATAAAACAACATGCACAAGAAACACGCTCAATAGAGAAAACACATTAATAACTCAATAATGGAGAGCTTTCTCCATTTATTAGGTTCTGGTAGTAGTAGAATATAGAATTCTAAATCTCTTGTAGTGGATCCTTTGAGCTACGGAGCTCCAATATCCAAGACAAGGGGGTCTCTTCCTCTCAAGTTTTCAGCAAGCCTCTCTTCCCTCTCAAAGGATGGTAGATCGACGAACATGTGGTGAAATCTTCTCTCTTGGATTGTGGTGTTGGATGGCCAACAACTGAATCCTTCCAATCCTCTTGTTGCTAGACAACACAAGCTGGTTCGTTGATGAGAAATTTGGCCAACATAACAATGTGTCTCCAGTTTCTCTCTCCATGGTTGGCTTTTATAGACCATTTTAAAATTTTCCCTCCCTCTCTTGGTCCAAGATGGATGGTGACAAAAGAGTTGGGGTATGATTCCTTTGTGTGTTGCACTAAAGCCTCAAGGTGGCTCAAAGGCGACAGTACTTGGTTAGGTTGAGTGAGAATATTTTTCTCCAAGTGTGCCAAGTGGTCCCGGATGGTGACAATCCACATCCCTAGGACGACGCGGCTATTGAAGGGATAGTCGCGAATTGCATGGATATCAAAGGAAAAGCCACAATGCACGCTAAGAGATAGTGCTTCCTATGCGTGGTCCAAAAAAATTTCCCTTTGACCTTAGGAAAATTTAAATTTTTGGCTCCTCTAATGTAGTTCTTCCCTGTAAATATTTATATGTACCTTATGCTTGACATTTTCTAATGTCTTCTGCCTATATGATTTTCTAGTGTTAACACTTCCCTTGGGACAATTCAACTTCCAATGGTCTTATAACTGCCCCTGGGACTATTGAGCTTCCAATGGTCATGTAACTACCCCTAGGGCTATTGAGATTCCAATGGCCGACAAATATAGTCTATTCAAGTTCTCAAATTTTTTTACTATAATTAAGGAAATTATTTTGTAACTTCTCGTGACTGAAAATTCATCTGCGAAAGTCAGAAGAACACCCAATATAATGATTTTCTAAGGGAAAGGGGGTAGAAATACCATCTACAATTGAATATTAAGGTAAGCAACAAAAAAAGACACAACATTCAGGAAAAAATGTTCCAAGGGGGTTTAAGGATGTAATGTGGGAAGAGTAACCACCCTTCTTCATGTAAACAACTATATATATACCCATGTGCATGCAATGTATACTAAGGACAATGAAAAAATAATGGGGAGGGAAAAGTAACACCCCTATATGAATAATGTAATTATACATGTATGACATATAGGAAAGGGAGTCAAACCATGTGTAAAAGGGCCAAGCAATGTATTGTGAACAATGTACATCATAGTATTAAATAAAAATACATTGTTGGTTATATGGAAATGGGATGAAAATGGTATGGATGTTTATGACTTAACAATACGGAAACAAGAGGGATATGTCATGACTGAAGGGGGCCAAAGAAAATATTAATAAACATTTTATTGTTGTCATAATTTCTTGTTGATAATAACAAATGAACCATCAATAGTCACAAGGGGTTCTATTTGGTTCACAATCTAAAATAGGCCTCACATCATTTGGGATAAGAGACCCATATGGATTCTAGCCCGAAAACCATGCTTTCTTTATTGAATGTTGTGAATCATTGCCACAAGAAGGTGGCATGCAAACTAAAATACAACTATATAATTGTGGAAACAAAACTATTGTAAACCAACTAAATACCAAAATATAGATGAGAAATGAGCTACTAAACACAACAATAGGTCTATCAAGAAAGTAGTTAGTTGATTTCGTGGCACCAAAATGTTTAAATTATTTTAGAAAACAAATAATAGTTAGTATTTAATCTAACAAGTGTTCAATGAAGAAAGCATCAATTAAGAATTAGTAACATGGTGATAAGGAGATATCTAGTTCATTGAATAGTCCATTAGCTAACATCAATAAATATCACATAATGCACAAAAAAATGAAATTATTTGAGATTATTATGAAGCATAATCAAAATGTAAGCTAAGTCACAATTCTGGTAGTGGCCTTCAAGGATTCTCATATTATTTTTCAATGAATATAGAGTACAAAAACTTCCTAAATCATGTCTTTTGAACTCTATATGATTTTACTAAAGACCAGAAAGTTCAAAAGTAAAGAAGTTCAGGCATTCAAAATTCCGTGTTAGGAGTTTACATCATTTATAGATTACATTAGTAATCACTCTTGGGACTGTTGAGATTCTAATAGATGGCGTCATAAGTCTATTTAAATTCTAAATTTTTTCAATTATAATTAAGGAAAATACATTGTAACTCCTAGCCATTGAAAATTATTTTGCTATAGCATGATTGGATCTTCCAAAGGGACCCTTAGGACTTGATAAAGATAGACTACCTAGATATCATAATAGGACTAAATCATCTTCATTCTACTAGGAAACATCCCTTTCATGATGGCATAGTATCCTGACATGATTTCTAAGGGGCTTGCACATATTTATTGACTGAGACCACAAATGAGTTCAACATTATTTGTTGATTTGAGGCTTTCACAATGTGTTGTTTGAGGTTGTCTTTTGTGGTTCTTTTTATGAAGACACTAAAAGGAAACTATTTAGCAGTCAACATTTCTTCCAACTCCCTATTTACTTCTTCATTCAATCTAGGTTCTCTTTGTGATTTAATGACGAGCAACTTATTCATCTTGATTAATATCTTCACTAAGGAATAATGCTACTAATATTGAGCTACAGACCTAAAGATTTATTTCTCTAGCTTTTCCTAAAAAAAATTAGCCATGTTGACAACAATGGAGTTGATTTCATTTCTTCTTCACTGATATTGGGGACCTCTGATGGAACCTATGGATATTGTTTGGTGCATTGCTTTAGCTAGTTCAAAACATTATATGCTTGTAATTGATTCCCTCTTTCATTTATTATTTCTCATAGTTGTAGCCTCTTCATGGATACCTTCTAGAGCTATTGGAGGTATGGCTAGACTTGTTTTACCATGGAATTATAAGATTAATGCAATCACTACCAAATATCGACATGACTTTTGATGGTTAGTTGTCATACTTGCGATGACATTTCGTAGTTATAACGACAAAAGGATATATCACCAAACGTCGTTTCTAGTGCATTCGTACTTTTGACCCCGTATAGTTCATCGGAATACTGATGATAGTTGACGTAGAGGCACTGGCACGTGTTCATCGCAAATACTTATCGGTATTTTCCATGGTTGTGAAATTTCTTCCATCGGAATTGGCATTGCAAAACCGATGAAAACAATAATTTTTTAAAAATATTTTGCGATGAAACCAGCATGGTTGTGATGTTCCTAATGTTAGAATATGCGTCGCAAGACCGGCGGGCTCGCCAATTTTTTAAAATACATTGCAATGAATTCACCATGGTTGTGACATTGCTATTGTTGGAATAGGCTTCATAAGACCGATGTGATCGTCATTTTTTTTAAATATATTGTGATGTACTCACCATGGTTGCAATGTTTCTACTGTCGGAAGTGGTGTTGCAAGCTCGACAAGGTCGCATTTTTTTTTTTTTTTTAAATATATTGTGACGAACCTGCCATGGTTGCGAAATTTTTGTTGTCGGAAATGATGTTGCAAGGCCGACACGCTCAATAAGGAAATGGCATCAGAAGACTAATGACGTTGGTAATTTAAAAAAATGGTAGCATATGAAATGATTTTTTCCTTAAATATTTTTAATGAATAATAATTATAAAAACCCAACAATAAAGGTGGCTATGTACTTACAAAAATATGAAGAAGATAAAATATGAAGAAGATATTTGGGGTTTTCAAGATCTTTCCAATAAGTACAAACACAATATACTAATTTCAACCAATAGTAAAAGGAAACTAAAATTGAAAATTGGTAATCATCAACTATTTAAGGCATGACATTGGAGGGACTTATTAACATAATTTGCAAACAAAATAAAATTACAAATACCAATCTTTTTATATAGGAATAATTTACTATTTTTCGTATTATAAAAATTTCAACAAGTAATACAGTGACAAGGTGTTTTGTTAAGGTACTCTATGGTGTACATGTAATGTGTATGTATAATGTGATTAGGCAGCCATATAAATTAAATAGCTCATAAAAAGATGACACGAGATACTCTATGGTAAATTCATGTTGATTTCACACCAAAGGGGTTTCATATTCTTTGTGGAAACTCTTGTGAGATACTTCCAACTTGTAACTTATAAGTGGCACTTGCATGCCCTTTTCAAGAGATATATATGCAAGTTTCATTGATTTGGAGATGAAAAATGTGGGTTGAAATAGTCGCAATAAGGATTGTGAGGTGCTTGATGAGCCCATAGTTTGGGATTTTATTATGAAACTTTGTTTGTGACTTTTGTCTTAGGATTTAATTACCGAATCATCACTAAATCAATACACTGAAACAAAAACATAGAAAAGGTCCCAGTCACTAATAAAAGTGGTGATTTTAACCTTGGACTAGTGAAGCACAATGCCCAAATGTAATTCCATACTCATCATCCCCCCACGTTCTCACCATTGTTTGAAAAATCTGCATTATCTACTCATCAAGGATTATTTGAAGGTGTAGGATAAATGCGGTGAAATCTAAACCTTGGCTTGAGATGTAAGAGAATGATTCATCTTACCAAATTTATGATGAGATCTAATAAATGATGTTTGTTAGTACCACAAATTAAGTTAAATGATTTTACATAGTCTTACTCCACAACGCTAATTCTCAAATATAAGTGATACTAATAAATAGTTAGTGTTTCAATCATCTAACATTTTATCCTTTGTTTCCGTAACTTAGTGTATTGAGCACTAAATATTCAAATATTGAATTATTTGTTGTGTGTAATTCCAAACAGTTGGGAAATGACAATAGCGAACAACATAAGAAACACTTCAAATTTAAAATAGAGCTCCAACTACCAAAAATGCCATGATTTCTTCCAAAAAAATCTCAAAAAAACAATATCATACATAGTCATTCCACTTACATTACATCGTTAAGTCATTATGGAAATCAAAGACATGAAATTAGGTCATACACAATTTGAAAATAATGCATCATTTGATATTTCTAATTTATTAAAGTTTGAACCCATAAAATCTCCAATGGAAAAATCCATAAATATTTTCATCTTCCCTCTATTTTCTCAATTCAAATTCATTTAAATTTCATCCTACATTTATCAACTTTAAAGAAAATTGTATGAGGTGCCTCTCTTGCACCAACAACAGTTTTTGGCTTATGTCATCAATGGCACATCGCCACCTAATATGATCAATTGAAAGAAAAATTTGAGCTTTAAAATATAGTGTTTTTTTCCTCAAAATGTCAATAGGGGCCATCTTGTTAGCACTCAAATCTACCTCAGGCTGAAATGAAGTAAAACTCAAGGCTACATCAAACCACGCTCAGCCTCGTAGCTAGCCCTACGAGGACAGGAGAGGGCTCTCTCCGTCAATCTCGAGAAAATAAGTAATAGAATGCGAGATGACTTACAATAAGAACTGATTTTAGGCTAGTAAAGAGATAGGTATGTTTGATTTTTGGTTTTTTGAGTTTTCGCTGGAGTAATGGGAAAACAAATTTTGGGTCCGGGGATAAGGTCAGACCTTTGCAGAGTTCAAGCTAGGGCGAGGTAGGTGATGATCTTGATGCTTTAAATTGGATTTATGGATAGATTAGACCGACGAGGAGCTGAAGAGGGCAAAGAAGAACTTGGATCCTCTCCAAACAGCTGAAAACATATAGAACTAATTGAATTCAAAGGCTAAGCACTGTAAACAATGGATTCAACCTTAATCACTCATTCAATTTAGTTCAGAAGCATAATGAAAGGATGGCATACATTAAACATGAAGAAACTTACAGTAAACAAAGGAGAAACATCATCAAGAACAGAACACCACAAGGATCCCAACAAGTGCCGCAAAACCCCTGATCTTTCCTTAGCCAAATATGAAAAGTATGTACAATAGTATCAAAAGTATCCCAAGAGTCCAACCTGTAGAATGCCTCAGAAATTACAATATATAGATCACTCTAACCCCTTTCCCCACCTCCAGGGGTCGAATTCCCTCTTCAGGGATCAGTTTCAACCAATTCTAATCATGGAACTACAATCTAGGCAGCTAACAACTTGCCTCTAAAAGAGTGGAAACTGATCCATTACATGATTTTTTACTCATTTGAGAGTGAATCTTCTAGAAGAGATAAAACAAGCCAAAGTTACATATCAAACATGAATTTACATCATAAAAACCCAAAAATTCTACCCATAAGCAAAACTGGTCCATAATAGGCGAAATACTGAGCTGGCAACTGAAAATTCAGAAAAATCTCTAGGTGGGTCGCTCCTGAACTGCGTGGGTCGCTCATGTTCCAGGTTGATTTTGAGGTAGCGCCCGGCATCCAAATTGAGCTCATGATAGCTTGTTGGAAAGCCCTGGATGTCTACTTTCCAACCCAAGTGGAATTTCTGAATTTTGAGTTGATTTGACCCTCCAAAACCTCATTCTCCCAGAGGTACTTCCTGCTGGTGCAAAAGGTGGCAGCAAGGTGGTTTTCATGGTGTTTTTGAGCTGTTTGACCATCCAGATTTTGTTGAAATGCTAAGTTGATTTCAGAGGATGCATAATTAACCATGAAAAATCCAAAAATGTAAAAATATCCTCCAGCAAGTGTCTCAAAAAAAAGCGAGCGCATGAGCGCGCGACCCACGTAGCTGCAAAACCTGTTTTTAAGACCAAAAATTTGAAAATGACAAAATTTTCTCCGAATTTGCCCAAATTTGGAGCGGAGGTCCTCCATCATGTGTCTTGCCCAGTCAATGAAGCCTCGGCCAAAATCCGAAGTGGATTAGGCCTTTTCCGCCGTCGAAGTGCCTTGCGCAACCTCCTCTTCATGATCTTCATCCTCGCTTTGCAAACATGCATGCGAGCCCAGTAATGGCCTTTCATGTGGCGAAGCATGTCTTTGTCTCGATTGACCTTCGCCAACAACTTCTCAAATATGTATATTCACCGCGTGGTGCGCTCAATATATCTCTGTATCATTTGGTGTCATATCCGGTTTCTTTGTCTCTTTCGATTCCACTTTGTGTCCTCACGGATTTGGCGCACCTCATAAAATGTGAGCTCATCCTCGAGCTGTTTGTTGCGCTGCTCCAAATAGTTAATCACCCACTGAGCCTTCTGCAATTGGTCTTTCAGCTGGTCATTCTCGGCCCTTTGCTCCTGGATGACTTCCCTCGGCTTCGAGCTAGGAGAGCCCGTATCAACATCAATGACTGTCATATCGGTGTCCCGGCCTCCTGATGGGCCCTCATCATGCATGGGCCTCTTGCCCCTGTCTTGTACCTGTACCTGCACTGAAGAAGAAGGCGAGACCCTTTCCACATCATGTGGAGATAATACTCGCCGTGTCGATGAAGTCGGCAAGACCCCTTCCACCTCACGTGGAGATAGTACCCGTCGTGTCGCTGCAAATAAGGCCCTGTGGCCTCGCTGATATGTCTGAACCAAAGGAGTGATGATATGCTCAACCTCAACTCTATCCGGCTGGTGTGAAGGCTCTCCCGCATCATGAACTGTCTCGGGAGGCTGCTGTGGCACTCTGAAAAAGTCTCTAGAAATGAAATCCTCCCAAGTGATGCCCTGCTCCGCCAACTGATGTAACACCAAGATTTTGATCAAAGTGAAATGGTATATACTCCTGTGCTGCTGCACTGGGCTCGTCTTCTTCTGCACAAATGTCACCATCCTCTCTATGTTGCGGTGTATGAAATACAGAATATTCATCATACGCACCCTTGTGAAGTGCATCAGCAAACGAATATGGTATGAGAAAAGACGAGCATACCTGCCCTCACAACTAAAATACTGAATGATGAGCCTCATGAGCGGTGCATACTCATCTCTCAAGAATCTGAATGGAAAAACTCTGCTCAAGTAAGCCCTATATCCAATTTTAATGTATGGCTCATAGTGAAATTTCTCTAACTGCTGACCCTTGTTCCATTCCTCGCCCATGTTCGGTATACCAGTGGCTTGAGCAATAGTCAAGGGTGATACAATGAAATCAACCCCAGCAAGGCTTACCCGACCATCCCGTAAATGAAGAACAAACAAACGAGCCAATTCACGATGAGGCCGGGTTTGTGCAACCATCTCACAAAATCTGAAACATGACAAATATCGGAAACAATCCATAGCTAATGGACATGCCTGCAACCGAGCCAAAGAAGTAGGCTCCTCTCTGCGATGATCACCACTTCTATGATCTCTGCGGGACCCCCGTGGCACATTACCTTCAGTCACCGAATCACTGCCTGACCCTAACTCATATTCTGACTCTGTTTCCGACATAGCTCTGACCAAGCTTTTGGCAATGTGTATACTGATATGAAAGCAGTGCAAACAAAGTTAGGATGTATGTTTCAACACCCAACCAATATTCCCATCGTCAAAGCACCATAAGGAAACAAACCATGGATAAAATCTCTGTTTTAGATGGATTGGAAAAAAGGCACAATCTCTGTGTTTAAATGCAAGTGAAACTTTGATCAAAGGGAGCGGGCAACTTTCAAAATTTTGAACAAATCTTATCAAAGGAGAGCATGGCATCAATAGAATGTGTTTGTCTATGAGTAATCACAACAAGGGTGTCAATGGGCAGTTTGAAACAAAGTCATGAGAATGTTTTTACATTGGGTAGTGAAACATAATACAACCACAGTCAGCATGGAACAAAGGGTTTTAAACATGGTATAATAATAGCAATGGTCACAATGGCATAATAGGCATGAGAGCAATATGGTTTTGATATTATATGCAAAGCTGGATGTATCACTGCCATAAGATAGCAAACAAACTCATTCAACCATTCATTTTCATTTTAAAACCCTGAAAACGATAATGCTATGACTGTGGGGTTTTAAATCCTCCGTTTGAACATTTGAAACCACCAATGATGCCACCAACGCATTCAAAAACATCAAGGAATTGATAGAAACCTGTTTGAAGGCCAGTTGAATCGATTCCAAGCAAGACTGGGCGCTCAGAATGAATTTCGAAACCCTGTGTCTGCGTGGGTCGCTCGGCCTCTGCGTGGGTCGCTCGGCCCAGGTGGGTCGCGCCCCTTGCAATTTCACACTGCTGAAATGGTCTGCGTGGGTCGCTCTGCCCAGGTGGGTCGCTCGGGCCCCAGGTGGGTCGCTCGAGCCCCAAAACTCTGTCCACGCAATTCAAAACTTGAAATCGGCCCTCCAAACTTCAAAACACGATTTGGGTGTTGTGATTTGGTTCAAATGAAACTTGTTTGGCTTTTATACATGTTACAAATATCTTCACAATCAGATTTTGTTTCAAATCTAATTGCAAACCCATATTACAAATGTTTTTGTAATTTCACTTTTGGCTTTTCAAATACAAACTTCTTTTGGCTTTTTTGAGGTCGATACTAATGATTTTGTTGTCTTCTTGCAGGGATATGGCTATCTCGGCTAAGGAAAAAACCAGGGGTCTGCTTTTGACAATTTCTTCTTGGCGGAATAATTACAATTTATTACAAAATGATAATGAACAATTTCTAGTTCCAAAACAGAGTTTTGGACTAGAAATATTTTTTTTAAAATGCTGATGATAATAAAATAAAAAATCACAAATGCAGAACTTTCCTCACCTTGCAGGCTTTATGACTAATATACAAATGACTCAAAAACCCTAGACACTAAGACCTAGGACACTTATTGACATTTTTAATGACCAGAAATGAAATGACAATGACTATGAATGATTTTTTGAGGAAAATTTTTAAAATAGCACTGCAGGTGTAAACATGAGGAAACATAAGACGACAGACCCCTTCGTAAGTCCATGGCATGATCCTAGTGAAATGCAACGAAGTGGAACAAGCGAGACACCTAATAATGAATATACAAAAGACGAAATGATCACTTCCGACGGGAGCGCAAGGGCCGACTGCCGCCATCTCATCACCATATGTTACATGACCACCAACTACAAAGGCCTCCTTATCAATCTCACTCTACATATATCGTGAAACAACACCTACTCGAAATTTCTAAGAGCATTTATTCCATCCCCACTCCAACTGTATGTGGCAATCATAGTGTTCCAAGTGACCATGTTCCATTCATAGATATCATCATACACTTGGAATGCATCATCCATAACTGAGCAAACATACAAATAAATCTAGTTCCCACAAGGAAATTTTAGATTAACCTCATTCCCACCTTGAGTATAAGTTGAAAATAAATTAGTCCAAGGGAAAAAGTTATGTTCTTGCATTTCCCCTTCAAACAAATCACAACCGTTAGTATAATGAGTTTCAAAGTCATTTTCTGAATAGTTAAACGCTTTATGGAGACATCTCCATATATGACAATTTCCTCTAGCTATGGATTTTTACAAAGACAAAAGAAATAATCAACAATATACATGCCATATTTTTTAGGTAAGTATTGAACATTATATTACCAAAAATTTCTACATAGAGCACATTCAAGAAATCCATCTAGGTATAGGTGGTTGAACCCTACTTTCTACCCCTGTTCGGGAAACAATAATGGCTATTGAGAAAATAAATGGTTTGAATTTGAGCCACAATGTATGTAAAAAAACATATATTGACCAAGTTACAATTATATATGAGTGTTACGCTTGCATAGAAGACCGGAAATTGTTATAACAGAGGACAAAAATGGGTAAAACTAAAAACCTGGTCATGCTGGAAATTATTCTTTGGGATAAGGGGAATCCTACTAAGCTTGAGTGCAATCATGATTGTCACCATCTATTATGCGGATTAATCCCTCTTGCTAGACACAAACATCCATTTGTAAATCATTTTCTCTAGATTATTTACAATTCAGAATTATTATAAACAAAGAAAGAGGACATGCCCCTACCTTGAAATCCGACGTTCGGTGCAGTATTTTATCCATTCGCTCCAAAGAGGCTTCTTCAGTAAGTAGAACCTGCAATCAAAGACACACAAAAGAATTAAAAGTACCTGCAACATATAATAATTAAGAACAACTAATCTAACTTAGTGATCAAGGAGTCTAAGTATTGAATTATTCAAACAAGCACAAGAACAAATCAATGAGAAAAAGAGATCCCTATGTATTATCTTGAATGAAAAGAGTAAATTTACAACCTGATGCCTTGATGTCGTACAAGTTTCTCCCGGGGTCCTGAATAATCATTCCTCCTTCAGTTTGACAAGCCTTCCTCTCTTTGAACCAACATGAAGTTATGGACATAAGGGTGTAATCATTCTCATTCCAACAACAACTAGTGTAGAGAGTATGCTCCCTTGAGAATTTCTTCAGCAATTACCATATACAAGGTATAGTCTACCCTTGAGACTAAAACATGAGCTCAATTTATAGGGAAATGGAGGTAGTTTCAGTTCCATGAAGAGGGGGATGGATTCCTCTCATGAAGGAATTTAAGCTCCATAGACCAAGGATAAGCTCCATGAATGGAGGGATAAAGCTCCATGAGTGGAGGGATAAAGCTCAAACTGATCGCGCCTCTAGAAGCTTCCAGTTGGGAGAATATTCGACCAGCTGGGCTTCTAGAACATACTTTTTCCTTTATTTTAATTTTTATGGGGGTCTGCAGGTTTTATAAGCAGAACGTGTGGGAGCTTCCGCAGGCTATAGAACAAATATCCGCAGACTCGTAGGAAAGGGCTAGGAAAAGTTCGGAGTTAGACTTTTAAGGGTTTTAATGAGCTTTTCTCCAATTCCAAGACTTGGTTTAGGAACATTAGGGTTTTTGACTTCTAAGGGAGCACAATATAGGTAGTGATAGACCTATATGGACAGTCAAATGTCATGGTGAAAAAATAACGTGTAATAGATTGCCCCTAAAGTACGGAAATTAAAGGGTTCTTCTAAAGAGTGAAGTGCTTTATCATTAGGATTGGATTGCGGACACCTTGGTTGAAAACGTAAAAACATTCAACACAAGCATATATAGATATATATATATATATCATCGTTGAGCTAGGCATTCCCGTACTCGGATCAAAACTAACTAAATGTTATGGTACAGAAATTATTTTAATATTACATCAATAGTAGACACATCATGGGAGCAACCATCTATCATAAGTAGTCTACTGTATCATGAATAATAAAACTCCTCACAACCTGGATGGTAGAAACTAGATCCAGGGTCTTGATTTCCACTTCCCGAACTAGTATGATTCTATCCATGCGATTGATTGTGTCAAAGTTGAACATGGTAGAAACCACTTGATCACCAGTCAATGATGTGAACTGTTAACAAGTGTGAGAGAAATCACCAATAATGATAATGGTTCTCAAAGTACTTAGTACAATCCATGAAGTGTGAATGAATGATTTGCAGTCAAATACTTCATAGAATCATTCAATCAAAGGTCAACGATGCAACCTGTCGTCGAAGGCGAGAAACCTGCCATTAGGGCTTACAGATCCAAAGGTACTGATAGGATTCTAGATCGACTTTCTAGATGATGAGCTGTCGTCAATAGAGAGTGACCCGTCGCAAGAAAGCCCACAACACAAAACCATTAGATCAATTTTTGAAGAAATATTTGCAAGGATTGACTCAGGAATGGTCAATGCAAATGGAGACAAATGTTTGCAATGTTGAACACATAACGATACTGCAGATGGTTTGGTAACAATTGACCTAAATCTAATACCCAGAAACCGGCTGAAGACTTTAAATGTGGTTTGATTAACTGTTAGACAAAGGATTTTCCAAACCCAGGTACAAGTGTGACAAAAGTGTCATGTTCAAGAGTGGTATACTGCTTTTTTAAACAAGGATGACAATTGGATTCCTTTTCTCTCTTTCTCCCCCACCATTACTGGCAAGTACCTCTTTATTTTTGAAGAGCCTGAGGAGGATAACATTTTCTTATTTCTGTAAGCTCATCCTTCGAAGGAGTCCATCTTAATATTATAATTGAACCCTAAGAAGGAGTGGTTCGGTCCTATTTGTAATCGACAGGTCCTTTACTGTTAAATTTTAACGAGTCCAGTATGGTCGCCATTTTGTTATGTGGATTAATCCCTCTTGTGAAAAAGAGAAATCTCCCAAGTATCGTATGAATAGCTAGAAAAAAACATCCATTTTTAAATTGTTTTCTCTATATTATTTTCAATTTATAATTATTATAAACAAATAAAGAGGGCATGCCCTTACCTTGAAATCCATCGTTCGGTGCAGTATTTTATCCAGTCGCTCCAAAGAGGCTTCTTAAATAAGTAGAACCTGCAATCAAAGACAGACAAAATAATTAAAAGCACCTGCAAAATATAATAATTAAGTAAGATCTAATATAGCTTAGTGATCAAGGAATATAAGTATTGAATTATTCAAATAAGCACAAGAACAACTCAATGAGAAAAGGAAATGCATATGTATTATCTTCAATGAAAAGAGTAACTTTACAACCTAATGCCTTGATGTCATACAAGTTTCTCCTGGGGTCCTGAACAATCGTTCCTCCTTCAGTTTGACAAGCCTTCCTCTCTTTGAACCAACATGGAGTTATGGACATAAGGGTGTGATCATTCTCATGCCAGCAAAAAATAGTATAGAGAGTATGCTTGCTTGATAATTTCTTCAGCAACTAACATGTATGTCTACCCTTGAAACTGAAACATGAGCTAAATTTATAGGGAAATGGAGGTAGTTTCAGTTCCATGAAGAGGGGGATGGATCCTCTCATGAAGGGATTTGAGCTCCATAGACTAACGGATAAGCTCCATGAGTGGAGGGATAAAGCTCCATAGACTAAGGGATAAGCTCCATGAGTGGAGGGATAAAGCTCGAACTGATCGTGCCTATAGAAGCCTCCAGTTGGGAGAATATTTGACCAGTTGGGCTTCTAGAACTTAATTTTTCCTTTATTTGAAATTTTACGGGGGTCCATAAGTTTTATAAGCATAATGTGTGGGAGTTTCCGCAGTCTATAGAACAAGTATCTGTGGACCTACAAGAAAGGGCTAGGAAAAGTGCGGAGTTAGACTTTTAAGGGTTTTAATGAGCTTTTCTCCAATTCCAAGACTTTCTTTAGGAACATTAGGGTTTTTGACTTCTAAGGGAGCATAATATAGGTAGTGATGGACCTATATGGACAGTCAAATGTCATGTTGACAAAATAACGTGTAACACCATCCATGGCCATCTCCGATGTTTCCTTGATGATTGAGCAGTCATAGGTGTTGTGGCTCTCGGGTGAAGGATTCCTTTCATTTGCCTGGGTGCCCACAATTGGAAGCCTTTGATATTTCCCTCCATAGTCACAATGAGCCCTTACATATGTTTTCCTTTGTAAAGGTCATCTCCTTCCAGAATTATTGAAGGGGAGGGAGACCAAACTTGTTGAGAATGTTTGTTACCTAGCATTTTCTTAAAGGATCTATCTGCAACACTAGAATAAGTGGAGGGCGAAACATTGGTAGGAAAATTGATATCAATACTTTGAGAGAGGTGATGGAGCGATGTCCTAAAATTGTTGGAATAGGTGTTGACTTTGGAAATTTGAAATTCAGCGTGGGTGCATTCATTCTCATGTTCCTAGAGTTGTCGTGCAAGATCATTGCATACAACCAAAAGCTCATCTCGTATTATTCTTTTATTGACTAATTCCATGGTAGAAACTTGTCTTTTGATATGGTCTAGAATGTATTAGTCAAATAGAACTAGGTGATCATCATGCTAGCGAGAATTGAGAGGATGCTTTCTCCCCCTACCAGCATGATGAGCATGCCCACATTCCCTAACCATGGAAACTTTCCAGAAAATGAGAATTCAGGAGAGGAGATAGTGAATAACCATAGTTTTGGGAACCAGGAAAGGCCAACTACTATGGGATTCAGAGATAATCGTGGAGGAATGAGGCAAAAGGTGACTAAATAGGATAATTATCATAGACGGAGTCATTAAGAATCACGTGAGGTTGTACAAAGGAAGAATGATCGAGATGGTACAAGAGAGGAAACCAAGAATAATAGTATGAGCATAAATGAATATTGCATGCTTAAGAGCATGTGGGTTCGCTTAGCATGGAAAATTTGCGTCACATGGCTACCAGATGGTGGTTGGAGTCATTTAAAATTTTAAAAAATTAATGGGTGGTATATGGATAATGTGAATATACATGACACATTATTTACTAAAAATAATTGTAATGGAATCCACACCGCTTCAATGGCCTTTAAAATATTTTTTTGTTGTTTACAAACACTTTAATATGGGAGGGATTCTCTATTAATCTGGTTGGAAAGGTTTGAAAGGATGGAATTCTTTAATTTTACAATTCCAACATCCTTGATGATAATAAATTTTCAAATGATGAGGAATGAAAATTCACAGATCTTATGGTTTCATAGAAATTTTGCAGAAGACCTTGAAGTAGTTGCAATGGGAAAATATTTGAAGAGGGAAAAGTTGGAAGAGTTAAGAGACTTTAACAAGAACATATAAGATAAAATCTAGTGTTATAGGTATAATTAAAATGAGCTAGGAAACAATTTTACAAATACCAAGAATCCTTCACCCTTATATGGGAAAATTTAGACAAAAATAGATTTTATATCTTGTAATTGTAAGGAAAAATCACTCAGTTGAATAATTGACAAGAAGAGAGGTTCACCAAAATGAATACTTAACTATACAGAGATTTGACAGAGAAAGTGAAGTCACTGAAGAAGTTATAAGCAATTGTTCAAGAGACCAAGCAAGCCCCTTCCATTGCCACTATGGAAGCCAAAAATATGACAAACCCAAGCATGGAAAAATAACCTTCCAAGATCCTTCCTCAAGGTCCCTTTAGTGAATTCAAAAAACACACTAAAGGCATAAATTCCAAGTTATCGATGAAAATGGGCTATATGGGTCAAGGGCTATGCGAAAAAGCTCAAGGAATTGTGATTAGTGTTGTATCCCAACAAAATCCAAAGTATGAAGGATTAGGATTTAGTCGACAATAAACTAGCACAATTTCAACTTAAACTAAATTTTTCAAGGTAAAGGGAACCAAAAAATAAACTATTCCCATTCAAGAAAAGGAAACTAAAAAAGGAGTGGGAAACAAACCATGTCTCAAATCTAGGATTGCAAGAGTGCAACAAATGGATGATTCTACCACCCAAATCTATTCCACCATTTTGGGGACCAAGCAACCAAACTAGCGAGCATAATCACAAACCAAAAAGGTATAGAATATTTCCTTTGGTTTCTTTAAGAATCATCACAAACAAAAATGGTATGGAATAGCTTCTTTGGTTCCTTTTTGTTGCAAGAAAATAGATCACAAGGATCACAATTTTTGCCACTCTAGAAAGTCTAGTAATGCATGTAGGAATATTTCCAATACTAAATATTAAATGGTAATTACAAGGATAAATATTAGTAGATTCAACTGAAACTCCATCCCAAGAATCAAATAGTGAAGACGAAATCTTGGAGAGTCGTGGTCAAAGAGAAAAAAAAGAGTTGTTTTCACCTACATCCTAACAAGTAATGGTTTTCTAGAAACATATTGCAACAAATAATATCATCTCTAGACATGAGTTGGACAATTATATTATGCCAAAGGTAGCCCATATTTAATTCTTCTCTTCCATCCTGTAAAAAAATCACCCTTTCTTAGAGATCTGTCAAAGATTATCCAATGGAAAAAGAGGAGATATGCACACAAATGTAGAGGAAGAAGAATATTGAAGGGGATTGACGATTTTGGGGACCTAAATCTTGAAATTGGGGAGGTGTGATCATAATTGGATCCTAATTAGAATCTCTTTGTAAAACATTGTAATAAGTATTTATTATTTTGTAAAGTTGAGTGAATAGTCCAAAAATTCTTAGAAGATGAAACGAATCACTATGATGGTTGGCCTTCCAATATAACCCATTAAATATGAAGGCTATGAAAAATGTTGTTTAACAAATAACAGAGTTGGAGAGGAAATGAAGAGTCACAACAGTAGCAAATCATGAGAGACTTAGAAGAAAAATTCTGTTAAAACATCAAACTCTATCTCTAAGCCAAAACAAACTAGAGAAAAGTGTAATGAGTAAGATTGCATCAATCTCAATTGAAAATGAACCACATTATTTTTTTAAGGATTCAAATATTATACCTATGTATCATATTCTAGGCAACTATTTCAATTTGAAAAAAATATTACATATAGATATGTATAAAAATATTCAATAAAAAACCATATAATTTACTGATTGTACAACCTTCACGGTGATTCATCATGTTGTTGATGCAATTCTTCCAGAAGTAAATTATGTAGAGTTTCCAAAATATCCAAACTCATATTATCAATGTAATCATATTTTATGTAATAAATGAGCGAATTTTAAAATAAAATAAAAAAGATTAGATGGCACATATATTTTTTAGAAAAAGGTTAAATATAGTCAATTGGTGAAACTTTGTCCCAAAAAAATACCTTAGAGTGCATAGCTCGTAATCGTAACAATTTCCTCAGTCTCGTAAAAACCCCCACCAAATGTTGGTTTTCCCATTTGGATTGCATGGGTAAATTCTATGTATATTTCTTTATTGTTTTGTTTTATATGAGGTTCCTCTAAAAAATTTTATGAGCACACACAACCAATGACTTCACTTCTATTTTTCCCTAGACATCAATTGTGACTCACCAATACATTCATTGTGTATTCCCCTTCAATAAATCTATTTCATAAAGAGGATAAAAAAAATAGTATGCACATAGAGATACCATTATCAATATACATATATGAATATATTTTTTATTTATACATATTTATGAATATATATTTTCTTAATATCTCTCCAAAAAATGATAGGGTGTTTCAATAAAAATGTGCTACATGAGCAAGCCATGACAAGGCATTCCAGTCATTGATTTTTTTAGTGACTCCTTGTATAGAAATCATCCATGAGCTTGTTGAATTGCTAGTCAAAATACACTTTATAGATGACTTATTTGATTAGGAACACCATCATATTATGGACAGAAGAGAGCAGGTGGATATGTTGGTCTTAAGAATGGAGGTGCAACATGTTACATGAATTATGGTTTTCAACAACACTTCATGCAACCCAAGGTTTGGAAAATCGTTGTATATGTATTCTAATAAAAGGTATAGAACTGGATTTTGAGGGTTTTCTAGGTCCAAAAATGCTTGTTAGAATAATACCCAAGAAGCTATACATAACCTTTTCAACAAGAGTTTACTCTGCATATTTTCACAATATTAAACATTGTCCTGAATATAGACACGATGTAGAGTCGTATATCTCCATTATAAATTTTCTAATATCTAAGAAAATTTGGGGCACAACAAATAATTTGAGGATTACTATGATAATTATCTGCGAGGAAGAGGATGATATTGGGAAGGTCATGGAGACACTCGATCAAATCCATAATAAGTGTTTTAAACTGAATCATGTGTTGAAAATAAGGGTACCAAGGAGGTGTTTCCTAGTGAATTTATCCTTTTATCCTAGGAAGACACAATTAATGTATTTTTGTCTAGTGACATTATGAGTTTTATTAATGTCATGGAGGAGTTACTTTTTATGGGTTATGTACATTGTATTATAATATATTAATGTCATTAATGTTATAAAGTGACTTTATGAGAAAAATACACGCTTTAATATTAAAGTGTTTATCTTTTAAAAGTGTCTTTATGAGAGAAAATGTGCAAATGGTACAAAACATTAAAAAGTAACTAGGAGACACGTTAATTGAGGGGAACCACATGAGAGAGGGGATCAAGAGAGGGAATGATCTCCATCCTTGATCTAATGAGCTGATATTTAATCTAAGCTATTAGATCTCAAGGATTAGGTTTCTCTTCTTTTGAGAAGACAAATATGGAAACAATGAAAGATTTCTCTCATTCATTATTTAAGAGAGTTTTTGAAGAGGAGGAGAGCAAGAGAAGAGGAGAGAGCAGTGATTGCTAAGGTTTGTTGAAGGAGAGGCTCAATCACAACAATGAGAGTCACCATTTGACCTTTTTTTCCTAACAAATATGGATGACATCAAACCCATGGTCCTAAGGCTACCCTAGCACAAATTTCAGGGAAGAATTCTAGGAGAAACTGGCCTGATATTTTAGGTCATAGTGGCCTATATTTTTATGAGGCCACCAACACAAGTTTTTTGGACTATAACTGATCCATAACTGATCGAATAAAGTGCTTAAGCAGTTTGATTAGTTTGTCCTTTAGAATTGAATTTTAACTGAAGTATGCTTTAATGAAAAATGACATAAACCAGCAGCATTAATGAATGAAATAATAGCAATAATCAGAGAGAAGAAGAGGCAAACAATTTGATGATGAGTTCATCCCTCCTGGACTACATCCCCGAGTTTGCTTTTAAGTGGGCGTCCATTTTTATTAGGATTGATCTTGAGGAATATTTACACTGAAATGGAACAGAATGACTGTGCTCACAGGCACTTCTGAACCCTGTAAACAAAAATTACTCTTCCTCGCCTTTCCGACGCCTGTCTCCGTGCTCAATTCCGACCACCGATGGCTGAGCAATGCTGCAAACAAAATCGCCTCTAACCTTCTGAAACTACACTAAAAAACTCAATGTCTTCACAGAAAACCAAGATGAATTCATGAGCCAATGTCATGGCTTAAATGGGCCTGCATCAAACCACTATTTACTTTAATTAGAAATTTGTTGAGAATTTGAAGGGATAAGGTCTCGAATCCCTCCTATGCATGAAACTTAGGGATATTATTCCCAAAACTTAGGCGCTGAAATAATGTTAAAAACCCATAAATCAACCATATAATATAACTGGCGACTTATTAACTGGGCAGAGGTTTTAACTTCCCGCATGTGAACAACGCCGATTGTGGCGGTTATGGTTCGGTGGTCAAGGCTTTATCCAAAGGTGTTGAGATTGCAACAAGATGATGAGCTTAGTGAAAAGAGTCGCCTTCACTAAGTGGGCACGCAGACTATTTTTGGCAAAGTCTATTTTTAGACATGTTGATCATATTCTATGAGTTGCAGGATGCTATTTGTGGATGGTTGGTCAAGTTGGAAAAATAGATGGACTTCTATTTTTATACATATTGGGTGGAATCTATTTTGAGATTTCCAGTCTAAAAATAGATATGTCGAATATTATTAGCTCTTAATAACATTTGGAATATAAACATTAACTTATTCTCTTGGAGCACTTCAGTTAAGTGCACAGATGTGGCACAGGAGCTGACAGAAGGAATTACGCTATTCCTGAGGGTTAAGTGGAGCTATTGCATGGAGGACTTCAGTTAGAACTCATGCTTGACGAGTTTGGTGGAGTTATAGAAGTAGTTGGTGGAGTTGTGTTCAGTTTAACTCAGTTAGACACAGTTGAGCTAGTAGTATCTAGTCTAACTGATTGATACACTAGTGAGAGTGGTGTGAATTAATTAATAATTAATTCACAAAATGTTAACTCACTAATCAACTGAATAATACATAGTTAACTACAGTGCATGGAAAATTTCAGTGGAGACCAGTGGAGAGATAGGTGAAAGGGCAAGATGACTATCAGTTGTGACTATAGTGATGCATTGATTGCATCCAACACTGAGTAGAGATGCCAATGAGGATTGCGTGAGAAAGGATGGACCAATTCGATTTCATTCAAAGCCATTCTTCAGTAGGGATTGCGCAGTAGAGGCAGGCTAGCAGGTGGCAAAGATCGGTGCATGGATTTGCTAGATCGAGCCTGATTAGTGTGTAGAAATTGTATTGTACTGAGAGCTTGTGAGAAGCTTTGTATGAGGATTGTTACATGATCTCTATGACATATATTATATACAGATAGTTGGGGGTTTTAGCTTCAGGCTTTCCCGTTAAAACACTGTTTTCATATGTGTGAATTTTTATGGTTTCAATGTGTGCATGCAATTGATTTAATTTCCGCATATGATGATCAATAGTAGAAGATATTTTGTATTATGCATGAAGTTAAAATAGTGTGTGATTAGGAGAATCTTGGATATATAACGCATTAGTTATATAATTTCTACAGACGGTTTTTGACTTATCCTATCACATGACATGGCATATTATGCGATCTCAACAGCTGGCGGTCAAAACAGTTATCAAACTAACATTCTTCACCGTAGTTATAACTAAGACCTGTTACACATTACAACTTCCGACACGGTTAGGAGCTGGTGTTTTAAAACTTTAACGCTGTGGTGGGTTTTAATTAAATTTTTATTATATTGTTTCAAACCACATCACCCAAACCTTGTAATAAGGTTTTTGGCATAGATTTTTATAATATGGTTTTATATCATTGTATTTAACCCCCCCTGGGAACCTTATATTAAGGTTTTTGGTATTGTTATATAGTTTCAATATTTTTGCGCTAGGACTTTAGACTTAGGTTTATATGCATATGTATTAGGAATAATTCGTAGGTCCTAACACTTAGATCTAAGACTTAGGACTTAGCATTTTTAGGAATTTAGGTTTAATGCTTAGGGTTTGACATATGGTTTAGGACTTAGGCCATCACTTAGTTTTAGATATAGGTTTATGATTAGGTCTTAGGTCATGTGTATAGGGTTTTAGCCTTAGGTATTAGGGTTTTATATCTAGGTTAGCTTTTAAACCATAGACCTTTACATGATAAGGTATTTCACCATAACTTTAACCCACATTACACCTTTTCATCACACATGACGACCATGCCATGAACCTTAAACCTTTACAAACCATGAACCTAACACTGAACCATGATACTGAAGGACCTTTTCATTAGTGAATTGATGATTTTGAAGACTAAACTGGACATCGACTGCTAAAGTTGACTTGGAACTCTGTTGACCTGTATTGATCAAGATCCTCCTGGATCAATCCTCTCCACTTAAAAAGTTTTTGGACCACAAAAGTTTAATTTTAAACTGAAAATAAGTGAGAATACATCTCTCTCACTTTCATCTTGACTTTGATGACATACAACCATACATGCTCGTTGACCTGAAACTGATGCTTATCATGGCGCAATTTGAACCTGTCTTGACTTAATGCTTGTCGTGGCGCATTAGAATGTAAGGCTTGATTGTAAGCTTGAGGCAGATAAGTTACAAATTCATCCCACATCTTTGGATGTATACTGCAGTTACCTCGAAGAATATGTATCCCAATCTTGTTCACCATTTATGTCTATCCTTGAACCAAATCCATGTTTCCCCATGATTGCAAAGGAACTAGAAGTAGCATGTGCAAACCAATCTTTCGATTACATGGCCTGCTTGTTGAACACATTACACATCCCTTTATGTACTTCACAATTGTTTCATACATATGAGGCCAGTAACAATATATTTGACTTTGTGTTGTATTCTTGCTTATGCCTGCAATCTGAGAAAAATAATTTTCCTAAATAACCTGCACTCTTTCGATCTGAGCATCATGAGTTAGCGATTTGAAAATATCTTCGAAATCATTATCAGTACTATACTGTTCTACATAAATTTCATAAACCAATGAACTTTTATGCAGTACTACTGAAGAATTCAAAGACAACATATCAACTACTTTACTTGTTACACCTTCCCTGTCCTTAATTACTAAGTGATTTTGCTAAATAAATCCCATCCAACTGTGGTGAGATTGTTGCATCTTAGTATATGATTGAAAGTATTGAAGTAGTTGATAATATATGTGAATCACTGTTTCCCTTGCATATCCTTTAACATTTGTTTTAACTTCATATGGTTGTTGATGATCTATCAATGCTGTGAAATGTTTCTGCTTAAATGAATCAACTTTAACATCGACACTTATTCCCCATACCCTGTTTTGCTTATGAACCAAAATTATGGGTTAACTGTATGGAGTTAAATTGTGTCGCATTAATTCCATCCCTGAAATTTTTTTCTTTATTTCTTTGCACTCTACAACTGACTTGTGACACATTCCATTATTAGAGGCATCAAACATCGACTGTATCTCATGTTATATTTTCTTTTTATGAAGTAGATGTTTTGGTTCTTTAATTAGATCCTGAAATGAATCTACCTTCTTAACCAAATTACCTTCATACTGAATTTCACAACCTAAACAAGTATCAATAAGATCCTTATGTTGTTATTTTATCAACATGAGTATGTATCTCCTAGTTGAACTTATTAAGCACTTCATCTGATTAGCATTAATTAAATTCAAGTGATCTTTGTTTTCATGTGCTCGAATGATGTATTTAATCCCATATTTCCTGAGATGATACACATTTGATTTTCTATAGAATACTGCATCACAGTCATAGAGATAAGGGCTTCCTAAGACAATTCCACAAATGTCTAACGGTATCACATCTAGATCCACTTCATCGACATAGTTAGTTGTGATTGCAAATTTTAACCGACATTATTTGGTAACATGAATCTGAGTTTGATCTTTTAACCAACCTAAAGGATATGGCTTTGGATGATTAATTTTTTTCAAACCCAATAGTTTAACCAATGACTCAGAAATCAAATTTTATTGTGATCCTGTATCGAACAATGTATCTATCTTAGTATGTTTTGAAGTTACCCTTATATGAAATAACTCGATTCTTTTGCCTTCATTCAACTGTGTGATATTTGAAGAGGCAGAAGTACTAGCTTCAGAGATTTTACCTGTTGTAACCATAGCAGTGATTTTGCCTTCATCACCTGAATCAGATCCCAAGTCCTTTTGAACTACTGTCGAAGCCTTCTTATCACCCTTCTTCTTTTGGAACTTTTTTGGCTTAAGTTCCGGATGGAGTTTCCAACACTTAGCTTCAGTATTACCAATCCTTTGGCAATGTGTACAGGTAGGTCTTTCATCTTCCTTCTGAGCGGTGGCAGTCTTCTTTCCCTTTGATTTTCCCTTCTTCTTGCTGTCTTTGGTTTCCCCTTGATTAGATTTCTTTGGTGTAAAATTGAATGGTCTACCACCAAATTCGACATGAATAGCTTGGACAAAAACTTCATCAAAATCATTAGGATTGAAAATTAATAATGTATGCTGCAAATATGAATGCAAACTGCCAATATAATTGAACAAAGTTTCTTTTGTGTCCAAAGAAATATCGAGTGCTAATGCCTTCTTTCTGAATTCCTGTGTAAATTCTTGAACACTATGTCCCTTACCTTTTCACAAGCGCTGCCAATCTATTACATCTTGATATGTGTGACCCAACAGATAGAATTGTTTCTTTAGAGATTTAATAAACTTAGTCCATGAGGTCATAACTTTTCCCTTACGCTTTAAATCTATCTGTGTCTTACTTTCCCACCAGATCAAAGCAGTACCCCCCATTCTAAGAGTAGCTAATTGGATCTTTGTCTTATCATCAGTAATATATTGAATACGGCAATAGACTTCTAATTGTTTCACCCAATTATCTAGTTTCTCAGGGTTTATTTCACCATCATACACAGGTAATTCGAACTTAACATCAAGTTTCAAAAGTGGATTCTTATGTTTCTTTTTTTTTTTCTGATTCAGAACTAGAAGCAGAAGAGGAAGAAGAAGATGATGGAGATGATGAAGGAAAAGGAGATTTATCTGCATTTCCTTTACCCTTGTCCTTCTTTTATGCCTTTAAGAATGAGGCTGCATCCCTCATCTACTTGTCTTCATATCATTCTGCCAACATTTGCTGCATGTTTAGAAACATCTGTTGGATTTGATTCTCATCCATGGGTTTCTTTTCAGTAGCTTCAGGAGTCTCAACGGTCTCAGTCCCTGTCATCGTTGATTGATGATCGAATTTTCGCCTTCCGATCTTTGGATCAAATTCCTCAAGCTCACATTTTCCACGTTGAAATCCCAACCTAGTTAACATCCACTGACAAACAAACTACAAGCACAACCTACTTTGATACCAAAAATGATCCGTAACTGATCGAATAAAGTGCTTAAGAAGTTTGATTAGTTTGTCCTTTAGAATTGACTATTAACTGAAGTATGCTTTAACGAAAAATGACATAAACTGGCAGCATAAATGAATGAAATAATAGCAATAATCAGAGAGAAGAAGAGGCAAACAATTTGATGACAGAGTTCGTCCCTCCTGGACTACATCTCCAGGTCCGCTTTTAAGTGGGCGCCTGTTTTTATTAGGATTGATCTTGAGGAATATTTACACTGAAATGGAATAGAATGACTATGCTCATAGGCACTTCTGAACCCTCTAAATAGAAATTACTCTTCCTTTCCTTTCTGATTCTTGTCTCCGTGCTCAATTCCGACCACCGATGGCTGAGCAATGCTGCAAACAAAATCGCCTCTAACCTTTTGAAACTGCACTAAAAAACTCAATGTCTTCACATAAAACCAAGATGAATTCATGAGCCAATGTCATGGCTTAAATAGGCCTGCATCAAACCACTATTTACTTCAATTAGCAATTTTTTGAGAATTTGAAGGGATAAGGTCTCGAATCCCTCCTATGCATGAACCTTAGGGATATTGTTCCCAAACCTTAGGCGCTGAAATAATGTTAAAAACCCATAAATAAACCATATAATATAACTGGCGGCTTATTAACCAGGCAGAGGTTTTAACTTCCCGCATGTGAACAGCGCCGATTATGACAGTTATGGTCTGGCAGTCAAGGCTTTATCTGACGTTTTTCGACTTATCCTATGACATGACGTGGCATATTACACGGTCTCAATAGCTGGCAGTCAAAATAGTTATCAAAATAACATTCTTCGTCGCGGTTATAACTAAGACCTGTTACATATTACAACTTCCGACGCGGTTAGGAGCTGGCGGTTTAAAACTTTAACGTTGTGGTGGGTTTTAATTAAGGTTTTATTATATTTTTTCAAACCACATCACCCGAACCTTGTAATAAGGTTTTTGGCATAGATTTTTATAATATGGTTTTATATCATTTTATTTAACCCCATCTAACCTTATATTAAGTTTTTTGGTATTATTGTATAGTTTTAATATTTTTTCGCTAGGACTTTAGACTTAGGCTTATATGCATATGTCTTAGGAATAATGCTTAGGTCCTAACACTTAGATTTAAGACTTAGGACTTAGAATTTTTAGGAATTTAGGTTTAATGCTTAGGGTTTGACATATGGTTTAGGACTTAGGCCATCACTTAGTTTTAGATATAGGTTTATGATTAGGTCTTAGGTCATGTGTATAGGGTTTTAGCCTTAGGTATTAGGGTTTTAGATCTAGGTTAGCTGTTAAACCATAGACCTTTACATGATAAGGCATTTCACCATAAATTTAACCCACCTTACACCTTTTCATCACACATGACGACCATGCCATGAACCTTAAACCTTTAAAAACCATGAACTAGATACTGAAGGACCTTTTCACCGGCGAATTGATGATTCTGAAGACTGAACTGGACATCGACTGCTGAAGTTGACTTGGAACTCTGTTGACCTGCACTGATCAAGATCCTCCTGGATCAATAACCAGGAAAAATCTATAGGAAAACCCTCAGTATGTGCTTCAGATTCAAAGGTTGGAAGTTATTTGTTTATGGTATGTAGACTGTGTGTTTTCAAACTGCATGACAATGCATGTTGTGGAGTTATTACAACTAAGAATTGGCATAATATCCAAGGTTGAAAAAATTCAGGATTATGTGATTTTTGGAGTGATAAATCCATGGCAAAGGTCTGACAGAAGTATCTAGCAAAGGTATGACAGAGGCAAGGATTTCAAGGAAAGTTGCATATTACTCTATAAGGTTGAGATCTAACTTCAAGGGAGAGAATAAGTACTTGAAGTTTAATTTTTTTGTGTAAATATATCTCTTATATTAGAAAATAAAATACTCCTTTAATATTAATTTTCCCCTTTCGGGTTTTAATAGGTTCATTGGACCAAATAGCTATGTCAATTTTTGAGTGTTTGTTCTTGTATTTATTTTCATATCAACTGAAATAAAACTTTATTAGTATCACAAAAAAAAATCAAATGAATACACAACAAATGTTTTATATTAGTTAGCAAACATTGGGGTTGTGGGAATTAAACACTATGAAAAAACCTTGAAACTTCGAGGGCTACCAACATTATATTTTTTTCTACATTGTGAAGGGTATCATACTTTATCGAAGGTTTTGGAAAAGTTGAACATGGCCATAGCTACTCTGAAAGTGTTCTCTGAGATGTTGGTGAATGTAATTTAGACCATATTTTTTGACCTACAATACAATGATGCACGTGCTTGGTAATAGGGTAAATTGGAGGATGGTTAGAGTCATGACATCTAAGGGTAGGAATATGGTAGAATTATTTGGGGTATTGGTGGAGGGTTATTTCGGGGAAAATTTTGAGGATGGAAAATTATCTTGAAGTTTAAAAACATTGGCGAATCTCACTAGTCCCTAATACGCAAACTATAAAAATATATTGATGTATTTGTAAAAAAATTCAAATTTATAATGCTTTCATATACACTCTCTATATAATTTTGGCGATTTTTAAGGTAAAACAATTTTATATTATAAAATTTGGGTGAATCATTTTTACAAAAAAATAAAATTGGCAAATCTTTTTTTTGGAAAAATCATGGAAAATTAGCCCACTTGCGAATATTATCCCCTACAATTTTCATTGGAGGAATTAGTTCTAATGATTATATTGGTTATTTTTTATATGATTTGTATTTCTCTTATTGAAAAAAGATTCTATAACAAAATATTTGTTGGGCTTTCCCCTTGTGGGATTTTCCCTCACCTCTAGCCTTGTTTGTAGTGTCTCTTGTCTCTGATTTCTTGTGCACTATGATCTTTATCTGAATGGTTAAATTATTTTTATAATTTATTAATGAATTAACTAAACAAAATGAATACTAAGATAAAATCATACACATATGTGACAAGTAATTATCATGATAAGAAATTCTCTCTCGCACGGTAATTTCAACAACAAGATCAGGTGCTTGAAGATTTAAAGAGTTGGAAAAACTTGTGCAAGAAAAGAAATATTAACAAAATATAAATCATAAGAATAACAATATCACAATCACACATTATACACAATATTTTAGTATATTTTATCAAATTCAAAAGGTAGGGTGCAAACCTGACGCAAAATGGCTACTCAAGAGGAGAAATTCGTCTGCTTGCTTTCCTATCATATTACATTTGTGGATGGTAGCTTTCTGGAATAAGAATACCTACAATGCACATAAAAAGTGTTAAAGGTAGATAAAGAATGAGAAAAATAAGAAAATAAATAAAGAAATGTTTTTATGACTAAATAAAAATTAGACAAGAGTGAGGTGTGTGAATACTTGAATGAGATCCTCTTGGTTTCAAGAATAAATTATTGGAGTAGTCTAACCTTGGAGCATGCATTCCTCACTTTGATGGAGCAACAGTGAAGTCAACATTGAATTAATTGTTTTTCTATTGGAACAAGGGAGGTTTTCTCCAAGACCATCCAAATCCAAAATTATTCTCTACTGAACATAGCCAACCACATGAAGGTGGAAGCTCTTATGCGATCCCCCCCCACCCCCCCACCTCACATCACTCTCCATTAACCAACACCCAATCTATCTACTATAAAACAGTTGATAGAAACACATTAAGATTCATGCATATGCATGATTCTCTAATGTCTCAAGGCGAAACGAGAAAATCTCTTTTGCGCTCTGCTAGGGTTTCGAACTCCTCTGCAACGGCGCTACACCAATCGACAAAGGAAATTGGTCTAGGCTACATGTGTCTAGAAAAGTGATTCTAAGGAGTCCTGTGCTCAGGCCATGGCAGACACTCTGGTGGGAGGCAGCCAGCCTCCCCCTACAAATGGGGAACGAAATGACATTACAATGGAACAAAGCAAGACGCCCTCAGACAAGCAATGAATAGAACAGTAGGGTGAATTACCATAGGCGCACACCTCAGCGGGTACAGCGGAATCACTAGCTGCGACCTCAGCTACATGTAAACCTATTGCAGCCAAAAGACCCAAGATTGACTTTCCCAGTCACCGCATAAATGCCCAAATTCAATATATGAAATATCACACTCTTATAGGGAAGTTCATTGGCTTCTGGCCAACTGAAAAATCCCGACAGGGCTAGATTTCCATGAAATGGAAGCCCAAGGGTCATGTTACCCTGTAGCTAGGGCCAAAAGGTTTCTTCAATGCCATCTTTAACTTCATAGAGGACCGAAACAGAGTGCTGGATGGGGGTCCTTATGTTTTCAACTTTGCTAGTTTATACCTAAGAGACTGGATTGAACGTTTCAACCCGGACAGGGAAAAATTCAATTGGGCTCCGGTTTGGATACACTTGTATTCGCTGCCGCTCGAATACTAGGACGAAGAATCTCTCACTGCAATAGGCAAAGGGTGGGGTGAGTTCATCAAGATAGCAGAAGGGACAAAGCTCCGAAGATACACATCCTATGCTTGAATATGTATATACATGCACCTAGAAAAATCTCTTCAGGATTCGGTAAGTTTGTTCCACGATGAATTTGAATGGATCCAGCCCATTGATTATGAACATGTTCCTTTTCGATGCCATAGGTGTCATGCCCATGGGCATCTCTTTAGAGACTGCCCGCTAAACAATGCTCCCAAGAACAAAGAGGTTGAAGACAAGCCTGAGGCAGATGGGTTCACCAAAGTCACTAATCGCAAAAGGCACAATAAGAAGCCTTCTTCAGCTGGAAAAAAACCCAATCCTCAGTCCAATACCCCCTCTACCAAAAATAGCTTTGATCTCCTGTCACAGCCTGAACTCTCAGCCATTAATCCTTCAGCACCCTCTAACCCCTCATCCAAGCCTTCATCTTCCTCTGCCATCCCTGATATCTTGGTCCCCAAATCTAGCCCTCAAGATCCGCAATCTAAGGCATCCATGGGAATTCAGCCTCCTCCTGAACTTGAACTTGTCATTTGGAAGCCAAACAGCATGGATATAGATATTCTTTTGCTTGACCCTAACCTTGCCAACAAAGATAACCCAGAAAGCAGTCAGCCGAGCCACATGGATGAAGACCCCGAGAGCTTTGACCTGGGTGAGCTTGATCTTCTGGGAATGGAGGACGCATGCAGATGAAAGGAATTTGATAAAATCAACCTCAACCATATTGAAACCCTAGAAGTGGTCCTCTCCCGTGCCCAACAACAAAAGAAACTGGGTATACAACTAGGCAGCCATTGGGATGGTCTAAATATCATCAAGGAGTCCAAAAAAAGGGGAAGAAAACCATATTGGCAATGCACCATCACCTTAGGGTAGATGCTGGTGCAATCAGGTAGATACCCCAAGTTGACAAAGTTTTTCAAGCCACTCCCCAATAGTTCCTCATGAAGCTCATCTCATGGAACTTAAGAGGGCTAAACGGCCATGGGAAATACAAGATGCTCAAAAACATGATTCAGTAAAAAAGACCACAAATTCTCTTTCTTCAAGAAACTAAATGCAACAGTTCAGCTCTCGGCGCTATCCTAACTAAAGCATGGCCAAGGAGCCACTCGATAGCGGTTGATGCCTCAGGCTTCTCGGGAGGCTTAGTTATAGTGTGGGAGACGCAAACGATCTCACTTACAGACTATCATGCCTTGCGTAACCTCGTCCAGGCAACCTTCCACCTCATGGGAACGGATACTCATGGGTACCTATCAAATGTCTACTTTCCTCAAGATATGGCAAGAAAGAAGGTGCTCTTGGATACGATGGAGGCTTTGAACTCCAACATAACTCACCCCCTATGGATAATAGGAGGGGACTTAAACATGATCACTAAGCTTGAAGAAAAAATAGGAGGATGACCAAGACTTAGA